>VFSE01000230.1:0-297500 GCA_010157825.1 Vickermania ingenoplastis | reverse complement strand
TTTTCCAACGCCGGCAAAAACCCAGCGCCCCCATTTCGCTCCCGGGGGGGAATTGTCACTTAGCATATAAACTCATATATAAGGAAGAATGGAAAGGAATCAAGTAAGCCTTGGCCCTCACACTGGTCTTGTCTTACATACAAGACCAGCACCAATGCATATGCTACGCTTCGCTTCGTAGCAATCATACTTTGGCAAGACCTCAGCCATCGCCGAGGTTTTCATTAAACTCGGGAGAAATGTTTTAAACATGGATATACGGTCGGCTTGTGGCTTGACATATAGCTTCTTGAAAATTACATTAAACACGTAAAGGCAAAAATCATAAAATATCGTGCGTTGACTAGGCCCTTATATACAGGGTTGGTACCGTATGTGCATAATGTCGTTCTTGGAACGTTCTACGGGTACTTTTTTTTTTTTTTATTATTTCGGTGTGGGTGGGCGGGTCTTGAAAAACGCTAAAGCGCGAATAACCTTCTATTCCTGAGTTTGGTTGAGGGAAACGAAGTATTACAATGTCTCAGGAACGATACGTTTCTCTTGTTTTCTTGTGTTGTCTACTTGTGCTGCTAAGATGGTTTTCTATCACCTTTTCTCCTTGTTTCCCGTTGACGTGATAACCCATAGCCTCTAGCCTCAAGATCTTCAGCCTCCAGCTGCAGAGTTCAAAAAAAAAAAAAAAAAAAGAAAAGAAAACTATTTTTTTTTTGTAGTTATTTTAGTTCCCGTGCTCCAAGAAGAAGAGATGAAATTGCCTCAAAACGAAGGAAATAATGAGACAAAGAGCCGGGAACGCCAAACCATAAAGATAACTGAATGCGATCACCCCTTGTTCGGGTGAATCTAGACCACAGAAAATGAATAGAGGTTCTTGCCGTTTCCGGGCTTGATTCCTACGGATACTTGGCTCAGAGAGAAGGCTGACTCCTTATGTTTTCTTTACTCCTTCTTTCTCCGTTTTCCTAGGGTACAGGTAAGTCTAGGCAAGGGGCTCTTTCCCAAATGTGATGCATTATACGCATGCGAAGGCGCTGCTTCATCACATTCGTCTTGTCCCTTCCTACTTCCTAGGTCCTCGAGACATTCGCCTTGTCCCTTCCTACTTCCTAGGTCCTCGGGGCATTTAGGAAGGGGCGGTGCTGCCCTGCCCAACCGCCGTTTTGGGGCCCCGGGATGGGCCCGGGGGGTGGGGCGGTGCAAAGCGGGGGGGCCTTCCCCCCCTGGGTTTTGAGTTTATTTGGGTGGGTGGGGCATTTCAATGTCTCGGGAGCGAATCGTTTTCCTTTTGCCATCTGTCTTCCTTTTTTTTTGGTTTTTTCTGCTGTGTTCTATATTATTATTTTTCTGATTCAGTCTGCCTTGACCACGGTGAACAAGTCCAGGTGCATTGTCGCAAGGCAGGCTGAATCAGAAAAATAAAATAAAATCCTGCGAGGGCCAGACCGCCACCAAGGGGCCATGGAAAGGGCTGGGGAAGAACCGAGGGTTCTCCGCATCGCTGGCCTTAAAGATACCGTCGGAGGTGGGTGTTAAGCGTGGCGGTGGCCCTGCCTCCTATCCTGAGGGATGTTCGCCCCAGAGGGATGCCGCAAAGGGGATGGAGCTGCTCTCCGCGAACAGCCCTGGCGGATCCCTGGCCCCGTCGCGGGGGGCGCCAGGCCGTGATGCTTGCGCATCTTGCCACAAGAGCGCAACGTCGGAGATGTGGCCTGCAATCCGGGGCTGCGGGGTAAGTGGCGGCCATAAAGCCCGTCCTGCCCCACTGCCCCGCGGCGCGGCGGTGAAGGAGAAGAGCTGCAACCAAAAAAAAATGCGGAATGCGTAGGTCCGCCACCGCCAGCAAGAAGGCAGAGAGGCCCATGTTTGTCGGGGTGATTGTTGAGGAAAAGACGTCCATGTCGAGTTGGAGGAACGCCCCACACACATACCTACCTTGCAGCACGCCGTCCCTCACGGACAAGAGGGTGGCAGTGCTAAATAAAAAAGAGCGGAAGGCTGGAAGCGACGATTGCGGCCTTCCTCGGCGATTACCTGGATGCCGGCATCGTATCGCCCTCAAAGCAGGTTACGAAAACTGCCGCCGACAAGAGGAACATGGATAAATCGACCTTTTGGCAGATTGAAGCGGAACGCTTCGCCGCGACGAAACCAATGGAGGGTGGCGGGCCGCGCAAACGAACACGCGAGACCTCATCGGGGAAAGGACGCGTGAGGGCTCCACCCCAGAGAGCGAGGAGCGACTGCAGCAAACGGGGCACCTCCATCAGAATGGGGCAGTGCACACGGAGATTCCAACCGATCCTTTGCTGGAGCCCCGGGCCACACGGACCCCCTTGCCAATGCGGGCGATTCGCAAGACGGTGGTCATTACCTCATGGCGCTTGGCCTTCTCAGTGTCGGTGACGGTATCCAGCACTCGCTGGAGGTGACGCGTGTAGGGATGAGGATGTACCGCCTGAAGAAGAAAAAAGGCGAGCCTCTCCCAACCAACGTGGACGAAGCGTTGGAGAGAGAAGGCGCTATGCTATTCAGGTGGGGATCCCGTCAACCGTCCATCGGCCATGTAAACGGTGCTCTGTACGTCGAAGGGGGTTCTCCCCACTGAAGGGAGAGAGATAGAGAGAGTGGTAGTGGTAGCGGTATCGTGTTTGTTCCTTCTACTAAAAGTAATGATAACACAAAGGGATCCCTAGCACCGCAGCTGCGTAGACCAAGCAAGTCAAGAAGGAATGCCGCGACATGGAACGTGCGAGATTCATCGGTTCCTCCTCAACATGTTGTTGCTTCACACACAGAAAACGAAAGAAAAAAAGATACAGGCAAAAGATACACACAGAGAGCTCAATCTCAAGGGATTATTATCCCCTCATAGGAATTGAGTGCACAAGATCCCCGTTCGACACCTGCGGCAATTTACGATGAAAAATAAAATATAAATAAATTCATTTTCATTAGTCCTTCCCCTTGACCCTCCTTACTGAACAACTACGACTTGACTAGGGTGGAGCTTTCGCAAGTGCCATCGCGACAGCATTAAGCGACTGCCAAATGCAGGCGAACTCGGGGACCTCGGTGCCACCCGCGTTAGACTCAAAATACTTCCACCGCTCCATGACAACTTTCGCACCAATCAGCGAGACCGGAGGATAACCGTCCTCCATCGCACACTTCCACACAAAAGGGGAAGCAGGGCTAACCGGACGAAACTGGGAAAGCAACGAGATCAACACTTGCCGAGCTCGACAGGCACTCAAGGCCATCTCCGACGATAATCCCTTGAACAACGACCAGAAGAGCCTAACACCCAGACTTTCCATGGCGGGCATCTCAAGCACAGCAACGCTGTCCATCAAAAGAAACGATAAGTCTGTGGATTCTGGAACTTCCGGGTGAAAAAGAGTCCCCTCGAATTCTACAAACAACTCAAATAAATGATAGTACAGCGCCAACAGTCGATGGGTCAGAGGCCGGATGTCGGTGAATAAGTACGCTTCCACAATCGCCCCCAGTATCTCATCGTCGTTGGAAGAGCTAGCAACAACGGAGGCGGTAAAGGTGCTAGGGCCGCCCTTTCCTCCGAGATCTGAAACTCCCGCATGAGGCGATGTCCGCCACTGAATAAAAAGGGAAGCTAGGAGGTCCGGGAGCACACGCCGGATACGACTGATGTCCGAGTGATCTGTGTCTTCCGTGCAAACAACAAATGAATTGATGAAATAGTTTAGCAGTCGAACACGTTCCTGAGCCATTCCAGTCCCCAAAGATCGAATCGCCTCAAGACAGAAGAGAAGCAGCCGCCAGGCAATGTTGTGTGGCCCTCCATTCGCAACTCCACCATTATCTGTTTTCAGCAGCATTCGTGCGGCCTCCATAACATCTCGAAGGAGGATCTCAATATTTGCTGGGAAAGACTCCTGAGAAGGGCCCTGAGGTATGCGGGGTAGACGCTGCAACAGACTCTCCGGTAGCTCCGCGTCCTCCTCCGCCATACCAATGAACAGATCCAGAAGCTTGGAGTGTATGGATTGCGTATACTCCGTGTGGGAATTGTGAGACATGGAGAACTTCTTGAGAACCTCCACTCGAAGATGCTGTGCTGTGAAGAACAGAAGTTCGTGATAGTACCAAAAAAATCCATACGTAACAAAACACTCAAAAGATGCACAAAGTGCAGATTCCAACAAGCCTACTTCCTCACTGGTGCGCTGCTCCACACTTTCAATGGCCTCAAAACCTTCCGCAAGCCGAAGACGCTCTGCAGCAAGAACAAAGACCAGTTTGAAAAGCCACAGCCTTCCACCGACCGTATAAGCGCTGCGGTAGAGACCAAGGATGTACGACACCGCACCTTTGCCTAACTTTGCAAACTCTTCCTCATCTAACGTGTTAGGGACAGAGAAAATGTACCGAGAATGTCCTCTCGGGTGGTGCGAATCTTCCTTCCCCCCCCCTCCACCTGCTGTGGGTGGGGTGTTGTTCATCTTATCCTCATCCTTGACGACACCGCCTTTACTCAAATTTGACGAGGGATGCGCTTGCGAAGAGGCAGGGAAAGTCCCACCACCATCATACCCTCTCTTCCGGCCCGGGGGCTGTAGCAGAGATAAAACAAAGGCTTCAGCAAAGGAGCCGTACGTGTCTGGATGCAGCTCTGCCAAACCTGTGATGCGCATTATCTGGACAAAAACGCGTCCATCAATCCAGCTACGCTCTGACCTTGGAAGAACAGCAAGAATGCACTTTGCTGCAGCAGTCCACGTCATTTCATCGTACGGGATTACTAAAATTTGGCGTTGTAAAACATTTAGCGTAAGCCACACCAACTCACCCTGTAAGGCCTGTGCAACTCCAGGACAACTGCTTTGGGAGTCTAGCATCTGCAGGTGTGCTCCAAAGGTCACAAGGAAATCATAGACGTGATGACGAATACACAAATAATCTGCCTCCATCCACTCCAGCATAGTGGGCAAAAAACACATACTAATGGAACGAAAAGAGGTGGTGTAGGGAGGTCCAAACGGTATCTTGCTTACCATCCCATCACACATCTGCTTGAAAAGGAATGAGGAAGCTCGGAGGACGATTGGGTTCGTTCGGTACCGATCCCAGAGCTGGCGGAGGACACGAATATATTTCTCTGCATCTCCCTCGGAGCAGGTGAGAGGACACTGATGGATATAATCGTTGTACCGTGGTGCCAAGCTACCCCTCTCCGCGCCCGGCCTCAAATACAAAGGGATATCCTTCCGTTGCAGCACAGAATTTTGGTTCCGCTGATGCGCCAACCGAACGACGTCCTCGTCAGAAATGAGGGTCACGGAAACAAAGGAAGCTTCGGGTTCCTGCTGGGGCTGTGGGGTGGAGGCTCTGAAGCTCGTATGAGGGAAGGAGCTACTGTGCCCTGGGGCTTGGCACCACGGCTGCGACGACAGCATTCCAACTCCCCCCTTTCTCACCCCCGCACTCGTGCGATACGGCAAAAGACCTTCAATGACATGTTTCAAGGCTTCCATAATTTTTTGTGACGGGGCAGACAATTCAGTTACCTTGGTCAGCACTTCAAGAATCCTCTCAAGGGACTTCCGAGAATAAGACAGCCCAGGGAGATAGTATAAGAGAAAATAGCCCATTTCGCGGCGGTTATCCTCCTCTTCTTGCATAATGCGGAGCGCCACATCCAGAACTGCTTCTCTCGTGGCGCTCTCCGCCAACAGCCCAAGAACGTCGTGCTGCGCCTTCGCATCATCCGCGGCCGTGGCGAGACGGGTGGCTTCGCGCGCTACTTGGTTCCGAATGGTTTGAAACGCATCCATTATTGTCTCCAACTTCAACAAGTATAACAACAACAGGAAAAGAAATAAAAGTTGGTACCGGATCCGATGAATCACGACTAGACCAGAGGGAAACACAGAGAATCCTCTACCCAAACTTCCTCCACATGAGGGACGAATCTTGAGCCGCTCTCTCTCTCTCTCTTTCTTTCTTCGTTAAGGATTCTGTGGGGAGTATGAAATGCCGCGCAGTCACCAACAAGGAACCGATCACCCCTCCCTCTCGAATGTTATTGTGCTGTTAGAAGAACGCAGAAACAAAACAAAGATTTTTTAAAAAAAGGGGAAAAAAAAAAGAAAAAGATGAAGGAGGTGAGAAAATAGTAGAAAAGAGCAGCGAGGAGAACACGAAGAAGAGCACACAAAAAATGATTGCCCAACTGACCAGAATGTGAAGTGTACCCTTACCCGTGCGCGACGTTAAGTCGCACCGTATACTTATATGCGTGTACTTTCATTCGTTGTATATAACCAACAACAATTACAACAAACAAACAAGCCTGGGCTCACTTGTCCCCCCCCCCCAAAGAACAGACACACAATCAAACAAAAGAAACAGACAGAAGAGAACAACATCCCGCCCAACTCAAGCATATATTAACACACTTCTATTTATTTAATTAAGGGTCCGATAACTGTCTACCCTTGCCTCCCGCAGCACGGCGGTTGGACGCATCGGGACAAACACACACACACACACACAAAGGGTAAAAGTCGCTAAAGCGTATCACCGTTCCAGTTCCGCTCCTAGTTAGTCGTTGGCTTCCATCTCTCTCCCCTTCTCACAGCTTACCTTCGGCCTCGAGTTCTGCGCGCAGTTCATCATACATCTTCTGCATGTAATCACGCAGTTCACCAACGAGCTCCCTCGTACTTTTTCCGGCGTCGTAGTCTATGGGGAAGCTCCCGATCCGGCTCCGAGTGTTGACCGGATTTCCGCCCAACATTTCACCCCGCGGCCATGCCTTGTCGTTGTTTACCGTGACCATATAGTACACCGGCATACGATGGCGAAAAATAGTCTCGAACGTGCCGTACCGAAACGGGAGGAGTTCCGTTGGTGTTTTGTTCATCGCCCCCTCGGGGAAGAAGGCGACGTTACCGCCCCGCTGGATGTGTTTCTCTACGTCCAGCTGGACCTTGGCCTGCTTCTCCTTGTCGACTGTGAAGCACTCCCCCACATTGCGGGTGAAGTAGACGGGGAAGTGGCCGACGCGATCAAAACAACCACCAAAGATAGGGACGTTCCTCAAAGTGTGCTTCATGAGTGTTCGGATACTAACCAGGTGGGACCGGGGAACGACCGTAATGACGTGCAAAATATCCCACATGGAGACGTGGTTAAGACAGTACGCGCATCCGTGTGTTGGGATATCCGCCCAGCTCCGGGGGCTGTTTTCTCGGGGATCATCGAAACGAACATCAATGCGAGTCTGTGGATTTAACCGTGTCACCCAGGTGAAGGAGTACATCATGAAGTGCATACACAACCACTGAGTGACAGTCCGAGGGACACCCACATACCGTATGGGATCAATCAGGTAGAGTGCAGCACAAGCCGGCACAACAATCATCATAAGCGTCAATACGAACCAGGCCTTCATCAGTATGCGTGGGAGAAGACGTAGACGGAGGAGAGAAAGCACGGTCCCTACTACACCACAGCCAGCAACAATAATCCGCATGCAATCCATCATCTCGCAACAATGAACAACGAAACAAAAAAGTGCGACGCTAACAACAATAATAAAACCCTTTTATGACAGAAGAAAAAGATTAGAGAGAGAGAGAGAGAGAGAGAGAGAGAGAGAGAGAGAGAGGGAGAGGGAGAGAGAGAGGGAGAGGGGGGTGGGGTGAAGATGAGGATTCACAACATTTAATGTGATTGGAACCCGCCCCTTATTTGTTCAGTTCAGGGGAGAAAAAGTGCAACAGAAATGCGTTCGCAGGGTACACACCCAGATATAAAAAATACTAATGTAGAAGTCGAAGAAGGGACGAATGGAAATCGTCTTTGAATCACCTCGTTTTCCCCCCTCTCCCACAGCACAGCACAGCACAGTTTACAGAACCTCCTTCGACAAGCTAATCGAGACCCGCAGCGATTCTCCTGCGTGCTCCTGGGCGACGAGTTGCTGACAGCACGGCGCCGTACCTGCAGGGTTTTCCGCGAGACATGTGATACGAACGGTGGCATCCTGCGGCACACGGCTAGCCTTATCGAACAGGGGAGCAAATCCCTTCTGCCAGGCGGCGAGTGTAAGACTCCCCTGTGTCAACACGAGACGATCCCCACCGCTCTTTGGCTGTGAGGGGGCTGGTGTACACAGTACATGCACAGCAGCTAGACACTCTTCTACAACCTGCTCCATCGTAGAAGAAGAGAGTGACGGGGAACTTGTAGCGGTGGGTGCATTTGAGGTGCTGACAGTACTGCTGGGTGGATGGCCAAGCTCGCGTGCCACCGACTCCTCCAGCTCCATCGCTGCCGACACGGCCGTTTCCATTTCGCACATCTCCCAGATCGCCTCTTCCAGCGCTACCTGGGCGTCATCGCAATCAGCGAGCGTGATCGGCAGCGCCATCGCCATCCCCCCGCCGCCTACTCCGGCGTTGGGAGCGATGCTCAAGCGCGCAACAAGAGGCGAAAGGCGTTGGTAGAGCACCTCTGCCTTGCGCTGCAGAAAGGGCCGAAGATACGTCTGCTGGGCCTGGGGAGGAAGACTATCGCTGGATGCGATTGGAATCGCACGGTGATCCACCAGGAGTCGATGAACGGCATTGGCCAGAGAGGCCTGCGCTAATTCCAGGCAAAGGATGGCCGGGGTCACGCGCACTCGCATCCACTGCACCAGCTCCAGAGCCTGGTCGTAGTGCCGCAGAGCGTCAGCAATAATTCGTTCCGGGGACCGCGGGGTGGCGCGGCACCAGAGGGCCCACCACACATTGTTCTTACCGGCCGTACTCATGGTCGCTGTGCTGGCTGGGGATGGATCGATGTGCTGCTGCGGCACCTCGTCCTTTTCTTCTGGGGGAGCGGTGAAGTGGGGCATTAGGGGGTCCGCTGTTGGCGGGTCTGCAGCGCTGCCGCTGTGCAGCTCCTTGTGGCCGTCCGCACCCGCGCCATCCACCTCCCTGAGCTTCCACAAGGTCGCCTCCTCCACAGGAATCTTCATGCGGTCGGAAAGGTATGCGTTATCGTCATCGCACGGCTCCACGGGGGGCCTGCGGAAGTCGCGTGGGCTGACCCACTGAACAAAGTCAGGAAATCGTACCACTCGGCCCCGGTTCACGTGGAGGAACAGACACATATCATTGTAGACACCGAACGTATACAGAGTACTGGGGTCGACCACGTGCAGCTCCGAGGCGCTGAAGGGCAACGTGCTCTGCTGGAAGAGAATGTCGGAGGTGGTGGGCACGGGTGGCAGCGGGGAAGGGGGGTGGAGGGCCTCGCCGTGGGTCACGAGACATAGACGACCACCCGCATCGCCACAGGGACGGACAGGGCACGGCCGGCGAGACCCACCCAAGGACATCTCCACCTCCGCCCCTTCTCCTTCCTCGTCTTCCTCGTCTTCTTCCCAATCGCTGCTGGCGCTCCGGCTGCCTTCGGTACCCTGAGGCTGGGGTGAGCGGGCGGAGGGCTCCTGCACAGGGGCGCCGTCCAACAGCACCTCCGCCTCCTCCTCTGCGGCGAGGACGCGAGATCCTTCCTGCTGCACGGAGGTGGATCGCTGGGCCCTGGGCACCCCGCCCCCGTCCTCTACCGGCCCCCGCGGGACCCGCTCGTCCGCCAACGCCTTCCCCGCCGCATCGTGCAGGCGCCGCACGCAGTAGGCGAGGAACTGGAGCTTCTGCACCAAGAGAGACTGCGTGAGGTCGATAGGAGAGTCGGCGTCCTTCTGACCAGGGTGCTGCTTGGGCATCCAAAGGATCAGCAGAAGGTTCTCCAGCGCCTTGCGGGCGGTGGCCAGCTCCGCCATAGAGGGGTGAGACGGGGCCGTTGCCCCGGGCTGGAAGCGGGCCCCTTGGTGGAGAAGCCTTGTGATCTCGTCCAAGCACACCGTCCACGCCTCCATGAGCGCCGCCACGCCGTCCTCCTCCAGGTCTTCGCACTGGCTCAGCAGCTCGGCGCTGTGGTAGGCGAAGCGGCAGAGGAAGGACCCGGGGAGGTAGCCCACCCGAATATCTCTTGGCCCCGAGGCCGTGCGGCCGCTCGCTCGGGCGGGGGTGGCAGTGGGACAGGCAGCGCCAGCCAGGGCGGATGCGCGGGGGGTCACGGGGTAGTCGGTAGCAGAGTTCCCAGCGGTGGTGTTGCCGTCCCCTGCTGCTGCCCGTGCGGGGCCTCCGGAGACTTCCTCCTCCTTCGCGGCGGCGGTGGCGATGGTGCGAAGGAGGTGGTCGAGCGCGAGGGCTTCTTCGGCCTCCATCTTCGGATTGTGGTCCCGTGCGGGGAGGCGGCGGGGCGGGCGGCCACGACCGAAACGCTCGAGGATGCTCGTGCGCTCCTCCTGCTCATACGCCATCAGCGCCGTCATGGGCTTCGCCCCCGAGGCGTGTGGGCCACGACACGGCGCTGCTGCTGAACAGGGGACGCCGGACGGCCCGTCCGCGAGCGCTGCCACCATTGCGGCCTGCTGCCCTGGATCTCCTACCGGCCGCCGCAGCATCTTGGCCACGGTGTCCCGGACGTGGATGTATCGGGGGCGATCCTTGTCCTCCTCTCCCGCACGGCGCATGAAAAGGTCCCCTTCATCAAAAACACCTCCCCCCGCTATACCGTGCGAGAGGGCTGGAGCGGGCGGGTTGCTGCTGCGCTGTACGCGGGTGGAGGACAGACCGGCTGCCATGGAGGCGTGGAGGGAGGGGGAGACCACGGGAGGCGGCGCGGTGATGGCGTGCCGCATACACGCGAGAAACCGGCGGAGGGCGGGCTGGAGGTACTTGACGGACTCGTGCTGGCACTCATCGCGGTGCTTCAGGACCACCTGCGCCTTGATGGTGCACGCCTCCGCCACACTTCTGGCGATGCGGAGCGACGGGTCTCGGTGGTCTGCGGAGGAGGGGGAGGATGGGGCGTGTGCGGGTGGGAGGTGGAGGAGCATGGGGCTGAAGGGATCGAGCGCCCCCTGGTGGAGAGCGGCTGTCTCGCTCAGCTGCTCCAGCTGGAAGGTGAACGAAAGATGATCAATGGGCCGGGAGAGGAGGGAGACTGAGTAGGTGGTGGCCGGCACACGTGACCGCAGGACCTTGTTGTGCGCCGCCACCCACGTATCCCAGGTGGTGTCCGACGCGCTCCAGGCGAAGGCGCTGGAAGAGGGGCGCGGGAGAACCAACTGGTATGCCTTTCGCAGCGACAAGGAGCAGCACGGAGGGTGGTTCACAGGGGTACACGCTACGCCCCGCCCACCGGGTCCTCCGCCGTGGGGGACGTCGACACGCCGCCCGGCCGCCTCGGCGTGCTGCGGGGCAATAGAGATGGGGGAGAGGCCCGCGGCAGAGGCGCCGGCGTAGCTGAGGCTGGCAGCGTTGGTCGGCCAGGGGTGGAGGTAGGCCCGCGGCCCCAGTTCCAGCCGCAGGAGTTCCAGGAGGTACCGCATCATCTCGTGCCCCACCGCAGCGAATTGCTGTGGGGTGACGGCGATGCCCTGAGTGGGGGTGAGGGGTGGCGGGGCGGCGCCCGACGGCCGCCGATAAAAGAAGCTCGTGATAGCCGGCAGCGACCCGGTGGTGACCAGTGGGAAGTCGCGGTACAACGTGAGGAGGCGCCGCTGGTGGGCCCCCGTTGCGCTGGTGGACCACTCCTTCCCCTCCCCCTCCTCCTCCTCCTCCTCTGCCAGCGGCAGCTCCCCTTTGGCGAGCAACACGAGTTGGCGATGGCGGCTGGAGAGGTGCGTATGGACGGTGGAGACGCCCTCGTACGCCTCGCGCCGCGCCGCCTGCTTCCGGGGTGCTGCCGCGACAGCAGCCTGCCCCTCCTCCCCGGCAGCGTCTCCTGCTGTGCGGTACACGATGGTGTGCGGAGTGAAGCACGGGACGAGGGTCGTGGGGGGCGTGAAGATGGAGCTCAAGCGAATCCCAGCGCCGCGGCGCAGGGGCGGCGGAGGGTACAACACTGAGGCCAGACGGCCTGCCCCACCACCAGCGCACGTCGCGCTGCGCTGCAGCACCTCGTCGTGAAAGAGGCGCTGCAGGTCGAGCTGGAGGGGCCCCCCGGGCCCAAAGACCTTGTTCGCGGCGGTCCACAGCACGGAGAGGTAGAAGCTGCTGGAGAGTGCGTAGGATAAAGAAGGGGTGACGACGGAAGATTTTTGGGAGGAGGATCGCCGGCCGCCGCCGCCGCTGCCTCCCCTTGAACTTGGCGAGGCGGTGAGGCTGGCATCAACGTCCCGGCCCAACGCCTCGCCGTTCGCACCGAGGCGGAGAGACCCCGTCGCCGGGCCGCTGCCTCGCGGGGATGGCTGTGAGTGGTCCCTCGACGCCACCGGTGCGCTGGCGTCGAGGGAGAAGGCGGCCTGCGCGCCGCCCATCTCCCCCGCCGCTGCCGCCGCTGCCGCCGCTGCGGCGGGGGAGGCCTCGATGGGGCGGATCACGAGGAAGAAGGGCACGCCGTGGCGCCTGGCGATCTCGTGTCCGTCGTCTCCATAGTGAATTTCCACCCGGGCGGGGAGGGGGGCGATGGATGGCCGCGGTGCCGTCGCAGTTGCGGTGTGCAGAGGGCCGGGGAGCGGGGGGAGGAAGTAGAAATCTTTAGCCGTGACGATGGCCGCGGGGGCCGTGGCCGTGGCCGGCGCCGGCGAGAGGGCGGGTGGCGGGGTAGGGCTGGCCGAGAGCGGAGGCTTGCGGGGCGTCGGGAAGGCCGCGGCAGACGACAGCCTGCGGGCTGCCTCCCCACCAGCGGGGGAGACCAGGAGCGAGGCCAGCGTGGGCTGTGCGGCGAACGCCTCGAGGAGGAAGGCCTCGACCTGCTGTACCGCCTCCTCGAACACGGCGCCGTGATGGTGTGCGGTCACCTCCGCCGTGGGCTCTGCCGCCGGGTTCAGCACATTAGAGGGAGGCGGGGCGGCCAAGGAGGCGTTCAGGAGGTGCTGCTGCTGTCGGGTGGGCGGGGCCGACGTCTGGGAAGGCTGAGCGAAGGGAAAGCTGCCGCCCGTTATCGTCGTTCCCAACGCAGCGATGCAGGTGAAGAGGGGAGGGAGGTCGGTCGCCACGAGCGGGTCGGCGGGGCATTCACCCCCCTCCATACACGGCGAAGGCGGCGCGGGGGCGGGGAGCGCAGCACTCAGAGAGGCCGCAAACCCCCCGGAACCGCTCCCCGTGCTGTTGTTCTCGTTGTATTTCCTTTCCCCTACCTCCACTGAGTGCTGCTGCTGCTGCTGCTGCTGTGGCAGGGGTGTTCCCGTGCCGTGGGTGAGTGGGTCTGGCGCATTATTTAGGGCGCCCGGCTTGTCGCCTCTGGTGTGAGTTCTGGATGAGGCGCTGCTGCTGGGCTGGAACACACAGCCGTCGTCATGGAGGCCGAGAGAGGATCCGATGCGCTCTGCGGTGGGTTCTTCCTCCTCCACAGAACAAATCTCTGAAACAGCTTGACTTGACATGGAG
Source organism: Vickermania ingenoplastis (assembly GCA_010157825.1). NCBI lineage: Eukaryota > Euglenozoa > Kinetoplastea > Trypanosomatida > Trypanosomatidae > Vickermania > Vickermania ingenoplastis. The sequence goes on along the minus strand of VFSE01000230.1, from coordinate 284,061 downwards.
GCCTCCGAAAAACAAACAAACAAACAAACAAAAAACAGTAAACAATAAGCAACACACGAATAAACGATTACTGAGCCCAATTAAATAGATTGTTTCCTGTCTACCTAATGGATGGGGATAACCGCAAGAAAGCCAATAATAACAACAACAACAACAACAACAACGCCTCACCACTCACTCTTCCCTTTTCAATTGAAGTGAACTGGAACTCTTCTGCTTGCTTATTCTGGATTTTTTTTTTTGTGTTGTAAAAAAAAGTTGTACCCCTCTCTTTCCTTTTCTACCCCTTTTCCTTGTTCACAACAATTATCGCGGCCAACAGATGGTAGCGCTCCCCAATTTGAAAGGAAAAAGATGTAAAAAAAATAAAATAAAATAAATAAATAAATAATAATAATATAGAAATGAAATGAAAAACGGACAAGCCGGCGGAGGGCTTGAGAACTGCGAAAAAAAGAAATCGAAACCCAGAAGAGGCGAGAGAGAGCAAGCAGAGAAGTACGATATAGGACAAATATCTTCCAGGAGGCGGCATATTTTTCTGCACACGATGATGGAACGCTCGGGAATAACCCTAACCCGAACCCTGAACCATGGTACTAGAAACCCAGTGGTGAAACTCTATCCCCACTCTGGCCCCATTTTTTTTTTTCCTTTCGTTTATATATAACTGGATATGGAGCGTCCATATAGATGTACAGTAGACAGACTCCTGTACATACGACTCGTATCTCTTCACTTCCTCCCATCAAAAAGAAAACAAAACAACAACAACCACGACAAGAAAAAAAAAAAAAAGCAAATAAATAAATAAAATTAAACGTGCACTTATCAAACTTACAATCTCTGTGCGTGTGACCAACTCCCCCCCCCATCGCCTTTTCCTTGACTGTTCTATCAGCTCTTCGGAAACACCTCGAACACGGCCATGAAGAAGCCGACGCCGTCCCACAGGGGTGCCGCACCGCCGTGGGGGAGCGGCCTCGGCATCAGCCGCACCACCAGCAGGGGGCCCTCTCTGGCCGGCCTAGCGTCTGTCTCTCTCTCTGCCGCTGCACCGCCATGATCTCATCCTGTAATAGAAACTGGTGGGGGCCGGGGTAGGTGGCTGGGTGGAACTCGGCACACAGTCGCTCTTCCGCCACCCCCTTCGCTCGGGCGAGGCGTATCTGGGGAAACGTTTGAAGGAAGTGCAAAACGTTCGCTTCATTTTCCTCTAGTGTGATGGTGCAGGTACTGTACACCAGAAGCTTCGGATGGCCATCACCCCACTGAGGGCGGCGATGCGTCTCGGTGTGGGCATCGGGGGGATAAAAGAGAAGCAGCCGCACGGCGGTATCGAAGAGTTTGCGCTGGTAGTCTGCCGCCCCTTGAATATCGGCGAGCGTGTGCGTGTGGGGGAGGAGCTTCGGGCGGAGCCCAAGGCCGGAGCATGGCGGATCCAACAGCACGGCGTCCAGCGCCAAAGCCGGAGCCGCACCCTTTTCCCTTTCCCTTTCCGACGCCTGCTGCTGCTTCACGAGTTGGTTTGCATCATTGCAGAGACAGCAGCAGATGCCATCCAACGGGTCCACCCCCCCTCCGGGCCTCCCCGCTTCCTCTGCACCTCCAGTTGGGGGCGAGGGGAAGTGCTCTCGCAGTAAGCGCACCAACTGCGCGTGTCGTGAGCGGCTGCGCTCGCAGCAGACAAGACGGACCCCTGGAGACGCTTCCCCCCCCTCCCCATGCTGTTGATGTGGAGCCGCTGCAGGCTGTGGGCGATACCTCGCCGACTGCCTCTGCAGCAGGGAGAGCAGGAGACTGGATTTTCCCCCAGGGGCGGCGCAGGCGTCGAGAACGCGGCGCCGCTCTCCTTCCCCGTCGGGGTACAGGTGATTGATAAGGAGGGCCACAGGAAGCATACTGGAGTAGTTTTGAAGAAAGATCGGCGGAGGAGGGGCGGCGTCTGTGGGGGGAAGAGCTGGGGGGGTAGTAGGGTCCCCGTCGTTATACGCCCCTTGCGACGCCGCGGCGTCGTAGCACTGCTGGTAGAGGGGGCGGAGCAGCTCCTCCAGCTGGGTCTTGGAGGGCTGGGCAAACGCGTTCCACTCTACACGCACAGCGACGCCGCGGCGTGTCACATCACGCAGTATCTCCTTCGCCTCCATCTGCGCGGTGCCGCCGCCCAGAACGACAAGACGCTGAACGGCCGTCTCCCTCCCTCCCCCTCCGTCTTCCGCTTCTGTGCGATTGCCTTGCTCTTGTGTACGCACACTCGCTGCGGGCCGCAGCAGCGCTGGGGGAATTTCTCTGCCCCGGCTGAGCGTACTGCGCCACTGGAAGACCGGGCCGCTGGCGCCGGCCGCCTCCTGCTGCAGGACTCTGGCGATCTCTACCGCGAGCAGGACGCGCTGGCCCGGGAGGAAGGCGCGGGACATGGTTACCACACCGGGTGCATAGACATCGCTCCCCCGGAGAACGGCCTCGGCACACCCCACATCCACCACCACCACCGCACACGCCGGTGGGCTGGCGTCCGTGCCGTATCGATCCTCCTTTACTGGTGAATCACCACCATCAGGCGGATGAGTCTGCGGGCCGAGTGATGCTGGTGAGGGGGCACCGTCCCGCCGAGCGTGCTTCCTCCACCAGAGGTGTGGCTGCTGCTGCTGTTGCTCCTGTGCCTCGCGGGATTGGATCGCTAGACAAAAGGGGAGGCCGACGTCGGCGAAGGAACCGCGAACGATGCAACTGGAGGGCGGCGGTGCCGTGCCCATCGCATTGGTGGAAGTACTCGCTGCTGTAGGGGGAGAAGCCACTCGCTCGTCGACGGCTGTTGTTGTATTTGGTGGCACCACCACTCTGCGAGTGCTCAGGGGGTCATAGACGGAGGGCTGTAGCTGGTCCCCCTTAGCTGGGGCGTACCATCCAGTGAAGCGTACAGAGGTGGTGCGGGGGGCCGCCGCGTAGAGCTGCAGTGCGGATGGGAGCGCCGTGCGGGCCGCTGCCGCTGCTGGCAGCGGGGCCCCGCACAGGCCCAGAGGTTCGAAGACGGTACGGCGGAGGTGCATCTCCACCTCCTCATGGGCAGCGAAGCGGTATAGAGTACGCTGGTAGTCTTCCACAGAGATCATCAGAAAGGTGTGTGTGTGTGTGGGGAGAAAATAATAATAAACAAAAACAAAACAAAACTTGCCGATGGAGATAAATTATTCCCACACTGCAGACATCCAAAAAAAAAAAACAAAACGGACCGCTACAGTGCTGGCGCGGTGCGCTGATAGGATGATGAGATGAGCGACGACTGTGTGTGCGGTGTGTGCCTGTGAAGATGCGAAGTTGTTTTTTACTATGCGTAGCTTCAGGAGTACCAAGAAAAGATCAAGAGCAGAACACAACGCGTTATATAGATAGAGGAAGATATTTCAACCGTACCAAAAGCTCCGATACTTCTGTTCGTTGAGGGAGAAAGAGTGGCTGCGGGAGAGATTTAACAGCTCGACAACCATTTTCGTTCCTCTCTTTTTTTTTTATTTTTGTCCTTTTTTTTTTTCTCAGGTCGAGACCTGGCACGTACGCGACACGGAACCAAACCCCCTACCAAATCCCCCGAACTATCCGCTAATCTGCGCTGGGAACGGGCTCAAACCGCTTCGCCTCCTTGCGCAGCGTATACTGCCGCGCCTTCACAGGGTCTTCCTTTTTCTGCTGAGCGGGAGGGGGGATTGGAGTTCCTCCTCGATGTGTGGCCATCTCCACCAGCTCCGGGGTGCGAAAGAGGTCCCTCGTTGCCCGCAGCCGCCCCCGCTGGGAGACGTGTTCCCCAGCCCCTTCGGTGGCGAGTGGGCCCGCCTTCTGCTCCTGCTCCCCTGAACCGAAGGGGTACCCGAGAGGCGGGGAGAGTGTGTGCCGCACAAACTCCACCCCCTTCGCATACACTACCTCCGCCTCCGCGGCTCTGTCGTCGGGGCCATCAAAATCCATGGACGTGGCGTTGGACAGCCCCCGAGGCTCGGACACCGACGCAGGGGACTTGGCGTTCCCCCGCCAGCGTGAGAGCGAGACCGAGCGCGCCGCCCTTCCTGGGCCGGTGGCTTGGCGTTCCCCCCTGCCGATTCGCTGGGGGTGGGGTGAATGGCGCTGGGGATAAGTCTTGATCCCCCCCGTTCGACATGGAGGAGAGGGAGGTGGCTTCGTCCCACACCTCCGCCCTGGCCCGCTCCTTCTGGGGAGCCTTCCGACCACCCCCGGAGGCGGCGCTGGGGTGGCTGGCCTTGGTGGAGGCAGAGGCGGGCAGCCGCTCCTGACGTGGGACGAGTGTGTGCTGCGAGACAAACGCTAATACGGTGACGTCCTGCGAGGAGGGGTGCCCACGCCCACGCCCACGTCCACGCCCCCCCTCCCCCTCCTCCTCCTCCTCCTTCTTCTTCTTCTCGAGCTCTACCACCTCCGGCCCGGCGCCGCCTCGTGAGACAAGAAAAGGGTCCTGCACCGCCGCAACGCCTTCGTTCGAGGGGACCCCCGCACGCCGTTGTTGGTCCACCCCCCACCCTCGGTTCTGCGGAACGGAGAAGCGCTTGATGGACGCGGCGGCGCAGGGCTGGAGTGATAGCGGATACGTACGCCGCTGTGAGGGGCGATGCGGCGGCTGCCGCGTAGAGGAGAAACACCAGTGCAATGTATCCCAACAGCCGACAGACTGTGCGGACCACGACATGGAGGGAGACCAAGAGCTCAGCGACCGACCGCTGCTCCTGCTGCGGCTGGTCGTCCTCTTCCAACTTCTTTCGCTTCGCTGCACGCGAATGCGATTCTCCGCCGTGAGAGGGCGGACGACGCTTGCGGGCGACGCGAACCGTCTCCCCCTCCACTGGTGCTGGTGCTAGTGTTTGGGGTAGTGCTGGGGCGCGTTGCACCGCGGTAGACAAGGCGGCGGCCGCCCAGTCCCGCAGCGCTGCTGGAATGTCTGTGAAGCCCTGGAAGTGCTCGCTCATGCCGTGCAACTCCTGCAGACACTGAGCGATGCCAACAACGTCTTTCTGGTTCTCCTCCTCCCTTCGGCCCGGCTGCTGGAGGGCCACAGGAATACGCTTCCAGCCCTGACGCAGACGAGAGCGGAGACAAACCAACTGGACTACGATGCGGACCACAGAGGGAAGGTAGGACGATGGATGCGCAGCGGAGGCGGCGCCTATATCCACCTCCTCCCCCTCAGCTTTTTTCCTGGCGCGACTGCTCGCCTGCGCCGCGCTCCTCGTCCCTGCAGAGGGGGAGGACGGATGAACGCTCCAAGGCCGGGTGACCATTTCGAAGAGGAGGCCGTCGTGGGCCTCCACGAGCTGATCGAGGACGTCTGCAGCGGCGCCGTGATCAAGCAGCACGTCCTCTACCGTAAGACTCAGCAGGCCACGAATAAGGTTGACGAAGAAGGTGTGAGGGGCGGCTAACGCGTAGGGCGGCTCTTCCCCCCTGCTCCTCCTTCTCTGGGAGGGCCGCCGCCGCCGCACGGCGCTGGGATGGCCCACGCGGCATCACCACTTACCTTCTATCCTGCTTACGCTTCTATTTCTGTATGTATATATATTAAATAGTAGATATTATTATTGCTTCTTCTTCTTCTTCTTTTCGTTCTCTCTTATTTCTTCCTGATGTACCATAGAAGACGTGTCGTGCAAAACAGACGTCGTTCAGAAGCAAAATAGAGAATAGTTGATTTGTTAAAATAGATCAGAGCGAAGGAAAGGGGGGAGGGGGGGGGAGAGAGAAAGGATTTCACCATCGTATACTGCTTGAAGCACACACGGACAACACCGACACACACACACAAAAAATAACAACAACAACAAGAAAAAAAGCTTTCCTGTAGTGGAAAGGCAATCACCATCACCCACAGCAGAACCTTCGAGAGCGAGGTAGGCGTAAAGACATTTGCTGCTGTCCCCATTTTTTTTCCTTTTCTCTCATCCCTACTTTCTTTCTTCTGCGGAACTCAACAGACACAGTGGACGAACAAAAGAGAATAAATTAAGTATAATAATAATAATAATACACAACACATGCATGTTGTACCCACCAACATGTCTCTCTCTCTCTTTTTTTTTAATGCTCTTACCAATACTTTAAACATCATAACCACTCACTACCGCTCTCGCTCTACACGGAACCTTCGTCCATGGGTGTGGAATCCCAAAATCCTGCGCCTCCCCTCCCCCCCCCCAAAAAAAAAAATCAACCTCTAACCCCTGATCCGATGCTCTCTCGCACTACAGAGGCAGTATGCGGACGGGGTCTGTCTGCACACCGGCGTCGACCATCTTCTTGGGGGCCGGCAGCAGAGTCTGACTGTCTCGGCTCCGCTGGAAGGGCATCTGGGCGGTGGGGGATATCCCTCCGCCGGGACCTTGATGACTCGGCGGTGGTGTGCTGCCTGCCTTAGGCGGGGAGGGCCCCTGCGGGGGTGATGGGCCGCGGGCGCTTGACGGGTGGGCCAGGGATGGGGGGGGCGGGCAGCGCTGTGGCGACTTGGCCTTGACTGTGGTTGGTAGAGCCCCGCTGTGTGGCGCCCAAGGCGGCGGCTGGGATCTTGCTGGGGCTGCCGAGGAGGTTCCCGGCGGCCACGCGCTCGTTTGTTTGGTACTGCTGCAGCAGCGGAGTGGCCGTGACGAGAGTGGAGAGGAGCTCCACGCGGCTGCTTGCCAACTCCTCCTCCTCCTCCTCCTCCGAGCTGCACCCCGCCCTGATCCCATCGGCTGCTGCCATACCGCCGCTGCTGCTGTACATGACGGAGAAGAGGTCCGTGGCGGTAAAAGGGGTGTTGTTGAAGCTCGCGAGCAGCGTCTGCGCCACGGTGGAGCGCATGATGTCTTTACAGGTCGGCCGCTTCGCCGGGTCGAACTGCAGCATCGCGCGGATGAGCTCGAGCATCTCTGGGGGCCGTGGGACGGGGGAGAGGGCCGGGACGTCCAGCAGGACGTTGCCCTTTGGGCCACGGCGTGGCAGTGCGGTACCGCAGGCCAGGAAGTGCAGTATCATCCCAAGGGACCACACGTCGGAGGCCTTGGTGTGCGAGTACAGGTACCTCTCCTGCTCGGGTAGGGCGGTGGGGTCGCGCTCAAACAGCTCGGGCGCCATGTACTCCAGCGTTCCGGTCCCCCCTGTGCGGTTCGCGGGCCGCTCGCCTAGCAGCGCGGCGGTGCCGAAATCACTAACAAGGACGCGTGGGGCGCCGCCCCGCACTCGAGCCGAGAGCAGCAGGTTCTGCGGCTTCAGGTCCCGGTGGAGAATGTTCTTCTGGTGCAGGTGTGCCGTGCCGGCCACGGCGGAGAGGAAGAAGTACCAGACGGCCATGGTCGAGAGCACGGTGCTGTGGCGCTCCAGGTAGCTGTCCAGGGACCCCTCGTTGGCGTACTCCATCAGAATGAACAAGCAGCGGACGGGGGGCCCGAAGTCTGCCGTCTTCGCTGTGTCCACCCAGCTGTGGTTGTACTCGACCACGTTGGGGTGGCGCTTCACCTCCTCCAGGATGCGCACCTCGCGCAGCACCGTCTGGAGGTACTGAATGTTATCCCCAACAGGGATCTTCTTCAGCGCAAACGTGCCAAGTGGGACACCCTCCATCACGTGCATGCAGAGGTAGACCCCGCCAAAGGTGCCGCTCCCCAGTTTCTTGGACTCCAGGAAGTATTTCTCGTAGTAGCTGGTGGGCGCCGTGTTGGTGGGGAGCGGCATCGACACCTCGGGCGGCACTCGCTCCTCCTCCGCCCAGGCGTCGTGGAAGGCGGCCTTCTCCGCCTCCTCTTCTATCTCCTTCTCGGTCTTCTCCCCGCGGAGGTGCGCCTGGTGCCGGGCGAGGAGCTCCAGGAGGTCGGGATCAACGTACTGGTCCAGATCATCCGGCGCGAGACCCGCCCCAGCGGAAGGTCCGCTGTGGGTCTCCGACGCCGTTGTCGGGCTCACGTAGGAGTACACACCCGCAAGGTGATCCAAGCCGAGGGACTGCCGTCGGCTGCGTCGGCCGCTCCCCTCTGGATTGAGAGAAGAGCGGCGGCTGCGGCGGGCGTGGCGGGCCCGGGGCGTGTTCGCGGCAGAGCTCCCATGCGATGTGGTCGAGCGCAGGAATCGATCCCGTGGTGGTGAGGTGTCCGGGGCGGGGAGGTTGCTTGCAGTGGGGCTGGTGTTCACAAGGGCCGTCAGCGCACCAAGGAAGCGATGGCTGCTCGACCCTGTGCTGCTGCTGTTCATGTTGCTCGGAACAAGCGCCGGGTAGACGAATCCAGGCGTCGTGGTCCCGGGCGCCACGCCCGCGGAGGGGACGACGGCACCGTTGCTGGCGGATGGCGCTGCGTGATCCTCAATTGCGAGCAGCGTGGGCGGCCCTGGGAGCTGACGGAAGTACTGGGGCGGGAATCGATTGTGTGGGGCGGCGTCGAAGACGTTGGCGAACGGGGCATCTATGGGGCGGTGACAGGTGGGGCAGACCTGCACCAGTGCCCCCGGCAGCACAGGGACGGACGGAGACCGCCGCGGTGGGGAGCTGCTTGGCTCCCTGCGCTCGCGCTCGCTGCTGAAGTGGGGGTAATCGCCCCCGACCGACGGCCTGTTGGTCCCCGCGCTCCGGCTCGGGGTTGGCGGCGACGGATGCGCACCCGGTATGGGGTGAAACGGTATGACGGCGAGGGAGCGCTGCGTGTTGCTTAGACTAGAGCCGTTGTCGGTGCTGTCCGGGTTCGTATGGTGGAGATGATTCACAGCCCCCCCACCACCACCGCTACTACTGCTGCTGGTGAAGGTGCTGTTGTTGTTTCCATCCACCTTGTTACCGCTGAGACTCGTGGAGTGATGATGATGACTATTATTCGTCTGATTCTTGTGCGGCAGAGGAATAGGCGAGGAGACGAGACTGCCGAGACGCAGGAGCTGATCAGGCGGCCCCGCTGCGTTCTGCTGCATCAGCGCTGCGGCGGTAGAGTCCATGGTCTCCACCGTGTCTTGATCCTCATCGTGCGCCGGCTGGTCCAGCAGCAAGGACGAGGGGTGGCCGGACCGCCCTGAGGGGAGGTACGGGAGACTGGTGTTCGTCACCCCCGCTCCAGGCTCGCTCTGCCGCCGTTGCTGCTGCTGCTGCTGCTGCGAGAGACTCGCCGCGTGGGCGGAGCCCAGCGTGCTGCTCAGCTGCTGTGGCCGAGCGCCTGCCCCAGAGGAAACTATTATTGGTGGGGAAGTCGTCCGCGGACTGGTGCCGCTGTTTCGCTGGCGGTGGCGGCGCCGCGTGGTGGATCCCTCCCGCGGGCTGCCGACATCCCCCACGTTTGAGATCTGCGTGGGGAGGTGATCTGCACTGGATCGGGTGCCCCCGCGGGGGAGCCGCTGGCCGGTGGCGGGGGATACAGGGGATGTGAGCGGGTTCGGCAGCGGACTGCTTGGTGGGGGGAAGGTGTGCAGGTTGGGGCTCGCCACGACCGTGTTCCCATTTGTGCTGGGCCTCGTGCTGGAGCTGCTGCTGGGGGAGGTGGAGGGGCGGGCGGAGCTGTTATTGTGGCCCTGCGGGTGCAGGTGGGAGACAGCGCTGCTGCTGGGCCCGCTCTTGCTGTTGCTGCTCTTCGACTGGTCTCTGGAGGACATCCAGTAGCAGAAATAGAGATATAATTAAATAGATGGCTAGATAGAGAGGCTTGTTCGTTCGTGTCCGCTGCTTAATCTTTTTGTGCCTTGGCCTAGTCAAGTGTGCACGAGAAAACCTCCTGGACTTGGATAATAAATAAATAAATAAATAAATAATTTCCAATAAATTAGAAGATAACAGCGGTGTATGGATGGCGTAGGATGTGTCGGAGTGAATATAAACCGAACTAAAAGAGCAGAAAACGCTGGATGAATAATAATAATAATAATAATAATAATAATAATAAATAAATAAATAAATAAATAAATAATAACAAATAAATAATAATAAACCAGAAGAATAGTACCTCAGTGTGTCATAGAGTACAGTACAATACTAGGAGAACACCTCCAAAAGGGAAATATCTACCCCCTTTGTAGATATTTAAGAGAAACCTCGAAATGAAAGAGGAAATTGGGTGCTACTTCAACTGTATATCCGCGAAGGCGTGGCAATGGGGTCCTGCCCCGTTGTCCTCCAATGTACCTTTATTCTCTTGTATTTTTGCTTCCTCGCTCGCTCTAATGAACACTTTCAATATTTCAATATCTGTCAGTCTTCACACTAAAAGAGTAATAATAAAAAAGCAAAAGAAGAGAGTGTAATCCCAGTTGTATTAGGGTTCTGTCGTCCAGAAGGAGAGCAACAGGTACAAAAAAAAAAAAAGAAGAAACCGTACAAACAACAACGAAGATCAAGAGAAGAGGAATTCATTCGTTGTATCAAGGCAATTTAAGATTCATCGAGAGAGCAGAGGAGGGTCCCCCCCCCCCTCCTTGCACGGAAAGATGTGCTGTATGGGTGCGGGTTGGAGTTGGTGATGTGAAGGTGCTGGGGAAAGAAAAGAATAGGGAGGAGGGAGAACAAAGAAAAGAGCTCTCTCTCTCTCTCTCCCTCTTCTCAACCCCCTCCTTCCTTCCTTTTCTTTCCTTCTGAAATGTCTACTTAAAGCGAGGTGGGCACAAGCCGGAGTGGGGGATGACCCTCCCCCCTTTTCTCTGGCTATCATCAAAGGACCCACTCCTTATCACTATCGTCATCGAGAGAAGAGTCTGCCCCCCAGCGAAGACGCCTCGCCGTCCTCGTTGCTGTCGGCGTCGCTGCTGCTGCCTGGGAGAGAAGAAGCACCACCCCCTTCCTTCCCGTGGGCCGCGCGGGCCTTTCGAAGTTGCTTCTTTCGGTCGCTATGGGCTTCCCCTGCGGCTTCGTCGCCAAAACTGCCGAACTGCTTGTTCCACCGCTCGTACCGCTCCACCTCACTGGGCCCCACACTGGGCTTCATGCGGCGCAGCGCCGCCTTGAAGTCTTTTCGGTGTAGCGGCCGCAGGTCGGAGAGGGCGAGGCGGTGCAGGTCGAGGGTCTTGGACGCCTCGCGAAGAGGGGCCATGGCTGCCTCCCGACACAGGAGGCGCAGGTCCGCCCCGCTGTATCCCTCGGTGGCCTCCACGAGGCGGGTGAAGTCCTTCTCGGAGAGGGCGTGGACCTTTGGAGGGGCGGCGGCCCCCTCCCCGCCCTCCTTCCGGTGTCGCTCGTTGTAATCCACCTGCAGGGAGTGCAGCAGCCGCTGTATGAGTTCGCGGCGGGCCGCGGGATTGGGCAGGGGGATGTACAGCCTCTTCTCGAGCCGCCGCCTGGCTGCCTCATCGAGCTCGTCGGGGCGGTTCGTGGCGCCGATGAGGAGCACGCGGTCGGTGCTCCTCGTCCCCACGCCGTCCATTTGTACGAGAAACTCAGTCTTGAGCCGCCTCTCCGCGTCGTTCTCCCCATCGCCGCGCATCGACAGCAGGGAGTCGACCTCGTCCACGAAGATAACGCTCGGCTGCTTCACCGTCGCGACGGCGAAGAGGCAGCGGACGAGCTGCTCGGCCTCTCCGTACCACTTCGACATGAGCGACGCGGCGGAGATGTTGAAGAAGGTGCACTGCGCACGACTGGCGATCGCCCGGGCGATGAGGGTCTTGCCCGTGCCAGGGGGGCCGAACAGGAGCAGACCCCGCGGGGGATCTCGCAGGCCGACGAAGAGATCTGGGCGGCGCAGGGGCCACACAATAGCCTCCTCCACACTGCGCTTGGCGTCTGAAAGCCCAGCAATGTCGTCCCAGCTGACGGCCGCTCGCGGCTTCACGGGCGCCGCGCCGTCTCCTCCCTGCTCCTGCTGCTCCGCGGCGGCGAGAGCCCGGTACTCGACGATTTCCATGGTGACTTGGGAGACGAGCTTTGGATCCAGCGACTGGAGGGAGGGCGGCACCGTCCCGTCGGGGAGCAGGACACACTTCGGGTAGTCCTCCACCTTGAAGCGGCTCTCGCCGTCTCCACTCCCATCCCCCGGCTTGCTGTTATTGTTGCGGTTCTTCGTTTCGGCTGCTTGTCGGCCCTGCTGTTGCTGGTAAAGAAGGGATCCTGGGGGAGGTGCAGCAGCGCCGTCCGCCCCAGCGGCCGGGCTGTTGCTGTTGCTCTGGAACGGCGCTTGAAAGCCGCTGCGCCGCAGGCCCAGAGCGGGGCTGCGGAGCTGGTTGGTGCGGAACTTTGCATGCACGGCGTTGGTGCGGCCAGCAGCAATATCCTCCTCCAGCTGCTCTCCCGCAGTAACGAAGCCGCTGGCGGCGCCAGGCACCGGCCCTCGCGCGCCAGACTGCGGCTGCTGCTGTTGTTGGTGTGGACCCGTAGCGAAGGGGTTCGCCACCGGCTGTAGAGGCGGTGCAGCTGATGCTGGTGGGCGCTGGGAGTTGGGCGGCGCCGGTGCCGGCGCCTGTGCGCCTAGCGTGAAAGCAGAGAGAATAGAAGCTGGGGACGCTGCCGGCTGCGGGGCTGCGGATCGCGCCTCCCTCACGCCTGGTGCAGGATTAGGAAGTGGTGCCGGTGGTGGAAGGGAACCTGGTGCGGCAGAACACGAGAGACCTAGGCTTTCCCACAGGCTGCTGCGGGCTGAGACCCTGTCATTGCCACTCGTTGGTGAAGACAGCGGCAGTTGCTGTTGCTGCTGGGGCGGCGGCGGTGGCGGAGGTGTTGGCGCTGGTGGAGGCGGGGGAGAGGGGGCCCGGTAGCCCCCAAACTTGATTCGAAACGAATTCTTTGCAGAACCGGAGGGCAGTCGAGGCGCTGCGGTGGCGGGAGATGGCGCGTCAGCGGGCTTGCAGGACGGCAACAGGGTTTGCTCCGCCGCCTTTTTCTTTGGGGAGACGTGGAGGTGATCACAACGACTCTCGCGCTCCCGCTTTCGATTCCTGCAAGACGCTGCAGGAGAGGGAAGGCGGAAGGGTTGGAAGAGCGACGGCACTGCTGTGGGAGAAAGCGGTCGGGGCGGGGCGGATGATGTCATGACGAGGAGGCGAGCGGCAGCCGCTGGGTCCGCCGCTCGCCACAGCTGGGGGACCACCGCAGCCAAGCAGGACATTGATGAATCGTGATGCTGTTGCAGCAGCCACGACAGGTGATGAGCATGGCGGTACAGGTCGTGGTCCTGTGCCAGGAGGTGCAGACTGGCACGCTCCTCAAGGCTTTCCTCCCACACCTCTCTCGTGCTGTGGGCGGGACTAGGGGAAGCGCAGAAGAGATCTGCCCAGCTGGCCGCAAGGGCGGCGGCGGAGGGCCCGGCGATGGACTCGCTGTCCTCCTCCTCCTGCCCGGCTTCGCTCTGTCGGCCCACCACCAGCTCCATCAGGCGGGAACACAGGAGACCAAAATCCAAGCTGTGTTGCACCGCCGTCGCGGAGCGTGAGGTAGGCGCAACGCCTCCTGAGGTGGCGGCTGCACTCCGCCTGTAGCGATACATCCAGCGCAGCACGGTAGTGGCGTCCGCTCTTGTGGCTGAAGGGGGAGGAGGGCAAGTACCCGCCGCACCGCCGCCCAGCGCGGCGTTCCGATGGATGGCAGCGCGCTGCTCTGCATGAAAAAGGGCCTGGAGGTCCGCTTCGAGGTCTGCAGGGGACGTTGCCGCTTCACAGAGAGGAGAAGGAGATATGCTTTCTGAGGGTGAACCCTTCCCTGTCGCCGCTGCGGCATCGGCACGCCCCGCCGCTCGCAGTAAGGAGAGCATGCGGTAACAAAGGGAGAAAAGGCGATCAGGGAGCGTCGAAGCTGCGTACACCAAACTGGGTGCCTTGCCTGCTCCCTGACCACAAACAACTTCCTCTCGTTTGAGAAGGAAGGGGAGGGGTGGGGTACGATGAGCTACGGGACCTCCCTTCGAAGAACAGGGGGAAGTCCTTCCAACGTACGTGGCGGGATACAACAACGCGCTCTCGCTCCTCTTCTCTGTTCTGATTTCTTACGTGATGATGGCGCTGGTGCGGCTCGCGATAGGAATAAATATGAATCTGACGAATATCTGAAGAGAGAGGTAGAGATGAATGTATATGTGAGCCGAAATATATATCTTCCCGGCAAGTAACGGTAGCAGAGGTGGAAAAAAAGATAAACAAAAAAAAAAGATCAGCTGTTTGAAAAGAAGGCTGGAGACTTAAAAGTACCAGCCTAAAAACTGGCCTAGAAGACAGGCCTTTAACGGGTCGCCCCCTCTGTCTGTTTCGACCACACACACACACAAAAAAAAAAAGAGAGCGAGAGAAGAGAGAAGAAGTCCACACAGCACGTCAAAAGTGCGTAGAAAGAGTCGACTAGAACACATATATGCCTCACAGCAAGGTCCCTCTGCTGCATCTCCGTAGGTGTGTACCCCCCACCCACCCACATACGGCTTCTGGTCTTACAACATATAAAATATATGCAGCAGCATATCCACGTACGACTGCGAATGACTCCTGCCCTTTTCTGGATGTGGAGGCTCCTTTTCATTTCTGCTCCTTCTCCTTGTCCCGGGCTGTCTTCACTTGGGGGAGGAGGTCCCCCATCATCTTCGCCAGCGCCGTGACACCCAGCAGGAACTCTAGCCGCCGGGCCTCAACGGATAAGGGGTGGGGGAGGTCCGCGACAGCATCTTCCTCTGCCCCCCCTGCCCTTCCCACCTGCTGGTTGTGATATGGAGCTGGAACAGTGCTACGCCCGGGGATGTCTTCCTGTGAAGGAGGCCTGAGCGGGGGGCGTGGTGTGTGTCGCTCCGCTGGGGTGTAGGCGGACGGAATGGTCGAGACAAACATAGTGTTATTGATAGGATAGTGCAGCGGTGCACGACGGCGCCGAGCTATAGATGGCTGCGCAGACCTGGCTCGCGCCTCCTCCTCATCCTGTGGCTCATTGGGCGGATCGTCGCTATGAGTACTACTAGTGCTACGGGCGGGCTTCTCCACCAACGAACAGTTCCTCTGGTCCACCGCCGTGTGCGCCTCGTCTGGTTCATGCGGCGGAGCGAGATCCGGTGGGAGAAAGGCGGCCACGGAGGTCACCTGCGGTGGAAACAGCAGCGTGTAGGAGGCGAAGGCGCGACGGAAGCCGTCCGCCGTCTCCCCCAGCCATTGAGAGGCAAATGCAAACCCACTGCTGTTGATGCTGGTGCTGGCGCTGGTGGTGCGTGAGTGGGCCACCCCGTTGTGGGCCTCGGGCCGCTGGTGGGCCCTCCCCCCGTCGAGGCGGTAGGGGTAGCTACTGTTCTTACTGGTAAACCCCCGCATGGACTGCGCCGCATAGCGCAGCAGCTCGTCCGTGTCCTGCTCGGCGACGGCTGGAGGGGGCGAATGGCTGGGCGGACCCCCCGCCTGAGGGGACCTTGGGGCGGTGCTGTTGTTCTCCTCCTCCTCGCTCTCGATGGGAGATGGCGGGCGGTAGTGGTACCAGTCGTGGTGCAGGACACAGGCCTCTACCCACTTTTCCTCTTCAGCGTGGTAGACAGAGCGGTAGCTGAGGCGATGGGGGAGAGGAAAGTACCCCTCCGCGGGGTTCTGGCCAGCCTCCCGCAGGAGCTGCGGGATCAACCCGTCTGTGATACACGCTCGAAGGGCCTCTGGGGACACGAAAAGAACGAGAAAACCGCCAACGGCATCACGAAGCTGTAGGAGGGAGTCGGAGAAGCACACGCCATACCCCAGGGTCTCCCCCTCTCCCACCTCCTTCTCCTCCTCCTCTCCGCCGTGGTGCAGGACCTTGACCATCTCAAGCTCCGGATCCTTCAAGTCGGATGGGTAGCAGAGCTGAAAGCGAAAGCAGCTGCTGGGGCTCCTTCCTGGCTCCCTCTGTACCCAGCGAGAGCCAGGAAGGATCGCCTCCACCGTTGTGACTTCTTCCATCGCCGACTCGAAGCGCTGCGTCACACGCTGGCGATCCGCCGCCGTCGCCGTCCTCCTCGCCCAATGCCTGCCCCCCTCCCTCTCCAGCGATCTCGGTGCCTCTCCCTCGACTAGGTCCCCCCCCTCCTCGTCGTCGTCCGTTTGAGACGGGGTGTCGGTCATGCTCTGCTGCTGCCGCCGCATGCAGTCTTCAAACGGGAGTGGGGTTGGAAGGAAGAGATAACGACAGCGCAGTGGCGGCACGTGGGCGGGTAATTTCTGTTTCTGCCCCACAGTAGGGCCGCCTGGACAGAGGTCTATCGAGGAAGCACTGCCCCCAACCCCCTGCTCAACCTTTGCTAGTGCTGCAGCATCGGCGAAAGCCTGCGGCTGCGGATCTATTGCCTTACACTCGGTGGCGGTGGCGTTGTCGGGCTTCTTCTGTTCTGCGATGGGATCCACGACGAGCCGCTTCTCTTGTACCGTGGGCTCCACCCCCACCATTTCCTTCTCCTCCTCCTCCTCCAGTTGTTTCGCCCCACCGACCAGGGCATCAGGGATGGCCTCCTGGAGCACGTGCAGCGCCAGCAGCAGGCGGGAGACGATCAGTGTCGATCGGTCCACCGACACCCACCGACTCGGATCATAGAGAGACGAGGGCGGGCAACTCGATGGGACAGGACTGCTGGGACCCCCCCCTTCCAGCCGGGGCTCGAAGCGGGTCAACGGCCCCACGAGGCGGCACGCAGCGCAGTAGCACACCGCAACGGGACACGTCATCGTGCCAGAGACGGCCAAGAAGGCGCTGTGCCGGCCCGCCTCGACCGCCGCCGCCTCGCAGGCCTCGCGGCCCACCTCCGTCGTCACATCGAACTCTTCCTCCTCCTCCTCCTCTTCCTCGTCGCCTCCTGACTCCCCCACGTACTGGACCTTGAGTTCTGCGTTCAGACCGTGCCCCCCCTTTTCCCTCTCCTCTCTACTAGCATGCTGTCCCGAGGCACATGCGCAGGCGTCGTCCCCCTCCTCCAGCTGGGCTAGAAGCCCCTTTTGCCGCTGAAGATGAACCTCATAGTGGTGCCGCAACGGACTGGCTGCGGCGGCGCCTTCGTCATGGAGGAGAGTGTGGACCACCACGCGCGCCTGCCGGCTCTGGGTCCTGCGCCGTCCCGCCTTGTCGCGGCCTAGCAGCGCTGGGCCCAGCTGTTCCTGAAGGCAAAATAGACAGTCCAGCGGGAGCCGCGGCGCCAAAGTCGGATCGCTGGAGACCAGCTGCACCAGCCGCTCGTTGGTGGGGACCTCGAAGAAGTAGTGGAAGGCGGGGACCGTGCTGGGCGACTCCACAAAGGCCGCCGCCCCTTCCCGGGTGAGATGGGCGCAGTAGAAGCTCTGCGGTGGCCCGCTAAAGGAGGGGGCTCCTCGCTGAGAGGGTGTGGCTCCTTTGCAGCCAGCGCTGCTACTGCTGCTGCTACGAGAAGAGAGGGATGCAGTGAGGTCTTCTGGCTCATCTTCGGCCTCCTCCACGAGGCGCACCGCAAGGGGGTCCCCGTCCCCGCCTTGTAGCTCCCACCTCCCACTGATTTGGAAGACACGATGGACAACATCGCACGGAATGCCAAGGCGAAGTCCGGAGAGCAGCAGCAGCGCCACATACTGCGGGTATGAAAGGGGTTCACCAGTGTTACGGAGCCACTGCTGTTCCTCGACCTCGGAACCGCTCGACACTGGCCACCCGAGATCCTCCAGGAGATCGTTCATGTAGACTTTGATGAGAGTATTATTTTAACTAGGGTTATTTATTGTTGTTTCCGAAGATTTTTTTTTTTTCAAGACGGTGGGTTAAAGTAAATAAATAGAAATAGAGAGGAATCATTTGATGATGTACGGCTCGCAGTGGGAACTCCCATCTGAGGAAGCGTTAAACAGCAACAAGTGTCACACATATTGATCTGCTACTAGTTTTATCATGGGGGCCTCCCAAAAATACGTGGAGAAAAATTAGCACCGATTGGTTTCGATCCAACGACCTATGGGTTATGAGCCCATCGCGCTCCCACTGCGCTACGGTGCTGCGGTTGAAATTGAGGAGTAAGTCCTAAACAGGAAAAAGGCCAACACGCGAAGCCCGTGCTTCAACGAAAATGAAAGGAGGTGTTTGTTGTTGACACGCCATCTTCCTACTGATGGTTTTTGTTAGGGTGAGGATTCTTATTAGCCAAACATCCTTTTGTTTAGGACCACCTTAGAGCAGCACAGCCACTTTCTCCAGAAGATGAGTCCTTCCACCAATAGTATCCATTGCCGTTACCTCCGATGATCTGAACGATAAAAAAAAAAAAAAAAATGGTATAAAAATCGAAAGGGAAGAGACGAAGAATCTTTTTTCTAGATCTGAATAGAAACGAGCAAAAACGGAGAAGAATAGACGTCACTTGCAGTTCAACGCAGCATGACAGTCTATTGTTTCGTAAAGTTTTATTTATTTATTTATTAATAAGACATGAGAGGGAGACCTTTAGAACGTCGCCGTGCGTTCGTGCGTGTACAACCGTTCGAACAACAACAACAAAGCATAAACAATCTTATCAAGACCCGATTAAATGTTTGACTGATGGCATTCATTCATGAAGCAGAAGGAAAGATTTCCCACAGAAAGCTCCTGCGTGACACGCACTCGATAACACAGGTGTCTCGGCAGAAAGTAAATGAGTGCGGAGCAACGATAAGAAACTCACGATAAGAAACTAGCTAAGGAAGCACACAACCATAGCCAACAGCCATTATATCGCCTCGCACCAACAACCGAGAGTGAACTAATGCCGCCACACCGCCTTCTACTACAGCTTCGCACCACCACGCAGTCACACAGAGACAGTAAGTAAAAAAAGAAAAGAAAACAACGACGACAAGATTGCCGCCTCCTCTAAATGAGATGTATACAACCAGCAACGTAAACACTGATCCATTGAATAATACGAATTACACCCACACAAAAGAAAGAGAACACCCAAAGCCGTCACACGAAACATCGAACACCAAACATCCTACCCCGGCGCCGTTGGGTTTGTTGCATCCTCTTCAATCAAACACCAACCACCTAACCAACCAAACATTCTTTTAAGAACTCTTACCATCAGTTTAAAAGGTATATAGGAGATCAAAGGAAGCAGGATTCCATGCCCTAGAGGTGGGATCCACACGCCCCACATAACCAGCTATAACACTCAGCACAAAATAAAACGAACGTAAAAAAAGCACAGTTAACACAATGACTCCTGTGACAGATACTCGTCGCCCCTCCCTCCTCTCTCTGCCCCGCTTCACTCGAGCCGGAAGAAGCGCTTGACGGCTGTGAGCAGGCGCTGTAGGGCCGCCGCGCTGCCCCCCTCCAGAATGCAGATTTTGCCGTCGGCGTTGGAGCTCACCATGTACATGCGAAACCAGCACACCAGCCACACCACCGCCGCGATGAGGAAGGCGAAGCAGTGGTTGAAGGGGTAGATGTGGTTGCCGCTGATGGACCAGGCGAAGACGGGGGTGAAGATGAAGGGCACGAAAGCACGGGCAAACGCACAAGAAGACTGGCTGATGCCCATGGCGGCGCCGATGTACTGCTCGGGGGCGCTGCGTGCAGTGAACATGGTGCAAAGAGCGAAGCACCAGTTGGCCACGAGCTGGCGGGAGAACTGACACAGTACGAGCACAGTCACGGCGATCCACCCGTGGGGGAGGTAGTACGTGAGCGGGAGGATGAAGATGGACACGGTGTAGACGACGGTGGCGATTCGGAAGAGCCCAGCCTTGTCCTGGTACTTGGCGTTGATGCTGGGGAAGATGATGGTGGAGATGAGGCACGGGATGCCGTTGGCGAGCAGCAATATGCCCACCTGGTCCGAGGAGAAGCCGAAACCCCCGGCCTGCACGGATGCGATGGCCCAAAGCGGAAACGTCTCGTTCACCAGCGTGTCAGCGGGGGCGAAGAGCATGTACAGAATGAGCATGAATCTGGTCTCGGGGTGCTGGAAGGCCTGGCGGTAGCCGAACTTGGTGAGCTCCTCCTCGGCAACCACCACGCTCTCCCCGGCCACGGGCTGCAGGGCCACCACGGTCTCGTCACGCTCGGCGTCGTCGTCATGGCAACGGGAGTCCTCCTTTGGGTATCCGGTGCCGTCCACCTCCGCTGCCATCTCCGCCGCGCTGGGGGACTGTTTCCTCTCGCCGTCCGCGACCACCACGACGTCCTGCGCTGCCGCCGCCTCGCACGGCTTCGCCGGGGTGAAGAACTCAGCCTTGCGGAAGAAGCACGGGTAGATGTACTTGACGAAGCCGGGGAGCGGCTTGGCCTTGAGGTTGGACTCCTTGATGAAGATGGTGCAGATGACCATACCGACAAGCGAGTAGACGAACACCACCAGCGAGGGCAGCAGCGCCGGGCGGCTGGCGAAGATCCCGTTGGGGTCCAGCCCCAGCCACGGCAGCTGCTCCACCGGATCGTACAGCATGCCGCCCATCGCCGGCCCTATGATGAGCCCGATACCGTACGCGAAGCCCGTCAGCACGAACCCCTTGGCCTGGTTCGTCTTGTCCGTCACGTCGGCCACCATGGTCTTGGCCACGAGGATGTTGCCGTTAAAGAGGCCCTGGCAGAAGCGCAGGACGGCACACAACCAGAAGTTGGTGCTGAGCCCGAACAGCAGGACCATCACGCCGCTCGTGAACAGCCCGCTGACCAGGGGGAAGCGGCGGCCGTACTGGTCGCTAATGTAGCCCCACGTCTTGGCGCTGGCGATCTGCCCAAACATGAATACCCCCAACAGGATCCCTGACATGTAGCCCGACTCCTCCACCGTCACCCCGCGCAGATGCGCCACGAGGAAGCCGACGATGGGGAACAACATACCGGCACAGATCATCTCGTTGAGCAGCACCAGCGTCAGCGGCACCATCTGGGAGTAGGGGAACGGGGTGACCGGCGTCGGCACCGCCAATTCCATAGCTTGGGAAGAGGGAGCCATCACGAACAGTGTAGGACTCTACGGTCTGGCGGTTAGTGTGCGGGAGTGCGTTGAAACAATACTGAAATGAGAAAGGTGTTGTGCGAAGTGGAAATAAAAGAGTGTCGTGTCTGTTGACGATGAACTTAATTGAGATCAGAGCAGAGAAACAATAATGAGTAGTGAAAGTGAGGGAGCGAGAGAATGAGAGAGAGAGAGTGTGTGTGTGTTTGGCGGGTGCATGACATTGGGTGCTAGTACGACCACAAGACGATAAGAACTTTGCCTTTCATGAGAAAAAACAAAACAACAACAACAAAAACCAAAAAACATTCTATTGTGTATTCATAATGAATACACAAGAATGAAGGCGTATTCTTTAACAAATTTCAGGTGTGGTAATAGAAGCAATATCTTCAGCTTTTTCACCCCCCCCCCCCTCCTCTTTTTTTTTTTCGAAGGACCACGACTAGCCATCGAAGGACGAGGGAAAACCTTATAAAGGACCTTCACCAGAAGCACAAGACGACTATCACCCTGCGTCGAGGTAAGCACACGGTCGTGCCCGTGCCAAGGCCTCCCCCCCTCCCCCCTCCCTGCATCGATATGAATAGCGAAGACAAACAACAAGAAAGCATACATCTTTTTTTTTTTTCCCTGTGGAGAAAACGGGCTCAAATAAGTAAAGGATGTTTGCCTTGGAGGCGTAGAGCAACACCAGACACTGACCCAAACGTAGGAGTACCGAAGTATTTACCGAACACTATCCATGTAGTGTAAAAAGAATCACCACCACCACCACCACAATAGCAATAAAAGGATAGCTGGAATGAACATAATATAATATATGTGAGTATATAATATAATATGTGTGAGTACGGGGTGGTGAGAGCAGCTTTCCCCCCACACCGCGCACCAGGGAGGGATGACTCTTAGTTTTCTTTTCCAGTGGCGAACTTACCATTATCGGATGATACGATCGCTGTCTTCTTCTTCTTCTATCTACACTTTTTTTTTTCCCCCTTGAAACATTGGCGGTTACCGGACATACATTGTCCTCAGACTGCGGAGACGATTGAGTGCGGCGCCGATCTCCATCACGCGCGGAAGACTGGTGAAGCCCCGCGGCAGGTAGGCCGACGGGGTGTTGAGCTCCAACTGCGCCTGCCGCAGGGAGCGCTCGCAGGTGTACAAGAGCCGCGCGTAGTGCGATGCCGCCCCGAGGGGGAACGACGACAGAAGATGCTGCTGGAGTTGCGGAGGAGGCGAGGAATGAAGGAGGGCTGTGTACGGCGGGGGCACCAGGGCAGGCGCGGGGCGCTCAACCGTACGGACGACGAGGGCTCTGGCCCCGTGACTTGCTGAGACCGGTATGAGCCCATCGCTAAACACATCATCATCCCTGGGGCCTGCACCAGCCTGCACCCGATCGACCCACCCTTCACCCTTGTCGTAGCAGAGGGCCAGACACTGGGCGATGGCCTGCAGCTGCCCCTCCTCCACCAGCTGCTCCACCAGCGAGAGGTCTACCTCCTCCTCCAGCCCCAGGCGAATCCGTGAGGCGGACGAGGCGCTCACCTTGAGTCGGGCCCGCCCCCCACCACTTTGACTGCCCCCGTCCGGCGAAGAAGAGTACGACGGGGAGCCGCCACGGCCACCGCGGCGGCCACCGCCGTAGTACCCACCGCCTCTCCCTCCTCCCGCCACCCCATCGCCACCGGCAGCCAGGGAAGTAAAGGTGGAGCGCGGGTCCACGTGGCGGTCAAAGAACCCAAACGGTTGCTGCTGTCCTTGCTCTTGCCCTCCGTCGACGCAGAGACCGTGCTGCTGAACGATGACCTTTGCCTCGGCGGTGGCGTCGCGCGCGCGGTATTGCTTGAGCACCAGCACGACGTCCGCGTGCGGAAAATACTGCCCCGACCCGCCGACTACCAGTATCATGCTCACCCCACGGTGCCGAATCAGCGCCGGGACCCGATCGACGAGCGACGTAATAGGCTCCTCCGTGGCCGGGACCAGCGCCTGGACGAGCGCATCGCGATACATAAGGTTGGTGGCGGATGTGTCTTCGTCCAGCAGCAGGGTGCCGGCGCCGAGTTCGAGCGCTTCCATAAGATTCGCCGCCTGGCTCGTGCTCCCGCTCGCCTCGGCCGTGACAAAGAATTTGGTGTCCTTTTGAAAGGGGAGATTAGTAATGAAGGGGCTGATGTCCACCCCGTGCACCGCTCGGCGGTCCTCGGCCCGGATCTTGACCGCCGTAGGGTCCGTCACCACGAACTCGCGGCCATCGCCGGGAGTGTGGTTGTAAATCCCAAGCTCTAGCGCCCGGAGCAGCGTTGACTTGCCGTGGAAGCCGCCGCCAGCGATGAGGGTAAGCCCCCCGCGCGGCAGCCCCATGCCCGACACGACGCGACCAGAGCACGGCAGAGGGAAGCTGCGGGACAGCGATGGCGGCGACTCGAACGGAATGGCGCCGGCAGTGGGCGTTTTGCTTCCACAGCCCTGCTGGGCCGCCCTCTCTCCTCCCTCCTCCTCCTCCTCCTCCTCCTCCCACGCCTGCTGCTGCTGCTGCTGTGCATCCGAAAGGAGAACCGAATGAAAAGCGGGTGCGACGCGCAGCGGGCGATCCGAGTTGCCGGCCGCCCGTGGCAGTACGGCCCCGTCCGCAACGAAGGCGGCCAAACCCGAGGGCTGCAGCCTGCTCCGCAGCCACTCCTGGTCCGTAATATGATCCACGTACCGCCGCATAGACTCGATCGCTGCCGTCGACCGGGCCCCTGGGGCGTGCTGTGGAGTGCTGTGGGTACAAGGAGGGGGCGAGGGGTCATTGAGCTCTGACCAGAGCTGTGCGGTACTCCGCAGCAGCTCATCTTGCAGCAGTCGCAGGATGCCTGGGCTGTCGATGCGTCGGCCGTGGCCCGGCAGCTTCATGCGGGCGTAGAAGCGAACAAAGCAGCGAGGCGCGGCTGCCGTCTGAGCCGTGCCACCGCCGCCTGCTCCACGCTCATGGTGCGGGGGGGGCGACGACGACGACAGCTTCTCCAGCTGGCAGAGGAGCTGACCCTCCAGCCGCACATCCAACTGAACGGCGCTGCGGGAGAGAATATGGGGGGAAGTCTTGATCACTTCAATTGTGCCTCGCTTGTGATACCGACGCACGAGAGGGGTACCGCCGCTGTGGTCGTCCTCCTTCTCCTCCTCCTCGTCCTCCACCCCTTCGAACAGCTGCCTTTTCCACGCCCTCAGGAGGTAGTCCTCTGCGGCAACACGGCGGATGTCCACCATACGTTCCCACAGCGTGTGTTGAAGGGAAGGGAGCGCAGCAGCCGCGGCGCCGGACGGCAGGCCACGCCCCTCCTCCTGCATCACCGTCTCGACCATGCGATGGAGAGGGAAGCCTTCCAGGATGTCGGCCATGTCGAACGGCACAGGGACCTCCACCTCCACCTGACTCCCCGGCGCGAAGGGGTCGGACTGGACGTGAAGGAAGCTCACAACGATACCCAGCGGGCCCCCGCCCGCGTGCGCTTGCGTTGCTCTCAGCCCAGCCACGGCGGCGACCCCCCGTTCCGAGCGCTTCGACTGCTGCTCCCTCGCAAGCTGCGGGCCGAATTCGAGGAAGAAACTGCGGCCGGTGAGAGACTTGAGCTGACCGTAGCCCCCGCCATTCATACTCTGGACGAGACGGAAGAGGTTGGTGGGCTCGGGCCGGCGGCCTAAGGCGGTGGGATCCCTGCCGCCGGCCGAGAAGGAGGGCGAGGGGCGTAGGAGCGCCGGATCGTGGTGGAATGCGCGACCCAAGAGAGGCTCCTGGTGATAGCTGATCGGGTCCGCGAAAGCATCGGGCGGGGCCGCTAGTGTCGCGGGAGAGCCGGCCTCTGGATACTCTGGTGAGCGAAGCCGTGTGGCCCGCGCCCTCGAGCCGCCGCCGTCCTGTGGCGCCGCGTGGTGCCCGATACCCCCCTCCTCGTGATGGTGGTGGTCCTCCTCGTAGGCCCCACGGAGGTGCTGGTGGTTGTACTCGTAGCCCCGCCAGGCGTTCGGCGTGGCGCCGAGGCCAACGACCCCGCTGCTGTGTGTGGGCAGCGCCGTGCCGGTGTGCTGCGCTAAGGCGCAGACGGAGAGCGGGACGACGCACACACCGGGGTCGCCGCTGGCGGCAGGGCGATGCTTCTCAAAAGGGGGGCCGGGCGGCGGCGCCGGGGCCGGTGCGATGCGACTTCCACCACTGCACGGCATCTGTGGGGACGAGTCCGCGACGGCCTCTGGGTTGGGGTTTGGACTTCGACCACCACGGCCCTGGCGCTGCCCCCCACGTGCGCGTCCACGACG
The DNA here is from genome assembly GCA_010157825.1 of Vickermania ingenoplastis. Lineage (NCBI taxonomy): Eukaryota > Euglenozoa > Kinetoplastea > Trypanosomatida > Trypanosomatidae > Vickermania > Vickermania ingenoplastis. The sequence continues at coordinate 258,940 of VFSE01000230.1, read as the reverse complement.
AGCATACTTCTGCCACATGAGAGAATGATGCCCTGTGCTACTGGAGAAATTAACAAATATATATATAAACTAATACACACACACACACACGAAGAAGCGAACTCTCGCCTGAATAACCCTAGCGAGAGGTGAGGGTGGCGCGTGGGCTACACAAACAAAATAATAATAATATAAATAAACCCAAACCGAGCAAACAAGTGAGCAGCGAGACAGGCGGACTGGAACGAGAGGAAAAAAAAAGAAAAGAAAGGGCGTCCCCACACGAGAAATAGCTTGGGATGCCGGACAAACAACGACAACAACTATATATATATATATATATATATATATAACTTAGGGCTCACTCACGGATCGATGAACACGAAAGGCACGACTAAAAATAAATAATTAGCTCTGACTTTTTTTCTTGGTGTGAAAAAGAAAAAGTTTCCGGAGAGATAAACAATATGATTCTTTATAGAATTGTGATATATTATTAAAGGGACGGGGTGGAGTGAATGTCTGAGAGGGTGATGATGATGGTGCTCTAAAGGAGAACGGTGTATCTCTCTGTAGAACAGAAGGGAACCGCCAACACAAAATAGGATATCCTCTATACAGAAGCAATCCACCGTATAACAATAACTAACCCAATATATGTGTGTGTGTGTCTGTGTCTGCGGTGGGGATAAGTCTAAAGGATCCAACAACAACAGCAACAACGACAACAACACACGACAACTACCTGCTATAATAAAACGATGTGTGCGTATGCTACAACAGTGGAAGCAGACAATAGGAGAGAGAGAGAGTAAATATTTTTTATCTTTGGTTTTCTGCTTTAGAATTTAACAACTTCGCGAAAGTATAGCCCTCTCTCAAGAGGAGGAAACTAAGCTATGTGAAACAACCACCTTAAAATATTATTAAACAACACTAAACAGAAATCGAACTTGTACACAACAACAACAAAATAAAAATAAAAGGTGGGAAAACGAAAGAAAAAGAAGCAAGAGAAAGGCCGAGCTTCCTTTTGCTTTTTTAACTTTAAGTTTTATCGAATGACGGAGAGAGAGAGAGAGAGAGAGATGCTTAGAAAAAATACCTTGATGACGACGTGAGACCTGTGCCACCCACTGACCCCGCAAGAGGTTCGCTATTTTTTTTTTTTTTTGTTTGTTATGTAAATGCGCCTCTTCTTCTTCGTTTTTATATTTCCACCTCGTGGTTCGCGGCGCGCTGCATCCAGCTGTACGGCAAACGCTGGGCCTGGAGCTCCTCCTGAAACTTTCTCTTGATGTCCTGCGACATGGCCTGGGCGTTGGCTAGCTGCTTCATACACCGATCGAGGCACGCCTTCTCTCCTGAGTTGTACGGGATCGAGTCCTCGTTGTAGTGGGTGATGCAGCGGGGCGCGCAGTAGTAGAAGGACTCGAAGGAGAGCGAGTAGGCCTTCTCGTTAAGTATAATCAGCTCCGACTGGGAGAGGGGCGCCAGGGCCGGATTCGTAATGCCGGGAGACTGCATACGGCCGCCGGATGCCTTCTTCTTCTTCTTCTTTTTTTCTTTCCCCCCTGCTTCTTTACCTTCTTCGTCTGAAAGGAAAGTTCGAAGGGTAGGAGTTATGCGTGTGCCGGCGATCGAGCGTGTATGCTGTGAAGATGACGGGGAGGGATGACAGAAAGAATTAGAGATAGATAGAGAGAACACTCCACTCTATACTCTAACTCTTCTCCTTGGACGCCCTTGTTGTTTGTGAGTAAGATTTTTTTTTTTTTTTTTAAATATTAGCGATCTCTTTCCTTTTCTTTAGCCCCAACAATTAGTAATAATAATAATAATAATAATATTAATGAATGAGGGGAAACACAAATGAACTCCACCAACCAACCAGCCCAACAACAGCAACATCAAACATAATAAAATAACGCGAGAGAGGCAGAGAGAGGGAAAAGATTTATAGGGGACATACTCGTATCGCCTCCATTCTGCACATGGTGGTGACTGTAGCGTGAGCACTCATGCCCACTATGATCTACTCTTGTCTTTATTATTATTATTATTATGATTATTTGTCTTGCTTGGCGTTTATACACTATGAAATCGTGAGTACTCTTCTTCTCTTCTGTACGGCCCGCATTAGGCTCTCGCCCCCTCACCACTAAGAGCACGTGGAAAAACAATACAACAACAACATCAACAAAACAAAACATCAACTACTACGACGACTACACAAAGGAAACATCCGCTGCTCACCCTCCCACAGACTACCACGTCGATTAGGAATACGAATGGGGTCTGGAAGCCGCACTTCACGCCACCGGACCGAGACATCCCAATCAAACAAACGGAAAACTTCCATCTTTATGGAGCTACAGGACGCTCGGACACTCATATGATTGCCTCACTCCTTCTTTTCATTTTTTTTTGTTTAAGTTTTATCCCCTTTTTTTAAAGCCTGTTGCCCTTCTTTAAAGAGTTTTTTTTTTTTTTCCTCCGTATAGAGTAAAAAGTAAAAATTAAAATGTTCTTTCTCCTTTTTTTTGTTTCTTTTTCGTTGTTGTGCCGCACAGCTACGAGGGACCACTTGAGACTCCAGCGGCCCACACCGGCAGGAGAGTTGATTCGTTCTTTTCCCTTCTTTTCTTCTCTTTTTAAAACGTTTCGTTTTTTTTTTTTTTTTTTTTGGTGCTTCTTCTACTTTCTCTTCCTCTTTTTGTTTTCTTTTTCTACACTGTGACAGAATTTTTTTATATATTTTTTGTATATTTTTATTTTTATTTATAGTTTTCTTTTTCATCTTCTATTGGGCAGGTACCACCCCTTCTATTCCGGGATATAATAATAATAGAAAGAGCGAGCGGAGGATGCCCCAGAAAGCGAGCAGAAACGTCATCTCCATCTTTTTAAAGGAGAAGGTACATCATTTTAATTTTTGATAGAAGTACGTGAATGCAAACATTTTTCCGGTGCGGACGGCCCCGTACCTACCTCCCCCGCACACACGGTGGCGCACGTGCTAGCGAGGGAGGCGGAAGGAAGGTGGAATAAGAAGAAACAAAAAACTTTTAGACTCCAAACGTTAAAAAGAAAATGGAGGAGGGCTGGGGGTATCGTTCCAGGCAGTGTGATGCACAACAGACTGCCACTTCCCCCCCTTCTTTTTTTTTTCTTCTGCTGCAGCGCTCTCTCTCATCCCACACACACCACCACCATCAACACCCTAGCTAACCACATATACATTACATACTTTCAAAAAAGGGATGAGCGAGGGCTTCGGCGGGGCTGATACGCTCCAGCGGGTGGTACGTGAGCATCTTCTCGCACAGGTCCAGCAGGAGTGGAATGGGGCCTAAAATTTCCTTGAGCGTCGCCTTCTGGCGCACGAACTTGACGTCCTCCACGGAGCTGGGCTCCACCTCGTCGTCATCGCTGTTAGCGTCGCTGTTGTGGTACCCCCGCTCGTACTGCGACACCAGGGAGGCGCGCTGGGCCACCATCTTCTTGGTGAGTGGCCACCGCAGCTCCTTCGTCTTGGCGTCGAAGTCGATCTCCGCGTTCTGCGGGTTGCAAATGAAGGCCTCATCAATAAAGCGGCGCGGTGCGGTGCCGGGGTCCTTGTGGGTGTGGTAGCTCCCCACGTACTTGCTTGTGTCCTCCTTTGAGAAGGGGCCGATGATGTGTTCCATCAGCGCGAGGTGCTCGACGCGGTGCTGCGGCATGAAAAGGCAGTCCCCGGTGAGCAGCTCCGGGATCATGCAGCCGAGGGAGAATAAATCAGCCGAGGCGCACCACCCCGTGCAGAGGAGCACTTCTGGGCTAATGTAGTGCTTCGTCTGGATTCGATCATAGCTGACGCGGGTCTGGTGGTCGATGCGGCTGATGTGCGTGAAGGAGGAGATGAGCTGCGCCGCACCGAGGTCGACCACTCGGATGGAGGGCAGGAGGGGCACCTTGACCGTGACGTTGTGAGCAAATCGAACGCGATGCGCCGGATTCTCCGCATCGCGGCCCCCCGGGGTGAAGGAGAAGAAGGGGAAGTTGCTGTTGCCGTATGCCGCAGCCACAGGGGAGCCGGCGGCCCCGGCGGAGGTCATGCTTCGCCGGCGGTTCACCTGGGTGGCCGCGAGGCCGCCGGAGCTGTCATTGGCGTGGAAGCTCTGCTCTTCGTTCTCCTGCTTGCGTGCCTTCATCTTGAGGGGGGCCTCGTCGGAATCGCCGGCGTGGGTCTTGCGTTGGTTGCCGCCGTCTGTCGGCGTGCCGGCGCCGCTGGAGGTGGGATGCACCTCCTCTTCCTCATCTGGCGTGTCGGTGCCATCCCCACACTTCCGCCGCAACTCTTGGTAAAAAACAGGGATCACCGCCGGCTGGCAGTGCACCGACTCGAAGAGGACGTTCTCTGGCTTGAGATCGGTGTGGACGATGCCCTTGGCGTGGCTGTACTGCAGAAAAATGAGGATCTGGCAAATGACGGATTTGAGAAGGGGAAGGGGGAGGCCGCGGTACCAGACAGCGGGCTTGTTCCGCGGGCTCTCCCGCACGTTGTAGCCCTCGGCGACGGCGATGTCGCGGCTCGCCTGCTTCACCTTACGCGACACGCGAAGGGTTGCGGGGCCCATGAGGGGCAGCACCAGCGCGGGGTGCATTGGGTGTGGGATGTAGCTGATGGGGGCGACAAATCGCGCCAGAGAGGCGGTGTACTCGGCCATGCCCCCGCCTACTTTCCCCCCGAGGCGCATCGTTGGCACCGCCGGGAGGCCGCAGAGCAGCGACAGAATGACCATCTCATCCCAGCACGCCTCCCGGTATGTTTCCTTATTGCGAAATATCTTCAGCGCCACCGGTACATCGAGCGGGGCGCCGCCGGCGTCGGCTCCACCGCAGCCGAGGTGGTGGATCGAGCTGCTGGGCCCGTGGCTGCTGCTGCTGCCGGGGCTGCCTTGCGGGGCGGCGGTGTGCGCCGAGCCGGTCGAGACGCCAGCCGCGCCAGGCTGGCGCAGCGGCGTCGCCAGCACCACCTTGGAGTAGGTGCCCTTGCCGAGAGTGTTCTCGTAGACATACTCGCCGTAGAGCACAAACTGCTTCTTGGTGACCACGCTGCCCGCCCTGTGGTGGGACGTGTTGGATCCCCCGGCCGTGGAAGCACCGCCCTGGGGCCGCACCACCGGCACCTCTTCCATACGCAAGAACGGCACCATGCCGTAGTTGCAGTAGGTGGCGTACTGCGGTGTGAAGAGGGGGTAGCGCTTGGCGGTCTCCTTCTCGTCATCGTTCCCGTCGTCCCCGTCGCTGCCGCTGCCGCTGCTGCTCCCGCTGGAGGAGGAGTTGGAGGAGCTTCGAGTCTCGTCCTCCTCATCGATATCCTCTTCTTCGTACCCAGAAGAAATATCCTCGTCATCTTCTTCAGCTTCCTCTTCGTCATCACCTTCGTTGGCGCCTTGGCCGACGCCAACCCCACTACCACCACTGGCCGTGTGGTGCATGTGCGGGTGCATGAGCGCCATCATCTCTTCCGCGTCTGGCGAGTCAAAGTTCACCCCCGTGAGGCCGCTGAGCTGCGGCTGTTCCCCATCTTCTAGCACTTGCCCAACAAGCTGCTGACCCACCCGGCCGTGGCCGCGAACGGGACCAGAAACGAGTTGGTCACCCTGGACGGCCACCGCCACACGCTGCTGTGCCATCACTGGCTCCAGCGGGGGCTGGTGGGACAAGGCGGGCCTTGCGGCGATGGTGTTCGGCGCCCCTCCAGCGGTGGCAGCCATCAGCATCGCCGCCGCCGCTGCGACCGTCTCTGGAGACGATGACGAGGCCGTCAGCCCACTGAGACTGGACATCGGGTCCTTGTGCTGCTGCTGGTTGGGCTGCACCGCCGCGCCATCTTCTCCTTCCCCCGTGCCGATAGGGGAGCCCTCGAGACCGCTCATCCTGATCGCTTCTGCTGCCGGATCCTGTTCACGCGCCACACGGACAGCGCTGCTGTATCAACGAAGCACAACAGCGGAGTTACGCCTTGGTTCTTGATTAGACTATTTTTTATTTTTTTTTTTGTTTTCTTATTATGGTCAGCTGACGAGAGGAGACGAAAGATATCTTTCCCTTAATCAATTTTCTTTTTTTTTTCCTTTAAATTTCTTCTTTGAAGTAAAACAACAACAAAAAATCTTCTTGTTTCCTTCTTCTTCTTCTTGTATCGCCCGTGTCTCCCCACAGGATGGGCACTTCTTACTCGGGGGGGAAAGGAAAGGGGGAAGGAAGCGCTACTATGGTTAGATGCTGGCTGTTGTTCTTGTGTTAGCGCACTCTTTCTGCCACCTGCTGCGAAGACGAGTGCGTGTCTGTGCGCGTGGGAGTGGACCACCACTTTCGTTTTAATTTTTTGTATTATTGTTTTTTCTTCGAATTCCCCTTCCAGAAATCTGAATAGAAGCAATACCGGGTTTAAAATCACTAAAAATGAGCTCGTCAGAAACTGCTATTTTTTATACTTTTTGTATTTTCAGTGCGTGTGTGTACGTGTGTCTCCACGTGCAGATATTTGTTTAATAAGAGAGTGGGTGTTGGAGAACACAGTGAAATAAATTTCTCTCTTCGACGCTCGTTTGGATGGGGATGACCGAAACGAAGAAAATAATAATAATAATAGTAATGGCGAAATAAACACCAACAAAGAAACGAGTACAAACGGAGGTGAATCGGATGACGATGGGATAAGATATACCCTTACGATCGCTCGCCTCTCGTTGTACTTACTGGAGAGACAGTGTCGAATCTAATCTATGCGAGCGGCCAATAGAAATCAAAAGAGGAGAAAAAAAAGAAAAAGAAAGTGAAAAAGGAAATATCGAATAATGATCAGCGAGAAGAACAGCGAAGACAAACGTCCATCAAAGTACACAACAACTCGTACTTCGGAGCAAAAAAAAATAGATAATCCTAGGACTAAAGACGATTTTTTTGTTTCAGTGATGATCAGCATGAGAATGTTTTCTTAAACAAACATATTCGTCTCTCTCTTTCTCTTTCTGTTGAGCTCACCCTGACCACCACCCACCGCGACGGAGGTGAGAGCGGCTCACAGAAGAAGATGAAAGAGGGGATTCAACGAGAGATGGAGTGCAGATAACGATGAATCCGTGTGTACGCGAGACCCCCCCAAAACACACAATATAAATATATAAATATAATATGTTGTTTCTCCCGTGGTAAGCAGCTGCATGTGTGCGTTTGTGATGAAGATTGTAAGGAACGAACAGAGCAGAAGATAACTAACTAACGAACTAAATAATAATAATAATAATAATAATAATATATGTATAGCAAGAACTGCTAATGAACTTGAATAGATATCAATAACTGTACAGAACCCCCTCTTTTCGTTCCCACGCAACAAGTGGAGATTTCGGAAAAGAAAAGGGGTCATAGGATGTATTTTTTTTTCTTTTTTTTCTTATTTAAATGCGTCATATGGATCACGATATAATCGGGGAAAAGAACGGGCGAAAGAACAAAAAGAGACGTCGTACAGCGTGCATGTGTATGTGGTGAAACAAGCCTGCTACGGGCTTCCTACCTTGATGGAGAAAAAAAAACAACAACAACAAAAAAACAAACAAACAACAACAAAAATAATAATAAAAAAAAATAACAAAAAAAAGCAAATAAAACACACAAAAAAACAAACAACTGTAACTACATGTTCGGATGTGTTGAAATTGATGAAAAGGACACACAGCGTACAAAATCTTTTATTATTATTATTATTATTATTGTTGTTATTACTGTTCGATCTCCGTTGTTGGTGCCTTGAGGGGGTCCTCCCCCCTCTATATTTCAATGATCCTCTCTCTCTCTCTCTCTACATATTTACGTACGTCTTCTTCTTCTAGGAGTGAATGATGGACGATGGGGAAGCGTCCAGCTCTAGAGACACAACTGGACAAGCTTCATTCTGCATGTCCTTACATCGAGAACTTCACAAGAAGAAGAAGAAGAAGAAGAAAAAAAAAAATAATGCTCTACCCAACGTACAGTACACGCGCTACGCTTCCTCGTTGGACGTTCGCCTCTCCCCCCCCTCCCCTCGCGCTGTATCTTGTCTCACGAAGATCAGGGGTTTACTCCTTGATGACACCAATACGCATCGCCTCCAACTGGCGGAGGACACGCTCGTGGCCGAGGTGCTGCTGGACGAACTTCTCCGTGCAGTCCTGCCCGGCACAGAACTCGATCATGACATCTGCCCCGCCGGGGTGGAGCATGACGAACTTGGTGATGTCGTACACAATGCCGTTGATCGCCGTCCAGGTGCACTCCGGGGTATGCGCCGCAGCGAGCTCGTCCAACGTGACGAAACCGTCGGTCACACGCGGCTTGCGGTCAAAGGTCTGATCCGCTAGTTCCTTTGCTTCTTCTTCCCTCTTATGGGCGGATTCCTCGGTCCCGCGGCCCGCTGCCTGCTGGCCAACACCTCGGCCCTCCTTGCCATCCTTTCCCACTACCTTCTTGTAACGGTCCTTTTCTTTGGACTTGCTTTCGCGGCGACCCTTCCCAGCGGCCTGGTCCATGACGGCGGAGCTGGAGGTGGGGCTGCGGAGGATGGCGCTGTCGTTGACAGTGGAGCTACTGTTCTCGAGGAAGCCGTTCCAGTTAGTGAAGCTGGAGTCGGATGCATCCGCAGTGGGGCCGCTTTGGTTGTGGCTCAGCGGGCCGCCGAGGTCCTCCATCCTCTTCTTCTCAATGGCGGACCGCAGTAGGGACGACTCCGCGACGGATGCAGCCTGGAGGACCTCGGTGTCTGCCTGGCTGGGGGCGTTGAGCTGGTGCTGAAGGAACATACCAATGTTCTGTCCCACCTGCTGCTCGCCCTCGTGGTGCACATCTGATATACGGCGCAGCAGGTACGTCATCGTCGTTGACCACGCCGGGCGAATCGAATGAGCAAAGAAGGTCCGCCAGCGGGCCGACGCTTCGGCGGCGGCTGACTGAGTCTTGGTTGCACTGGACGGTGAGGTGCTTGCGCCCTTTCTTCCAGACGCAGACGCCCGCCCCGTGCTCGATGACCCCATGCCGGTGACGCTCGCCCCCATACGGAAATAGTCGCCTGCCTCATCGAGGGGCCCGCCCCCTTGTTTGGCCTTCTTCCGCGGTGTGCTGCCGCGTTCCATCGCATCAACGCCCGGCTTCATCGCCGCCGCCCTCTCTGAGCGGATCACGCGGCGGCCAATCGTTGCCGAGATGGCGTAGACGGCACAGGAGGCCACCTCCATGTTATGGCGCCGCATCTCGTTGTGGTCTTCCTCGCCGTTCTCCCGGGGCGGGTGGACCTGCTCCGTGCTGACGATCCACTCTCGAATGCGGCTTTCGACCCACTGCTCCTGCATCCATTCCTCCGCGACGCCCAAGAAGGCGAGGCGGTGAAGAAAGATGAAGAAGAGCCGCAGCTCCTCCGCGCTGGAGTCCCGCCGCGTCAGCTCTCGGTACGTCTCCAGATACATCGGGACGGTCTCAATGAACACCTGCAGCAGGTCAAAGAGCATCGCAATCCAAATATAGCAGTAGATCTTTATCTCCGCAACGGGGAACTGGCTGGCGCGGCGCCGTCGCACCATCGCCTCCCACCGCATCACGGCGTCCTCGACGGCGGCCATATCCATCCCGGAGGACATCTTGAACTGCGCCCGGATGAACAAACTGGGCGGCGGCGCCACTCGGCTGGTGAGGGATCCAGGGAGACCGAGCGCACTGGTGGAAGCGTTAAGATTAAGATTCAAGTGGGAAGGGGTAGTGGCGCTGCCCGTATTGCTGGTCGACAGGCTGCGGTGCGGGGCCACGGTCTGGCTCGCGAACGGGTTCGATGCCGCAGGGTTGACGGTGCCCATCAGCTCGATCCGGCGCAGATTGGGGTGCCGTTGCCCGCTGTTGTTGTAGAAGAACCCATACACGCTGCGACAGAGCGTGGTGATGACGTAATCGCACGACTTCATGATCCCCGGGCTGAGCTGAAGGCGGCCACGGCTCCGGATCTCCTGCAGCAAGAAGAAGCACACCACGCAGAGCTCCTCGTAGCACACGACATCGGGATTGATGCGCTGCCGAAGGCGATCCTGGTACGTGGCGAAGAGAGAGTTCAACAAGGCGTTCTCACGCTTTAGGCCCGCCGACACAAACTCCATCACGATTTCGAGCAGCTGGAGCAGCCCATCCCGCAGCTCTGACTCCGCCAGCCGCGCGCTGCGGGTTTGAGAGAAGGTGATAGGCCCCTCATCCATCACATGGCCAATGGCGGCGACGATGCAGGTCTCGATAAAAGCGCGCGAGAGCGTGCGAGGCTGGTTCCCGCCAGTGTTAAACTCCGCGGACTGCTCCTTTCCGTCTGGCTGCGACGCGCGACGCGTGGCGCTGGCCGGCTGCATATTGTCCTCATAGAAGTCGGGCAGTATGACGCGAATTTCCTTTGAGGCGTACTCGGGGAGGTGGGAGGTACTAATAAGCTTCTCGTCCAGCACCAGCTCCCGCAGGCCGTTGCAGCTCACCATGGCGAAGGCGAAGAACATGCGAAGGTGATCCGCCAGGCAGGCGTTGCCGAGTCCGCAGCGCAGGGAGAATGGCCCGTCAAAGCTGCGCACCACCTCCGTCTTTTTCTCGAAGATGGACTGCGCCTCGGCGGCGGAGAGTTCGTTGAGGGAGGTGCTGATCAGGAGCACCATACCACGGAAGGAAGCGCGGGTGGCGTCTTTTCCCTGGGAGCAGTGGACGTTGGACCAATCCGAGAAGAGCTGCATGAGATCCGAGGAGCGGACGGTCACTGTCTGGACCGTGGCCTGGCCGGCAATGAGGCGCTCGTACACTGCGCGGAGACTCATGAGGAGGGAGCGGAAGTTGTCGAGGAGGTTGTGCAAACTGTTTTCCACGACGGCGACGTTGACGGTGGAAGGCACGGCGGTGAGGGCCTGATGCGGGATGTCGTCCCCTTCCGCGAGATCGAGCAGCCGCTGATAGGGCACGGCTCGAAGATATGGGAGGAGAATGCTTGGGGCTCGCATGCGCTGCAGCACGCACTTCATCAGCCGCACGCCGCGCAGCACCCGGACGATCATCACGTACTGCTTCTCTGAGGTAATTCCGCCCCAGGCGTGGAGGGCGTTGCAGATGGTGATGGCCGCGATGCACCAGCGCGACTGCAGGAAGTAAATGGCGCGGTGAAAATCTGGTGAGTCGGTGTAGATAAACATCGCGCAGAGGGAGGCAGCGACTGTGTTCCAGCGGAAGATACTCTTGAGGTGGGTATCAAGCAAGCGGTCCAGGAATATCACAAACGCCTCCGTGTACTCGAGGGGCTCCCCGAGGAGAACGGAGAGCTCCTTGGCCAAGGCACTCGGCGGTGGCATACCTTGTGGGCGTGGGGAGCCGTGGTCCGGCGCGCGGTCCTGCAGCCGAAACTTCTTCCAAATTTGAGAAATGACATCGCACTCCGCGTCCGCGAGACACCAGCGCCGCGTGAGGTGCACGAGGCGCTGGTGAGACAGCTGGTAAAAGAAGGCCCGGGCGAGGTGCCGCTGCAGCTCATAGCCGTCTTCGGCATTCTTGGCGATTGTCTTGAGAACACAGATGAGGGAGGACTGACACGAAGGGTGCAAGACATCGAGGAGAATGTCCTGGACCACCACGAGGGGCAGCCGCTGGGTGACCACCGCCCGCTGCGCCGTCTGCTGGCTGCTTTGAAAGCCTGAGGCGGGCTGGTCCTTTTCCTTCCCCTGGCGCCGCGTGCTGGAGCGGTTGAAACCCGTACCCGTTTTGGAAGCGTTGCCCTCCGTGGCGAGGCTGCGATTGGCGGCGGGCAGTTTCACGTTGGAGGAGTTGAGAGCTTCGTTGTTCTCAATCATCTGACCCGAGACCGCTGCCTTCTCGGCCGCGGCATTCGCGGCGGCGGCGGCAGCCTCGCGCTGCTCCTTCTGCTGGCGGCTTAGTTCTCTGCTGTCGTTGCGCATCTTTCGTGTGATGTTGATCACCGCCTTCTCGTCCACGACGCAGGCGGCACGGAGCACGACGGGGAGAAGCCACTCCTCGAAGAGGGGCCGCTTGTGCACATACGCCCCCATCCACTCAACGAATTCGGATTGGTTTTCTGTTTCGCGCAGGAGGTCGATGTAAATAAGGGACTGGAGCCGCATGTAGGCCTTGACGGTCTTGTTGCCAAGTTCCTTGCTGATGCTGATCTTGCTGTGGCTAATGGTGCGGCGCAGGTTCTGCGAGACGAGGCAGAGCAGGTTCTGCCAGACGGAGCGCAGGAGCTCGCCCTCTGGGGTAAAGTTCTTTCCATTCACGGTGGAGCCGTGGCGGTGATCCTTGTAGTGCGCGACGGTGTGGTGGGTGCGGGAGGTGGTCGTGACACAAATCGTATCGTCGAACATCTGCACAAATCGAATGACATCAGCGGTCATCAAACCCGATGTGTAGAGCGTCTCTGTGAGGGCATCTGTGATGAGCATATCGCCATAAAGGGAGAAGGGCAGAACGCGTATGTTGTGCTGTATGGGCCCTTGCTGATGGGCTTCTTTTTGCATAGAGCTTCGACGGGGCCCAGTGCCGCTGCCCACCTCCTCGCTGAAGTTATTCTGGTAGTACGACAGCTCCGTGCCGAGTTGCACCAGCCCTTTGCTCTCCGTCTGGTCCGCGGCAGTTCTGATGACGGTGTGCCGCTGCTCGATCTGCGTTGCGGCTTCGGCGTCCATCACGTAGATTGACTGCACACACTTGAGCAGCGTGCTGATAAGGCCTTGCTTAGCGATCGTGATCTGGGAGGGCATCAGCATATCAATACTGATGGGGACCCCGTCTTCGTAGGCAATAGGTGGGTGGGGGGAGGTGAGGGCGTGGTCAAGCATGGTGCATGCCCCCGGGCGATCGGTTAAGAAGAGCTCGAACGCTTCGCGGAGGTAATTGTCGTACTCCCGGATCAACAACTGGGCGCCACTAAAGATGATGCGGGCTAGGGTCGGGCGCTCATCACTCTTCATGGGACTGCCCCCCAACCCGTCCTCCCTCTTGTACTTGGAACTACGCCAGTCCTGCCCCTTCACAATAGGGGACAGAGCCGCAAGGATGCAGGAGGCGCTGATGACGATATCATCCGACGTCCCCTCGAGCCGGGAGCACAGGCGGCGGCACAGGTGACGCACATTGTTCCGATCCATCTTGATATCCTGCAGAAACATATACACCACAGCGCAGACATCCGAGTAGTATCGTTTGACACCGCCACATAAGTAGACACCGTCCGTGGTACCGCTAGGGTTAAGGCTGCCCTCGAGGAGTTGAAGCGTTTCGAACACCTTGTCCAGGTCCAGCTTCCCGAACTCCCGGGGGAAGCGCGCGACGGTCTCTTCCTGGAACTCCGAGATGCTGAAGGTTTGCATCATCCGGTCGGACATGTACTGGGACAGCTGGGCCATGACGCGAGACCATACCATGATGGGCTCACTGCCAACGAGATTCTGCTGCAGGTGTTCTGTTTGTACATACTCGCCAAACATAGCCAGGAACTCTAAGCCCACCCGTGACGTGCCGGCAGAGAGCAGCTGCATCATCTGCAGGCCCCGCCGACACAATGTGTCGCTCTCAATGACTTCGGTAATCGCATCGTCCATGTTCGCCGGGTTGTCCGCCTTTTCGAGAATGCGGATGACAATTCGTGTGAGAAGGTGGAAGACTTCATCGACCACAGTCTTGAGTATGGACTGGACATGATTCACCACCTTATTGGACTGAGCCACCGTTATAGAGCAGGGGTGAGGCGGAGACCCGACAGGGGCATTCTCCGTTCCGCCGTCGTCGCCATCCTTGTTCTTCCCCTTTTTATCTCTCTTGGACTTCTTGGACTCCTCCTTATCCTTATCCTTATCCTTGTCCTTCTTCTTGTCCTTGTCCTTGTCTCCCCCGGCCTCCGTCGATTTGCTGTCGGCGCTTGGCGGTGCGCCGAAGTTAGAGGGATCGCGCGAGGACCCCAAAGGAGACCGGGAGGTGGGGGAGTGCACAGCGTCTTCCTCTTCCTCCTCCTCGGGTAGGAGACCCATATACATGAGACGGAACACGTACAGCCGTGTGAGCGGGATCATGACCACGTTGCGTGAGCTGATCTCCCGGTACGCCTCGCGATCCAGGCCGTCCCTCACGGTCGAGAGGATCAACTCGCTCTGCTCCACCTCATCGTGCGAGCGCTCCAGCTGCACATTCAGAATGATGCTGAGGACGACGGGCATTCTCGGGTCAAACGGGATATCGAGGGTACGCAGGGTTTCAAAGAGCCGATCCGTGATATCTCGAATAAGAGACGGCGAGAGACCCACCACCAGCAGGCGGACGAAGAACTGCAGAAAATACCGCAGGTAACTCTCCACGCTGACGTACCGGAGAAGATAGCACAAATCCATCAAGTACTTTTGAGTGGCCTCCGCATAGTACTTCTGGGCAAAGATGCGGGTGTGTGTGACAGCGTAGAGGAGATGTACGCTGAGCGGGTGGCACCTCCAGGCGTTCTTGTCAAGGGAGACCTCGTCGTTCATGAGACGATTGAAAAGACGCATCTTGGTGTGATGGTGGCGATGCCGCTGAGAGGAAGAAACGGGGAAGCCGCCGTTGTGGCGAGGAAAGGAGTCGCGATGGTCCCCTTCCTTGGGTGGGCTGGGCTCTCCGGGAGACGTAACCCGTGACGGCTCCGGCAGCTGAAGCACATTGCCCTTCTTTCGTTTTGGCGTCGGACTGTTGGCAGCTTTGCTAAAGGAGAGATCGTTCGCCTGGAGGCTCATAGAGAGGCTGCCGCGATGGTTGGTCGCTATGACCTCGCCTGCAGAACTCATAATATGCTCCACTCCAACGTGATGATCGGCGGGAGAATTTGGCGCGGAGACGGATCCGTTCTGCTTCGACTCATCCGGGTTCAGTAGCGCAACGCTATTCTCATTGTGGGGGATCTTGATGTGCAGCCGCCTGGAGGCTCCGGCCTTGTTAAAGTGCGGCGCCACCGCCGCCGTCACCACCTTCTGCAATCGCTCCAGCGCCTCCATCCGCGGCTGTGTGCTGGTCAGAATATTACGGAAGGCGCGGTCGATGCGCTGAATGAGTGCGAGGGCCTCGTACGGCGTGTACGGGGCGTCGTAGCTGGAGAGGAACACGTCGTAGAGTGTAATGCCAATGACCTCGATGAAGGACTGCGGGATGCCAGTGTGGAGACGAAACCAAATAGAGATGGCCATAATGTCTTTCTCTGCCACCCGCGAAGAAAACATTTGAATAAATTTCTGTGGTGCGACCCGGAGTTTTTCTCTTAGCATCGCCACATCGTTCTCGAGAACAATGGAGCGGGGTATGAGGTCCACAATGGCCCGCGTTGCCTCGAAGACGGAGCTAGGGTCTCGTAAGAACTCCTCCCACGCCTCCAACATCTTGTCGCTGAGGTGCGATGAGGCATCGATCATCCTCTCCACGTTAATCAGCGGATACTTGAGCAGACGATGGGCCAGATGCGTGAAGTACGGTGGTGCGTTGGGCGTGCCGAGGTGGCGGTAAATGAGCCGCTGAACGCGAGAGAAGAAGTCGAAGTGCCGGCAGGGAAGCACACCGCACTGAAACAGTCCCACCAAGACGTTGGCAATCGTCTCCCGAGAGACGTCACCATTAAACATCTTGCCGAGGGTGGACTGGAGGCCGCGTCGGGCCTGCTCATAGGCGTTGGAGCTAAAGTTCACATCTGGGGGTAGGGAACGGGAGAGAATGCTGTCCAAGTCCTCCTCCAGGAGAGCGTTCCAGCGTGCGGCAGTTTCAACGAAAATGAACTGCGAACACTCAGAAGTGTGTATTTCGAACAAGAACGAGCCGAGAAGATGAGAGAAGGAGGCGTAGCTGCACACCACCATATCAAACACTTCCTGCTGGCTGAGCCCTTTCTTCTTCTTCTCCTCTACATTCCCGGTGCTTTGATTTGTGTGGCTTGTCGCATTCCCCTTGCTGTGGCTGCTATTCGGGACGTCGCCTGCACCAATAAATTCAACGGATGAGACATCCTTGCGGCCCGTCGAGTGCGCCGCGTGGTTGCCCCCGCTGCCACTGGAAGACCCCGCGCCCGAGAACCCGCTGGGGCCGACGGTGGTGGAGGCCTGCTGTTGAGCGCGGCGGTGCAACTTCTCCTTCTCCTTCTCTGCCTGCTGCTCGTGCTGCCTCTTCTCTAGCCCCTCCACGGTTTCCTGTGCGAAGAGCAGCGGCACCGTCGCCATCTTTGCAATTTCCTCAGGGCTAATGTCGTGCTGCACCATGATGGTCACCTTGTTAATGAATTCGTTGAACCACAGGTTTGTGTTGCGGAACTGCACGCCGAGCTTGACGTAATCCCAGTGGCGGATCATGAAGCACGACTCCTGACCCGTGAGGCGCTCGCGAGTGATCGGGTTCATAATGGAGTCCAGGAAGATACCTGTGTCGGAATTTTCATCGATACGACGGCGAAGAATACCAAAAAGCTCGCGCTCCACAATCGCATCCGCAAAGCTGACCTGTACGTCTTCGCTGGTTTGGTTTGTGGCGCCGGAGGTAGCCATGACATGATGACCATCAATACTACCGCTATTACTGGCGTTTCCACCGGAAATGTGCTGCCCGCTGCCCATTTCTGCGACGTTCATCACAGGCGGCAACTTCGCTCCCACCGAGCTCATCGTTTGATGCAGCCGTTCTATGGATCCGCCGGCGGAGGCGGTGGGAGCGAGAAGGTTTACATTAGGTTCCTTGCTCTGATTCTTGATACTCTCCGAGAAGGACTGCATGCGGTGGTAAATACACAGCGAGATAACAGACATAATCGACTGCCGCAGCAGGCGGTTCCACCGGCAGAAGAGCAACAACACTGAAACGGTTTCTGTTTCACGCAGGTACCTCGACATGACCTGCACCAACTCCACATAAAAGCTGAAAATAATACCTGTGATGGACGCTTCGAAAATGGAGCGCTGCATACCGCCTAACCCCATCATGACCTTGGTCATGGTCTCCAAGAAACCAGTGAGCGTCTCCACCGTACAGAACTTGTATCGCTGCAGCATCACCTCCAGCAGCGTCGGCCGCTGCGGTTGAGGTACCATGCACTTCATTAGGATGGGCGGAAACGAAGGGCAGGAGAAATCAGAGTGTAAGACGCCACTGCTCAGCAGGCGGGTCGTGCTGCGGTAGTGCAGCCGAAGAACACCATCAACGAAGCCGAGAATAAGCTTGGAGCGCACGTACAAGTTATCCATTTGCCCAGGCGTGAGCTGACTCACGTTTGTCATGTGGTCAATAATATCGTTGTGGGGCACAGCATCCGTCGCACCCCGTTTGGAGCCCCCACCGCGGCCGCCCCGTAGGGTGTACTGGCGCTCCTCAATGATTCGGAGAGCGAGGGCGAGCGTAATAGCGATATCGTCCCGCTCGGAGATGGATAGGATGTCCATCTCCTCTGAGACCTGAGAGAAGGGCACCCCGTTGAACTTGTTGTACAGCTTCAGGATCTCGTGGCGGAACGTAAGCTGTAGGAGACAACCGCGGCAGGTGAAGAGTTGCGTCTTGAGGGCCGTCTCATCAATGCTTTTGAAGTCCAACACCACACCAGACGTGTCCATCGTGAGAGTACTACTGTTGCGAAGGCCGTCAATAGAGTTGCGGCGCGTACTGCTTCGCTGCCCAGCGCTTTGGGAGGAGGTCGACCGTGCTTCCGAGGATGTCTTTCCTACAGCAGCGACTTGCGCATCACACGGTGGGCGCACCGGCATCCCGATAAGACTATCCTCCAGAAATTTCTTCACGGTCGTCTTTTCCAAACGCCCCTCATCGAGGAGAGATTCATCGCGATCGTGAAGGTGATCGAGAATAGCGGCTGTCTCCCGCACGATCCAGCGAATCGAGAGCTGCAGGGCGAGCTGGCAAGGTGTCGCAATGAGTTTTTCCGTGCGTACGGAGTTCTGTAGCTCCAACAAGGCGGTCTTCTCAAATAGCTTACCAAAGTCGTTGATGAGCGTACTCTGAAGGTACACCCCTTCGTACCCAATGAGGGAGTAGATGGCCGATTGAAGTAGGCGGGGCCATTCCTTCACGGGCTCGCTGAAGACGGTCAGCCACAGGTGCCCCAAACGCATCAGGAGGCGGAACTGGAACACCACGTGCATACCCTTTGACTTGGTGTCGAGGCACTGCTCGCAGGACATATAGGTATCCAGAAAAGGGAGGTTCCTACTCGCCATCAATCCGCCTTGGATGATAGCGTACTCCAAGAAGAGCTTGTGAGCAGCCTGGTAACACACAGAGGGGGCCTGCAGAGGGAAGAGATGCGGGGTGAGACGGTGATGGTAGCTGTGCACCTCCCCAATGTGGAGAGGACCCTCGTAGCTCAGGCGTACCGTGTGGTTCAGGGGGATCACGCTGGGGTTGGACATGTGATGCCGGTAAAACTTAAGAGCGTTCTTGGACAGCTGCGAGTCGTCGTTGCAGAGCCCCAAGGCGACCACGTAGCGTAGGAGGCTGACGGCAAGCAGCGGGGCACCGTTGTTGCCGCATTCCATTGTATTCTCCAGGACCTGGGTCGTCACACGATCGGGTTTTTTTTCAAACTGGTCCAGGAGGCGCTTTAAGCGCTGTGTTTCCTCGTTGATCGCCGACTTCTCTGTTTGGCCCTCTTCCCGTTTCATTTCATAATGCTCGAGGGCGCGCTGGCGCTCCATTTCAAGGGCGTCCTCCTCCTCCTTCTTCCGCTTGGATTCCTCCTTTTCCAGGACCTGGAACTGCGGGTTGAAGAGTAGGTTTGCCCCATTCCCAGTGGTGGTGGGCGTGCTGGCAGAGGAGGCATGCCCACTCTTCTTCCTCACCAACACCGCTGCGTAATCTGTACCCGCCTCCTTCGAATCCCATGCCCGCAGCATATCGAGAATGTACTTCTCTGGCTTCTCTGGACGATCCTTGAGCACCTTCTGCATAATCTGGTCAAGATTCTCGAATACATGGTGATCGTCGAAGTAGGCCAGTGCCTGGGCCTCCTCCTTGTTCAAGTGAGCGTTCGCGTAGCGCTCGTTGGCAAAAGCCATACTCTCATCCTCGCTATTTACGGCGAAGCTCTCGATGGACATGGAGTTGTTGGCGTTCAAGACTCCATCGTTGCGAGACATCCTGGATCACAACCAACAAAAAAACAAAAAATAAATCCGGAGGGGAAAAAAAGAGAGATAAAGCGAGTGGCTATTCAAAGCTATATATAACGGTATCAATATATAGTTCAGTATTGTATGGGGAAGTGAAAGAGAAGGCCTCCTACAAGAACGTAAAGAAGGAATGACCTATATATGTATAAAACTAACTTACTACTACTGTGTAAAATGTTTATACGAGAAAAGAAGAAAGTGAATTGGCAGCCTTTGATTCCTGTCGCTCCTCTCTCTCTCTCTCCTCTCTGCTCCTTTCCTTTCCTTTCGGGACAGACGCTCCAACGCTCCTCGGTTGGGCCGTTCAGGTGAAAAATCAGCTCCTCTGTTTATCTCTTTTGTATCTGTTCTCTCAATCCCTTTTTTTTTCTTCTCTCTTTATATATATATATATAAATAGTACTTAAAAAAAAAGAAGAAGAAGGAGAAGAGTAAGATAACTTGCACTAATGCCTCACACTTTTCTTTAACAATAAACAAGAGATAAAGCGAAAGAAAGAAGAACACAAAAGTACAGCGATGACAAGGAGCAAGGGCAACCACCTGTGCTGAACGTACGACGGGACGGAGCGGAGGATCTATCATATATATATATATATTCATTTTTTTTTTGATGTCTCAATTTCTCAATTTCACTTCAGCCATGAAAGCTTCGTGCGTTCCCTTCCACCAGTGTCACCCACATCGAGGTGAGGTGGGGGACCCGCCGAGACGATATCCATTCGTATCGACGGGGCCGCTTCGGGGAGAAGAAGTACTTTTCTGTACTACCCATTCCGCGATGCTCCAGCCTCTAGGACCACCACCACCTCTCACAGTGGTAGAAGGTAGCATTCGGTGCTAAAAAAAAAAAGGGTACTACGATGCGTGCCCTCTCTATTCATCCTGCTTTAGACTAACTGAGTGCAGCAGCAACAACAACAACAACAACAAAAAAAAAACGGAGGTGCGAGGATGCGTGGGTGGGACATGAAGAAAGGACGAGCAAGGCAGAGAGCTAGGCTAGAGACAGATCTATCTATCTATCTATATATATAGATATATATATATGGTTGTTTGTTTCTTGCGCTCAGGTCGACCTCCAAGAGTCACCTGCACGGAGAAGGGCAGTTCACGCCACATGACACAGTAAAAAAAAAATAAATAAATATATATAAAAATAAAAATAAATAAAAGAAAGGCAAGATACTGATACTTTTGAATAATTAGCGTTTATCTGCCAACTGGTGATTTGTTATCTCGTTTCTGTTATTTTTGACCATTCGCCACCGAGGCTTACTTGATTCCTTTCCATTCTTCCTTATATATGTCCTTCATATATGTCCTTTATATATGAGTTTATATGCTAAGTGACCGTCTTCTTCAAGGTGCTGTTGTTGGCCCATATCTACTCTTCTATCCTCACGGGGGGAACAAGAAAAAAAAAAAAAAACAAAAAAAAAACGTGCATCACCGGTGTCTGCTCACCACCTTTTTAGGGCTAATCGTACCAGTCCTCGTCGAAGTCATAGGAACGGAACATGTCGTACACATCATCATCGTACTGTCCCCCTCCATAGACGCTGTTGTAGCCGAAACGGTCGTCGTCGGAGTCATAGAAACGGTCCATGTCGTACACATCATACACATCATCATCGAACGCAGCCTTCTTGTCGTACTGCTCCTCCCGGAACTCGCTCCATCTGTCGTTCTCCGTCAGCAACGGCTTTTTAAACCTTTCTTGCTCGTGGCCGAGAGCATCCCAATCCGAGCGCCGCACGGTGGTATTCGATATGTTAATGCCCTTGACGTTATCGCCGTACTCGGGAAGGTGCAGCACCAGCGGCCACACCTCAGAAAGCATTCCCTTCGCAGCGGCACGAGAAATGAAGTCCAGCTGCTCTACACCGCACTTCTCCACAACGTCTGCCTCGTCCCTCATGTGCGTATCCAGGCGCTCCACCACCAGTTTCAACACGGCCAAGGCGTCCCCCCTCTTCCCCCGGGCAAGGACAGCGTGTAGCGCACTGCGGTTCACACGATCCTTGACGTTGAAATTTAGGACGGGAGGGGTCTGCAACACGGCTTCCACCACGGCAGGGGGGGCATCGACCAGCAGTCGGTGCAGAGGGCACTCGTCAGCGTACGGGATAATGAAGCACAGATCCGCACCATCACGAAGGCAACTGTTGATCAGCTCCGCGTCCCACCGGCAGCGCTCCGTGGCTCGCACCAATATGGCGGTGCTTTCGCCCTCCTCCAGTGTATCGGTGTCATCAACATTAAAATACTGTTCTTTATCTTCCGTGCTCAACGCGTCCATATCGAACCCCCACGTGCACGGCAGATTTATCTTCCGTTGGCGGAGCGAAACTCTTCCCTTCAGCACCGGCCAGACTTTTGACAGCCGTCCGACTCGTGCCGCAGCGGCAAGGAGCGCATTCCATTCCTCTGGCGGTACGTGACGACAGCAGAGACGCCCAAGGAGCATTTGTATCATGTCGATACACTCGTCATCCCTCTCTCGGAGGCACAACCCTTTTATTTCTGAAGCGCTTCTCAGGGGGAACGATGGCTGAAGGCACGCTGCGACGCAGCGCACCGGGGCGTTCGCGGCGAGCAGGTGCAGCACCGTCTGGGACGACCTCGGGACGTCGGCAAGGAGATCTGCGTTGGAGCGCACGTGTTGCTCCACTACGTCTGGGTCAAGAGTGGTAGAGCCCGCGTTGAGGTACCACTCCTCCAGGAGACCCACGAGCTTTCCCGTGTGCTCTGGAGAGGGCTTGACACCATAAATGGGTACCAGCGCCTGGGAAATCGTGGCCGGCAACGACATCCACACGTTGGAGGGTACCTTCACGGTAACGGGAAGCGAAGGGTTGCGAAAGTAGTCGATGGACATCATGATGCTCCACAGCGCCGGCAATTTAGACAGAAGAACGGCCCACGTAAGGAAGTTTTTTCCCTTTACCGTCACAGAGGTCCCAATTTACCGTGTCCTCGCTGTGGGACCGAAGCCGGTCGACGACAGCACGTAGAAGCGCCGACGCCACAGCCTTTGGTGCATTCGTGATGAGATGCAGCGGTGTCTCGCCGTACGTGTTCTGGACGTTGAAGTTCACAGGCCGGGGTGTTCGAAGGGCCTCCAGGAAGAGCCCTACATCTCTCCTGGCAACCAGGAGATGCAGCGGACTGCTCCCGGTTCCTCTGTACGACACGTCCGCCCCTTCAGCAATGAAATTGGCGATGTCGCCTGGTCGTATGAATTTAGTTCGACATTGCGCCAACAGTGCCCTGCTGGACGGCATATTCGAATTCATGTCGCGCTGCTGGCGTAGTGACATCCACGTGGATAGGCGTCTACTGTGTCAGCCCTTCTCTGAGGCAAAGAATGAAAACAAGAGAAGATTAGGGATGAAGTGGTGCGCCTACATACAGCGGAGCTCCACCGCCCGCCATCCTTCAGTTCAGTATACATATATGATATTCCCATCACTTATTACTATTATTATTATTATTATTCTTTTGGATACATTGAAGTTCACCTCCTTTCTCTGCTCCTTCAGAAACATATATGCCTGTTTCACTCTCTTTTGCCGGAGTTACACCAGCGGAGTGCTGGATTCTGCGGCTGCGAGGCAGTCTGCTAGTGTGTGCAGCACCGCAAAGGGGTGGCTCCTCCCCACCACTTCGTCCCCTGGTGAGTACCGACAGACGCCTGGGGAGCCGCCGCCCAATGAGGAGGAAGCAGGCCCGGGCACGGCACTGAGACCGCCGGCTGCTGGCGTGCCGCTGCCGGAGTAGGACAGCCCCGGTGGGCAGGGCGCCTCGCCCACAAGCTGCTGGCGCCGGAGGGTGTCGAAGCGGACCCCGCATCGACCAGCGAGGCGGTGCGCCACCGCCCGCCACACCAGCAGACTCTCCCCCCTTCCTTCCTCGCCCACCTGTGTGGAAGTGGGGGGACTGACTGGAGCGCGGGGCTGCAGCAGCTGCAGGCGGAGGGTGGCCAGTGCGGACTCCTCGGGGCCCAGGAGAGCAATCTGTGTGGCGGGGAAGGCCTGCGGTGTGACGCGGTGGAGCAGCGCTGCCGTCTGCAGCAGCTGCGAGAGGGGTGGACCACCCGATGTCGGTGCTGCTGGGGGAGGCGAGCGACGGGGCTCCGCCACAGGGACTGAGGCGTGCGGTTGTGGAAGTGCCGCCCCTGCGGCGCCGCCCGTGGTGCAGACGGGGCTGCTTGCCTCGGCCAGCACGAGAGCCTCCTCCTCCTTCTGCTGCCACTGCATGGGGGAGGCACTCGTGCTCTGGGTGTTTTGAGGGTTGCCCGCCAGCATCGAGACGAGCGCCGCTGCGCCGGCCGTGCCGGCAAAGAAGCTGCTGGAGTGGGAGGAGGACAAGGCGGTGCCGAGAACATGATACGGGCTGCCCGCCCCACTGTAGTCCACCAGTGTTGAATGCGAGAGAGAGCGCGGCGAGCCGGACTGCGCAAGGGGCGGGGGGCGGTAGCGATGAAATCGCCCAGCCCTCTTTAGCCCAGCGCCTTCTTGTGCATCGTCGTCGTCCTCCTCCTGCTCCTCCTCCTCGCCTTGCACCGGAGCGAGGGCAGCGGGCGCAGTTTGGAAGAGCATGGGGGAGTCCGGTACCGGCGGCTGCGGCTGAGACGCTGCCAAGCCTTCACGGGGCATGGGAGAGCCCTTGTCGGTGTCACTGGTCAATGTGGGCGTTTTGGGTGTCGCAGCGAGCGTGTCGGCCTCTCTTGCCATCGCCCACAGCACCTTTACCAGCGCTGCGAGGGGCATGCCCGAGTAGACGCCCGCACTCGGCGGGAAGAAGAGCAATGTCCGCATCCGGACCTCCACCACGTGAAGATCCACCGGCAGGCGCAGGAGGATGGAGGAAGGGGCGGGCCCCACCACGTCTATGGGGCGTACCCCCGCCTCGTCGTCGTCGTCCTCCCTGGGCTCCATTCGCTGATACAGACGCAGGCGCAGCGCCACTGGTACCGTGATGAGGTCCCCGGGCAGCAGCACCACCGAAGCGAGCGGCACGCTGTGGGGCGGGGCGGACGGGTGAGGAGGGGGAGCGGCGGCCGTCGGCGGGGCATCAAGGGCATATAAGTACTGCCGTTGCGCTGACACGCCACGTACAACGGTGGCGGGATCGACGTCCAAGTGAGCGCGGCGCTTCGTATTCGCGGGGCTGGGCCGCCTGTGCAGGCTCACGAGCAGCGGCAGGGGGGCATAGGATCGCAGCGCCACGGCCACCTGCACCGACCCGGCGGCCACCAGCGTCAAGCCTTCTCGCCGCGCGCTCACCGCTGCCACCTCATCGTCCTCCTCCGCCTGCGAGCCGGAGGTGCCTGTGCCACCGCCCGGACCAAGCGGCGGGCCGTCCTGCCGCCACTGCAGGCGCACCACAGATCCCTCCGCGGCGCTCTGCCCCCAGAGGGCAGAGAGGCGATAGCTAAGTGCACCGCGGTACCAGTGCGTGCTGTGATACGGCTGCTGGTATAAAACATCGTACGAGGTGCGGTGCAGCATGACGTCGCACATGGAGCGCTGCTGCGCCCGCCGAGCGGCCAGCACCTGCCAGCTCTCCCCGTCCACCGCCGCTGTCGACGTCGTCGTGGTGGCAGTGGCGCACTGTGCCACCGGAGGAGGAGGGGCGGTACACGGCCGCGGGAGGCCGGCGAGAAAGCCGAGAGGATCGACCCAGTGGTACAGACGGCCGCGCCGAATGACAGCTCTAGAGGGCAAGCACCCCGTGCTGGCGGGAGCGCCGAGCGGCTCCGCCGCACCGCTGCCTTCGCTTCCCTTTTGCACGCCCACCGCCTCCGCGTCGTCGGCTTCCTTCAAGTACCGCCACAGGTCCGCGGCTGTCGGGCGTTTTAGGCCCCTGCTTTCCTCGCCCGGCGCCGTTCCAGGATCGCCCTCGTCCTCCATCTCCTCCACCAGTTCCGGGGCTACCGCAGGACCAGCGTCAGCGTCGTCCACCACCGCCCAATGCACCGTCAGAGCAATCGGTGGGTAGCTCTCTAAGCAGCGGCCGTAGGTCATACGCTCCGACCACATGGCGTCCCGACGGCGTTCCTCTTCCGTGGCGGCCTTTGCCTTTCCTCCGTGATGGTGGAGATGATAGGGCTGACGGCCCTCGCTCGCCTCTGCTGTGGGCTTCTTCTCGGCGCCGTCCTTGTAGAGGGTGAAGGTACCGGGATGCGGGGCCTCGCCGCCCATCTTTCCCACGTCCACCACACTGGTGCGTAGGAGAAAGCGACGTGAGGCGAGCGACTCCTTCAGCGGATCGAAATCCTTCTCGCTCACGCTCTCTGCAGCCGGCGCTTCTTGTTGCTGAGCGTCGCCGTAGCAGGAGACCTCCGTGAGGGGAATGCGGTCGCCAAGGGCCAAGTCGTGGGCGGAGGCGACGCGAAGCAATCGAGGCGAGCCGGACAAGGACGACGGCATGGGCGGTGGCGGTGTACTACGGAGGCTGGGTGTGGCGTCGTTGCCGTCCCCTCCACCCCATCCAGGTGCATCGCCAGCCGGTTTCCCGCTGGCGGGGGTCGTCGCCGCGTAAGAGCGGTACGGGTAGAAATTGAACGGCTTCCGCTGCATCAAGAGCGGGATCGATTGCGAGCCTCCCGGTGGAACGGCGGCGGGGAGCCGCTGCGTGGCGTTGGGCAGGCCGCGCACCTCCCACTGAGGGCCATGCGTCGCGGTGATGGCGGTGATGTACAGGGCTCCGCCGCTCCCTAAGGCGAGGGAGGAGCGCAAAGGGCGCTGCGGGCTCGGAGCGGGGGTGGGCATGAGATTCTTCACGGTCAAGGCAACAGCGGGGCTGAGGCCCGCGACAGCCGTGCGGTGGCCGGCGGGTGGCTGGCTGCGCAGCCCGACCCCAACCGGATCGGCATGTACAGCCGCGTACGGCTGCTGAGGTTGCTGTTTGCCTGCTGCAGGATCATCGACCGTTCCAAGCGTCGCCCCTGTGTCGAGACGGCCCCACGGGGGGAGAACGGTGGCGTAGATCGAGAGAATGGGGTCGACCTGCAAGCGGCGGTGGAATCGGTGTAGAGCGACTGAGTGCAGTGGCAAAGGAAAGATCTTGGAGGCTTTGAGCAGCGCGTGCCCTGCGCGCTTCCCACCACGTACCGCCTGTGGGGCCGCTGCTGAGAGCATTCCCGTACTGTGCACACGTTGGTGCCGCCCCCCACCGAGCTCCACGGAGCTGGGGGAGTGCGGGCCGCTGCCCCCGTAGCCGTACGTGTCCTCATCGTCCTCGAGGAGTGAGTCCTCTCGCGGCGCTGTGGCCCCTGTGGGGAAGGCGGACGGAATATAGCCGACGATGAACATCACATCATTTGCGCAATGCGCCGCGGCGGAGCCGGCAGCACCGCTGAGGGCAACGGAGTGGTACCGCCCCCGCACCCGCACCGGCAGCCGTAGGCACTCGCCCGGGGCGATACAGTCGGCGACGACGAAGGTGGTGTACGTGGCCGACGCCGGGCCGTGAAATGCAGCAGAGGCGGTGCTGTCGCCCACGGCTGGGGATCCGGGGGGAGGGCTCACCGCATAGGGTATCTTTGCAGAAATGGGCGGGCGTCGCGGCGAGACCGAGTTGGAGGCGGCGGTTGTGGTCTCTGCCGGCTCGGAGAGGCCTTCAATGTAGAGCAAGCAAGCGTTGTGCGGACTCAGCTGCAGCGTCACGTGCCTGGCGTAGCCCCCGAGGATCGTGTCGTAGGTCGACAAATGGGCGAGGGGGCAGTGGGCGCAGTGCCGGCGCCGACGCCGGCGGGGATCCTTTCCGGCTGCGGTGGATCCACCGTCTTCATCCTTGGAGGCACTACTCAGATTACCCATGGAAGAGTCAAGGCAGGCCGTACAGCACGTACAAGGACGGGCATGGGCGTGGGCCGTCGCTGGGTCTGCTCGATTGTGTAGCACTAAGGTTGTGGCCACCACCTCTCCGTCGAAGAGGCGTGCCGGGAGGGGCGGATCGAAGGCGGCGGTGACAGCGGCCCGTGCCGGCGTTATACCGAAACGAGTATTTTCAGGCGCCCCTATCAGCGTTGGGCAGCGCCACATGGCGTGGAGCTGGTAGCCGCACTTGCCCGCCTTCCCGCTGCTCCTCGCGGTCAGAAAGGAAGGCAGTGGCAGTGGCAGTGGCTGCGGGAGGGGCGGCTGGGCCACAGCGCCGTGGCTGGAGGGAATGCAGAGCGGGAGACGTTGTGGGATCCCGTTGACGGACGCATTCGTCTGGCCAGTCGTTGTACTCGGCGGCCCGGCGGTGGTGTGGCGGTGGCTGGCAGGGACGTCTGCGGTACTCGTACCGTGTGTGGGCGGCGGCGGGGGCCCTCCGCCGGTCATGGCGGTGGCGAAGTAGTACCGCCCCTCGTGCGCTGTGGTGCTCTCCAGGGGAATGGCCGATGCACCGGTGGGGCCGCGGTCACCTGCTCCACCCCTCGCCGCCGCCGCGCCACCGGGCTTGGGGAGGTGGAGCGTCCAGGCGAGACCGATCACCTGCACGGGGGCACACGGCAGCCTCGCCGTGTGGAACGGAATGCGTAGCGTGGTGGTCTCAAAGGGGGCGATTTCGAACACGTGCTGCTTGCGACGGCGCTCGGCATCGGTATCTGTTGGGGACGTTACCGCCTTCGGGTTCCGGGCGGGCTGGGTCTTGCGCTCTACTCTCAGGCCCGCTGCTGCTGCTGCTGCTGCCGCTGCCATAGGGCTGCTGCTACCCCCTTGCACGCGAGGTGTGGACTGCGAACGCTCGGGCCCAGCGGCATCGCTGCTGCCTTCTCGAGTCTTTTGATACGTCGCGTCAAGAGGCATCGAGGGACTGGGCGTCAGGGGGGACGACAGCCGACTGGTGCTCGTATCGGGCCCCGACGGCGGATCAACCACATGCAGGTGGCCCGGAGGCGGCTGGAGGTGGTGATGGTGTGTGTCGTGGCGCTGCCGGAGGGAGGCCCCTTCGTACACACACGTCTGCGTTCCAGAGGCGCCAGAGAGCGCCGCGCTGCCATCCTCCGCGGTACCCGCGCTGTCAAAAGGGCCCGGCTGACCACCGCTTGGGGCACCTTCCCTGTAGGGTGATGCGGCTTCTGCTGCGGCACTCACCCAACCCTCTTCTTCCTCCTCCACCACGTAGACGAGAGACAAGCCGGACAGGACGAGAGGAACCTCGAGAGGGTTCAGCATGTCGAGCGTCAGCCAAATGCACTGCTCCTGGGCTACCGTGAAGAGCAGCGGCGGCTGCGGGATGGGGGGCGGCGCAACGCACTGGACCCCCACCATACTCGTACAGCTGCCACCAGCAGCAGCATTCCAGGAGGCCATCGAGGCAGAGGCCACACGCGAGTGGTAGCCGCCCCCGCCTAAAGGAGAGCGCATGACAGACCCAAACGTTCGCAAGCCGCTCATCCCAACCATCGGAGAGCCTGGGTACGGGTAGTAGGCCAAGCTTCCGTCTCCGGCCATGCCAGCGGAGAAGGAGCGCTGCCCCGCGGCGCTGCAGTTGCTGTTGTTCTGCTTCATGAGCTGCACCATGTGCTGGCGGGCCTCGGGGAAACCGACTCGCAGCGACGAGGCGTCGCCAACGAACGGAGGGAAGAAGAAGGGTGGGAGGAGGGGCGGCTGCGCCCACTCCACGCTTCCCCCTCCCAGCGAGCCCCCAGGAGAACCCGTCTTACTCACCACTGCTGCCGCCGCGTCGGGGGAGCCAGGGAGCGGTGCCTGCGGCTGCTGCTGGTAGTGCTTGCGCAGCAGCTCCTCTGCCAGGCGCCACTCCTTGTCGAGGCGATTACCAACGGATTCCTTCGCCTGCCGCGCGGCTCGCCGGCTCGCGCTGTCTTCGCTGTAGTAGTTGAGATGAATCACAAGGGAGTCGGGGTCTACCAGCGGGAGCATCATGTAGCCGCTGACAAACGGGGCGTAGGGGGTCTTCCGCTCCCCCCTCCGTGCTCTGACCCCCAAAGGCCGGCGATGGCGGCGGCACCACCGCCGCGTATGGGGGAGTGAGGTGGCAGCGCTGCTGGAGCTCCAGCAGCAGGCGGACATCCTTGAAGACCGTGTCTGGCCCACCTTGATCGAGGTGGCAGCGGATGTTGTGGGCCACCGCAAAGGTCAGCAGCGCCAGAGCTTCGGCTTCCTGCCGCTGCTGCTGCCGGCGGCGGCGGCGCTCCTCCCGCTGTGCGGCACTCCCGTTCGTCCCGACCACCGCCCCGCTGCCTTGGTGGCCTGCTGGAGTATTAGGAGACGCCAGGAGCGTTATGTGCTGCCGCTCTCGCTGGCTGCGCTGCTGATAAGGGAGAAGGAGGAAGACGAGCTTGCCGACGATGTCATCGAGCATGGCGCGCCACCCGCTGCGGTGCGCCGCCACCGGATCCACCTCCTGGCGGAGCAGCTCGCGGCAGCAAACGAAGAGGCGGCGGTAGCAGTAGAGCGCTGCCTGGGCGGAGGAGGGCCGCTGCGTGCACTCCACGAACCAATGGCTGCCCGCCTGATGCAGGTGGTACACATAGCGGCGGAGGAAGGACTGGACGGGGTAGGAGCGAGACAGCACTGCGGTGGGGCCACTGCAGGCGGGCGGGGGCGAGGCGGCCCCACCAGGGGCCTCCGACACACCACTTGCTGCGCTGGCGGCCACCGCCGTCGCGCCGCAGACCTGGAGCAGCGGGTTGGGCGGGGTAGCCGCGAGGGCGTTGGCGTACATGGGGGTCACGGCGCTGTGGAGCCCACTCACGGCCATGACCGGCTGTGGCGGATTGTGGCAGAGGTAGACGCCGGCGAGGAGCTGGTGGACGACGGCGTTCCACACGTGACTGCAGCGCTGCGGGAGCCCCGTGCCGAGGAGGTTGAGGAGCACCGCTGCGCCGCGCTCCAAGGCGGGGCGTGGGGCGCTGTGCGTGCGGCACATTTCAAAGAGGAACAGCGCAGCGCGGAACACGTAGGGCTGCAGGCTCTCGTCTCCGCCGTAGGAAGGAGTGGCGGCGCGGAGGTAGTCCGCCAGGGCCACTTCGAGGCGGCAGGCATTCCCAGAACACTTTGGGTTGGTGGTGGAGTCTGCAGGGAGGCCGGTGCTGCCGCTGCACCCGTGGTGTGCTGTTCCCCCCGCGGAGGCATACGGCGTTGGGGCAGCAGGGAGTGGGTGGGGGGTGGCCTTGAGGTACAGCTGCACCATACTCAGCGCCTCCTGCACCCCGCCCAGCAGGGGCTGCACCAGCGCTGGGAACTGCGTCACGGACTCGAGGAGCTCGTCGCGGCACAGCTTGTAGTGCGTTTGCGCCATGTCGAAGTCCTGCAGGAACATACAGAGATCAGCGCAGCGACGCATTTGCATCTCCACAGCGATCCACTTGAACCGAAACTGCGATCCAGCGCCGATTTGTGTGGCGGCGGCCCCCACGCCGCTGCTGGAGGGCAGTTGCACCACCTCCGGCTGCGGCTTCGCCGTCTCCGCCTTTAGCCACGCGGCCACCTTACCAAAGGTGGTGGTGCGTCGCTGCTGTATGTCCGCCGCCAGAAGATTCACCTGGCGCTCAAGGAACCGAGCCAAGTGGTGGGCCATGTAGCTGGTCAGAAGGCTGTGGAGGTCTGTAATGTTTCCCTCACTCAGGTAGCAGCCCGTGTACTTGGGCAGGTGAAGGGTGGTGCGCGCCGCAGGGGGGTGTTGCTGCTGCTGCGGCTGCCGTGGGATTTCTTCAAGGATCCACGTGCCGCACACCGCATGCACCACCCGGCGCTTCCAGCCAAAGGGTATGTAGTACGTCGTGTTGAGCGCCGTCGACGGCACACTGTGGATTCGTCGAGCCGGTGCGGCTGCTGCATCTGCGTCAAGAGGGCTGGATGTGGTGGAGGCGGAAGCCCGGCGCACGGTCGTC
This sequence comes from Vickermania ingenoplastis, assembly GCA_010157825.1. Taxonomy (NCBI): domain Eukaryota; phylum Euglenozoa; class Kinetoplastea; order Trypanosomatida; family Trypanosomatidae; genus Vickermania; species Vickermania ingenoplastis. Next base: position 227,893 of record VFSE01000230.1, on the reverse strand, counting down.
GAAGACGGCTGTGCGGTCACCTTCCCGAGCAGCATCGCCGCTGCCGCCGGTGCACCACTGCTGTTCGTTGCGGGCGTTTTTACGGTCGCATGCACCACCCCTGTGACGCGAGGCGAGCCGCCGCTGCCACCATTGGAGGCGGCGGCCACGGCGTCCAGGACGTCCTCGCTGGGGATGTCGAGGTAAAGGGGGTTGGCGTCGACCCACCGCATCGGGTCGAGGCAGCCCCCGGCGCCAAGTGTAAAGGCCGAGGGAGAACGGCCATCGCCGCACGGTGTCTGCCGCACTGGATTCAGCGCCGAATTGAGTGTCAAGAGCGTCCAGCAGTCGGCGTGGGGGGCCGGCTGTTGGACCCCGTTGAAGGAAACAGCACTGCGGAGCATGGGGAGGGAGCTGGACATGTTCTGGCACTCTTTTAGGAGTTCCCCAATCTGTGACGCCGTGAGGGGGTAGAGCGGTGCCGCCTCCCCCGCTGAGCTGCTCGTACCCGCTGCTGCCGTCGAGGGCGTAGCGCCCGAGCCCTGGCGCCCGGTGGAGGCGTTGGCGGTGAACTGATCGTCATCGTGGACCAGGAGGAAGTAGACGTGCATATTGCGCGACATCATAGGAGCGTCCTTGAAGACTCGCTGCTGCACTGCGGCGTACTGCCGCTCCAACTCTTTTCGAATGGCCGTGAGTACGATCTGCCGCCATGACGCCGGGCACAGGGCACCAGAGGCAGCCGCTTCGGCCATGCCTTCCCGGGTGGAGACGGCGTAGATGACGCCGACGGGGTGATCGACGGTATCGACGTGCGTCCCCCGCACCAGACTGTGCAGCGATCGCAGAAAGGGCGGGTACCACGGGGGTATGGTGCTCTGCGCTAGCACCTCCAGCTCCGTGAGCGGGTCCGCGGGCGTCGGCAGGGGGGGCTCGCCGCCACCCATCCCGTCGATGGAGTTCCCGGGGCTCGGCTGGGGGGGAGGCGAGGCCATCATGAATGACGTTGCCGGGGAGGCCGCGGTGGGGGAGCCGGCGGTGCCGAGGTGAGACCGGCGGGATGGGGCGGTAACGTACTGAGGCCTCGGCCGCGGCCCCCCTGGTGCTCTCGCGAAGGGGGCTGCCGTGGCACCGGGTGGCAGGCCGTCTGCGCTCCCTCGCCCTCCTGCCAGTGCGCTGCGGCGTGGGCGGGGCCAGGAGGAGAAGTGGTACGGCTGCAACGGCGGCACACCGCCAACGCCCGCTGCTGCAACTGGCGCCTTGCCGTCCGTGGGCCACGTGACGACCGCCGAGGGTGGCGCTTCAAGCAGCGCTTGCTGGAGAACGGCGTCGAGCAGTGCACCAGGGTCCTGCCGACGGGGTGGTGGCGGATGTGCCTTCACCGCCGGGCCCGGACCCGCCTGCTGCGCCGTCGCAGCGCGTACGGGTGTGCCGTCGCTGGCTGCCATGCCCAGCGGCTCAAAGAGGCGGTCTCCTCCGGTCGCGTCGGTCTCCCCATCCCCCGCCTCCGCCTCCGCCTCCTGCTCGTCCTCCTCGCCGGCCATCGCGGCGAGCTCCGTGTGCTGCTGCTGCAGCATCAAGTGCCGAAGTATTTCCTCGGTGACGGGAACGAAGTACCGGCCTACCGGCCGCACACAGGACGAGCGGGCGAGGCGCACGCCGAAGGGGTGGGTGGTCACGACCTGCCGGCGGCGCTCCTCCGTCTTGGACAGAATCGCCCCCTGACAGCGCGTGAAGGGGCGGAGGAGCTGAACAAAGTCTACGCCATTCTTGAGGGCAATGGCATCCACGTCGCTGCTGGGCTCGACCACCACGAGGGGGTGCAGAAGTCGCGGCGTGCACCACGGCTCTAGCCCAGCCATGAAGTTGTTGTAGCTAGGATTAATCGGCGCATTGGCTGCCGTACTCGAAGACATGGATGGGAAGGGAACACCGAATGTAGTGGACTATTTCCGTTCTTTTTTTTTTTTAAGCGATGTGGCGCGCACTATTTTCCCTTGATGTGTATATGCGTGTACTATGCGAACAACTCTTTTTTTTTCTAAAAAAAAAGATAAGAAACTTGTTCTTCAACACTTTGTTTTCTATTCCTCGACAACCTTTTGCAGTCGCTCTTTCGAGTAGTTCAGTTCGTACCTCGGGGTAGAAGGCGCACCAGAGTTTCAACCCCTTTTTTTGTATTTGAGTGCGACGCGGGATCTAGTGGAGCCCCGACTTACTTAGCTACGACGAAATACTTTCTGTTTTCTTTTCGTATGTGTGCTCTTCTTTTTCTTTTTCTTTTGACCCCACCTTGTCTGCGGGTTTCGATCTTATAGCCTATTTTTTTTTTCCGCGTGTCCGTAGTCTAGCGCTCCTAGAGTTTGTAGCGGAGCCACCGAAGCAAAACACTAACTGAGGGAGAGGAGAAGGAATGATGCGATAATAAAATCCTTCGTAACAGGAGGAACAAAAAGACAACAAACAAACAAAAAAAAGTTTAATAGATAATTATAGGGTAAATTGATAAAAACTGTAAGTCAACGGCCAACTAGAAGTGTTGCGTAGCGTGCTGAAGCGCCTGTATTGGGTGTGAGAGGTGCAGATGATTTCAAATATTCAACACTGCTGCACGCAATGATTAGTTGCTTCTGGCAGGCAGGATGATGCGGAGAGAGTGAAAAAGAAAATATTATTTAAAAAAAAAAAAAAACACAACAACAACAACAACAACAACAACAACAACAAAAAAAAAAACAGTAAAAGAAAGAAAGATAGATTGATAGAGAGAGAAGCAAAGAAACAATTTGATTTTTTTTTTCATTTTGTATCACCAGCAACAAACCATCACAGCAGAAGAGCGACAGATTATCTTGTGACGATGCCTTCACTCCAGTAGTACAAGTGCCGGACGTGGAGTAGTCTCCGTCTCTCACGGATATAGATATTCTTCTATGTATCAGTTCTCAAAATAACTTCTTTTTTTCTCTTCGTTTCGAAGGGGCAAATGCATTGTACGATATCTATATATCTCTACATATATAAATGAAAACATACATGTGTCTCTGTGTACTGCGTATCAGGAACAGCCGAAAAAACAAAACAAAACAAAACAAAACAGCAAAAAAAAAAACTTGCTGCGTATCGCTTCGTTTTACTTCACAGGTGCATTTGTTCACAGGTGCTGCATAAGAAGGGAGCAAAAAGAAAACAACCGAACCCTCCAGAATCCTGTGGCAACTACTTCTCCCAAAGAAGCAAACCAGAATATCACTATGCCGCCTTTGAGGGTGCAACTACACCATATTAGACAACTAGAGTACTTTTTTTTCTTTTTTTCTTTTTTTTTTCTTTGTTGTTATTTGACTGTTCTCTTCCTTTTCTTTTTCCCCTTTTCTTAGTCGTCGAAGAGAATAAACACCTAAAAGGAAACATTGTTCGTCCCCTAATGTGTCCTCGCCACTGTCTTCATTTGCTATGCTCGTGCGCATTAAAATAATAATAATAATAGTAGTAATCCGAGGAATAGTACGAATGCACCGCAAAAGCTCGTGTTCCCCCGAGATCTTCTCATACTTGCCTCACGAGCCGTCTCTCGTACCTTCTTCTCCTTCAACGAGGTGGTTTCTTTCGTGTTTTCTTTTCTGTTTCATTTTTTTTCCCTGTTCCTTTCATTGTCTCCTCTTTGGTGTTGCTTGGTTGCTTTTTGGGGTAGGGGGGAAGGACGGCGAGTCAGAAGGAACGACAACACTCAAAATGCAGCCGCGACGAAGAAGAAAATCGCAACAAAAGTAAAATAAAACAACCGGTTTGGTCCCTCATGCCATGCTGTCCATAGATATCTTCATGGTTCATAGTCAAGGCCACCTCAAGGACACCTCTTCCCTCTTCTTCGGTCACACACACACACACCTACACCCATGCATGTACATGCAAACATATATAGATATATATACCCCGCCCCATCAACCTCACCTACCTACGGGCATCTCATTTCACTCACCTGCGCTCACGCTGCTCGAGCACCGGCAGCTCCGCCATTGTTCTTCGCTGCAGATTTCTTCTGTGGGGATCGGCGGGCCATTCCTCCTGGGCCGATACCAGGGGGCTCTATCACAGACCGTGAGGCCGCGTTGCTTGCCAGTGGCTTGGACTTGCCACGATTGATCTTGTAGTTGCGCACCTCCTGGCCACGCTTGCGGAACCAATCGAACTGCCAGTCGTACAGTCTCCCGCACTTTGGTGCGGGCTTGAGTGGGGCCTGCGAGGGGGCCCTGCTCTGATGCCCGCTGGCTATCGTACTCGGCGCCACACGTGAATGCCGTGGGCTGTAGAGCATGTTCATTGGGTCATCATCCGCCAGAACGTGTATGGTTTCATAGCTCTCGTTGTCACTGGAGCCGGGGTTGTTGTTGCTCTGGTGCTTGTCGCCATTGAGGACCGAGTTCCCCATCTGGACGGATCGCCCCATAGGGCTGTACACGGAGGCGTTAAAGAAGGAGCTACTTTCGAACTGGTGCGGGTCTACAGGGATCGGACCGGCGAGGCCGCCTATGGCGGGCGAGAGGGTGTAGCGGTTCTCTCGCGCCACAGCGCGAAAGAGTTCTCGTAGGTACTCGTAGTCCGGTTCCTGTGGAAACTCCAAGTTCCTGCAGTAGTTCATATACGTGAGGAAGGCCGAGGGGAGGCCTTCACATAGGGATTCTAAGCTGGTAGCGAGCTTCGTCTCGCCGATCTTGTGTGTTTTCTGCCGCTGATCTTTTCCAGGGATGCCCTGCCAGGGAAGGCTCCCCTTGGCGAAGTACACCAGCAAGAAACCGATGGACTCGAGATCATCGCGACGACTGAGCTCGTACCCTCGATGGGCGTTACAGGCACAGTAGCGAGCGGTTCCAGTGAGGGGCTTCTTATCCGAGAAGGGGAGGTGCTGATGGGTTTTCTTATCTAAAAAAGGCTTGGCCAGGCCAAAGTCAATCATGTGTAGGACGTGACCTAGCGGACCACGACCGAACACAAAGTTGTCCGGCTTGATGTCGCGGTGAACGAAGCCCCTAGAGTGCACGTATTCTATGCGATGCAGCATCTGCTCCACTAGCATGACGACCGTCTTGAGCGAGAAGCGCCGGTGGCAGTAGTTGAAAACGTCTTCTAAACTCGGCCCGCAGAGATCTAATACCATGATGTTGTACTCCCCTTCCTTGAGGAACTGGTGGGCGCGGGGAATCCCTGGGATGATCGGAAGCGGCGGAGCGCTGAGCGGGTTCAGCGGGTTGGGCATAGACTTTGGACCCCCGTTTCGTCTGGGCGTTGCAGCTGCTGGCATGCTACGGCGAGGGCTGGCTGCACCGCTCCCGTCCACCGGGGGTGGATTCCGACTGGTGGTCTTGTTGTCAAAGGGGTGAAGAATTTGGTATACGCTCATCTCGTACTCGAGCTGGGGGTAGTGAATGGACTTCCGCTCGAGCTTGACGGCGACCACGCTGGAGGTCACCGTGTCGTAGGCCATGTAGATATCTCCAAAAGAACCGTTTCCAATCTTCCTTCGCAGGAGGTACCGGCCGTTGCACACCGACGGCTCCTTGCCGGTGGGTCTGTACGTCTCTCCCATAATGGTTTTCAACATGTTTTCGAATATGGAAAATGGAGGATGATAGACGTGCTATAGGCGTGTTTTTATCTCTCTCTCTCTCTCTCTCTCTATATATATATATATAGATGATCTCTTCCGTATGTGGTGTGTTGCTGACCAGAGAGTCAAAGATGGTGTGGCGTGGGGGGATGCGAAAAACTTTCTGACTCGACTGGCTGGAGAGACACGTGTCTCTCTTCCTTGTGTTTTTTGCTTCCTTCCGTTTTTTTTTCTTTTCTTTGTGATCTCTCGGTGATACGCTTTTTTTTTTTGACGTACTTGCTTGAGTGTATGCGGGCACTCACACAATCTCCAGAAGCAACAAAGAAGAGAAACAAACAAACAAAAAAAAATGAATAATAATAATAAAACAATTATCACTATAAATTGAAACGGCTTTTTTAACTACCGCTGTTCACAAGGCCACCAAGAGAGCAAGCGAACGGACAGCAGCCGACACACTCGCACAGTACAATACAAATCAAAATCAAACAAATCAAATAATTATTTATACCGCACACAATCGACCTTTCTTAGCGTAACTATACAGGGAATAGGAAAACAGAGGGGGAAGGAAGAAGGAAAAAAAGTTTAGTTGTGAATTAGTGCGTGTGGTATCAGGAAAAAAAAAAAAATCAAACAAAAAAAAAACACGTATCAAAGCAAAGACACACAACCTAAACACTACAGTAGCCTTTGAAGAGAATCAACAAACAAACAAACGGAAATAATAAACAATGGTAAAGAAAGGCGACGTTCTGAGGTACCCTCTTGTCCCTCTCCCGGTTTTCTTCTTTTCTTTTCGCTTCACTGGTTAACTTACGACACCAACGATTGTTATTGATTGACCTCCTTGCACTGCTCTTCTTCTTTTTCTTCACTCCCTCGTCGCTCTCGCTCTCGTAAACAACGACACCCACCAAAAGCGCAATTCCGTAGTGGGGCAACAGACGAAGCAACCACACGAACGAGAAACAATTTTATCTCTAAAGTTGTATCTAATGGGATGTACTCTTCACTGATGTTGTAAGGTAGTGAGAGTAATGCCACCAAAAACAATAAGAAAATAAAATATTTAATTTGTTAATCACAAGAGCAAAACAACAACAAACAATCTAGAAGAAGAAGAAAGATAATATTCACCGCACCACCCGCGACTCGCGCCCCTGTGTGTGTGTGTGTGTGTGTACAAGTATATTACTAGTGCAAGTACGCCATATGTGTTGTATGATCGGATGATGGTGATGATGTGTATTCAGGGGAAAACAACAACAACAACAACAACAACAACAACAAAAAAAAAAAAAAAACAAACAAGAGAGCGAGAGAGAAGATAAAGGGGCAGTGAAGGGCGTTGAAACAGGGAAAGAGAAACACATTTCTTAGAGGAGAGACATCCCCCAGACCAACACCTATCACGACATTGAATCTCTCGAATATTCCTTAGAAATCCATTTTTTAAACTTTCTTCTCCTTCTCAACTGTCTTTCTTGTTGAGTATCTAGCCGAAATAATACAATCTCTCTCTCTCTCTCTCTCTGTATACTTTCCTACTCTTCGATAGAAGCCCCCGTTTAAGCTAGTAGACGACCACTTCCATATCCTCCTCGTCTTCTTCCGCTTCATGGTACACTGGCACTGAGCCCAGTGCTTCAGCGGCCGGTGGGATAACTCGGGGTATCACAGTGCCCCGTTCTTCCTTCTTGTCCTGCTGGGGTTCTGCGCGACCCGCCTTCTCCTCGCCGTTGGTGGCTCTGTTAGCATTGACCTCCACCTCTGCGTGCAGCAAAGGAGATATTGGAGTGGGAGGAGCCGCAGCAGCAGATGGGAGGAAGGCTCCGGCCCCGGCGGCGACCGTGGGCGGTGGTGGTCGCAGACATCTCCGCTCCGCCTGCTGGTGTAACCCCGTGGCGTTTGTTGAGGGGCCGCATCCCTGCGCCAGGTCCGCCGCTGTGATGCCCTTTTCTTCTTCCACGGGACTGTTAGGTGCTCCCACTGCGCTCTTTCCACCCAGCTGCTGGCCGCTCGCCCCGAGGAGAGCCACGGAGAGAGAGCTGCTGTCCGTCTGAGAGGGGGGCTCTGGGCTGCTGGGCAAGGGCCAGAGGGCCAGGGATGTTTCAGAGAGGGCGAGAGCAGTAGCCGTCCCCTTCGTCGTCTCGCTCAGTGTATGGCCGCCTGTGGGAGCGGTCTTGCAGCGTACGTCTGTCATTGCCCGCAGGGTTGCTAGGAGGGCCGCATCCGACGCCATCAGGGCGTTTGGGGTGACGGAGAGCATCGGTGGGCGCGACGCAACACGGAGTGGACATTGGGAGGAAGACATCGTGCTGGCGGTGCGCAGCGCAGGGAGAGGCGCTGTGCCTCCCACGGAGATCGAAGCGGACGACGACGGCGAGGAGGGAATGCACGGCAGCGGGGCGGGGCGATTGCCCTCTTGTACGTCCTCCGCCACACTGTATGCGTCATCCCCCAGCACGACGATCGCAGCGCGTTGGGGCGGTAGAGAGCCGAGTACCATGCTGTGGCGCACACTCGTAATCCCCTCTGCTGCCGCACAGGCAGACGGTGCAGGTATCGTGCTGTGGTCGAAACTAGTGGCCGCTGGAGAGAGCGGAGGGAGGTGGTCCTCGTCCAGCGTGGCGCTCGGCTCACTGCTGCGGTGCTCCTCAATTCCCTCCTCCTCTTCCTCCTCCTCTACCACGACATGCACAGGTGGAGACGAGGGCCGCGGCTGCTCTGCAGTCGCTCGCAGCGGAAGTACTTCAACGGGCTTCGGTTTGGCTGGTGAAGGCGTACGACTCGTACTATTGGTGGACTCACTCGGAGGGCCTCCGCTGCTCTCGGGACGACGACATCGGGCGATCCTAAACGGCGACACCAACGCGTCCTGCAGCGGATCGATCAACGTGGAGAAGTGAACGTACGACCCCGTGCCGAGCAGCGCCTCCGCCACCGAGACGGCCTTGACAGGGCCCTGGAAGCCCTCCTCCTCCTCGCTCCCCCCCTTCTCCTGTGCCTGTGCGGGGCGGGGTGGAGCAGCTCCTCGCGCCTCCTCCGCGGGCTTCATGCAGGCGTTGTGCAGCAACACCGCCACGATCCACGCTGCGGAGACGAGAGGCACCCCCAGCTCCTCCTCCAGCCCCGACGGGGTGGGGGGAGTACTCGCCGCCCCCGCTCGCTGCTGCTGGTAGGAACGCTTCACTGCCGCCCACTGCGCTGCCACCGTGGCGTCGGAGCCAGCGCCAGGGTGGTCAACCTCCTGTGGGGTGGGGGGAGAGAGCAGCAGTAGGATATCCACTCGAGGGAGGCGGAAGGCGGAGGCTGGGCTTCGCTTGTGCTCACTGCCGGCCGCTGTAGTGGCCGAGGAGGAGGGGGGCTCGGGGTGCGCCCCTTCCACCACCGCTGCGCAAGTGACGCCCCCTCTTGGGCTTGTACGAGCCCCTGCAGGCGGCTGTATCGCGTGCCGCACGGCCGCCACTGGGCACACCACGACGGCCCCCCCGAGGAGCCGCACCAGTTCCTTCACTCGCCGTGCCGTCAAGAGCTCCGCCGCAGACTCATCTGGCTCCACATTCTCTGGGCCTCGGCTTGCTCTGCCGTTCCCCACAGATGCTGCTGCCATTTCCTCTACCTCCGCCAGGGAGGATGGCTGCACGAGACCGACGGTGATGCCGAGGAGCGCCGGGGCGAAGTTTGGCCGCTCGCTCTGCTGCCCGGCCGGCAGGAGCTCCTCCATGAAGCCGCGCCGCAGCTGCGACATGAGGGAGGGCGCGGACGACGGCGAGCGGGCGTGAAGACCGGCAGACAACCGCACACCGGCGCCGCCAGGTCCCGGGGATACGTCCGCCGGCCTCACCGGGGCAGCGGACGGCGATGTTGAAGGGTTACTCGGATGGGAGTCGAGCAGCAACCTGCGGCAGCTGGGGAGGATGACGGAGGCGAGTATGGGGTGGTAGTGCAGTGCTGGATCAATGGGGATCAAGCAAGACGAGCCAGCCGTCGCCCCTCCTACAGAGAATGCAGAAGGAGCCGAGCCATCCCCCGACCCCGTTCTGGCCGCTAGGATGTCGTACACGAAGCTCGTGTTGAGCAGTGGAATGCCCAACGCGCAGGCCCACAGCATTGGAATGGTTAGCGTGCACGACGGATGCGCTAGCACATGTGTGGGGTACATGCCGACCGCTGCGGGTGAGGAGGCGGGAGCCGCGGCGTGCCGCCGTGTGAGCCCTTGATCCACTGGCTGCGGATGGGGCAGGAGCTGCATTCGCTGGGTGAGAGGGTCTTCCACCCAATCACAGAGCGGAATACCGAGCTGCCAGACCACATCACAAAGGAGCTGGTACTCCTCCTCGGCCTGTGCGGCCCCTGCGGGGGTGGTGCCTTGGATTCCTCTCGGACCGCGGCCACTCTTCTTGTCCCCTGCGGGGGTCGGCCACCACGGTAGAATGACGAAACGAAGCGGCGAGGAAGGAGACGCGGCCAGGCCCCGAGTCCGCACAGAGCGATGATGGGCCCGCCCCACGAACACTTGCTGATGGAGCGCCGCCCCACGTTTACCCTTACTACCAGCACCCGCACCCGCACCAGCGCCATCTCCTCCTTCATCTTTATCTTCATCTTCATCATCTTCGATCACGAGGGGTGCGGGCGGGCGGTGTTGCTGCCGCACACGGCGAGGGCTGGGCAGTAGTGTCTTCGCGCTGCCCGATCTCGCCCGCTCCCGTTTTCCATTCCTAGCCGTCTCACCGTTCTTCCTCTTGCATTGCTGGCCCTTGTTGGATGGGGGCGTCGATGCGGGAGCTCGGCGCCGTTGTGGCGTGCTGCCGCCAGCAGCGAGGCGTCGGCTACTCGTCATGAAGGGATCAAAGGGTGGTGGGGCTGCGAGGGACTGCTGACCGTGACCGCCACCTGCCGTCGTGTACCCCTCTCGCTTGGCGCGGCGCTCATGGAGAGAGGGGGCTGAAAGGCACTGGGTCTCCTCCCCAATGCCTATCGAGTCTTCCTCTTCGTCTTCCATATGGTGCTGCTTCCCACGCGTACGCGCTCTCTTCTGAGCCACTGGTGTGCTGCGTCGTGGCGGGGTGGGGCCCGCGGAGGGGGACATGTGCTTCAGCACGTGCAAATGAAGGCACGCATCGTCCATCCTGCTCACCTCTTCCACCTCCTCGCCGCTGCTACGGCAACTACTGCTGCTGCTGCTGCTGCTCAAAGGGCTACCATCCTGGGCTCCATCACCACCAGGCGGATACAGTGCCGCCTTTCTACGGTGCCTAGTGAGAGCGACACCCCCGTGACCCGGCCGAACAGGGAAGGGGATCCGCTGCGGCGTCGCATGCAAAGACAAGGAAGCAGTGGAGGGCTGTGAGGAACTACAGGAGACGACTCGACCAGGGGACAGACGAAGGGATTCCCCCCGCTCCTCTGCTCCGTCTGCGCTCTTGACGTGCACTGGAACATAGCGCGTCGGGTACGTAGTGCGTCGGGGCATCTGGGAGCCGTCTGGGCTCCACCGCCGACCTCTTTTGTTGCGATGTTGGTGCAGCGGCTGTGTCGCGCTCGCAAGGGGCGCTCCAGACGGACGGCGAGGGTCATCTTCTGCTTCAGCAGACACAGACCTACTACTGCTGCTCCTCCTGGTATTGCTAGAGTCCCTTGGTAGGGAAGCCATAGGCCTACGACTACTGCTCGCTCGCTCTCTTTCTTCTCTCTTGTGTGTGAGTAAGTGTAGGGACCGAGTTATCCTTTTAGATATCTCTATATAGTGTGTGAAGGTAAGGTACACCCGGTGAACCCGAGACCACTTTAACGGGGAGTGCTACTTCTCTCCCTCGGTCTCTCTGTTTTTCGCCCCGTTACCTAGCGTCGTGTGGCGTGGGATGCTTGCTTTCTGCTGGGGCATGTGACACGGTACCAGGTTGACACGCAGTAGTGAAGGAGATGCGGCGAGTGTGCTGCCCTCCCGGTAGTCCGTTGCTTTTTTCTTTTGCCCTGCTACTCGTTTTTAATTTTTTGCTGAAGCATCTCAATTAACATACAGCAAGCAAAGAAATAAACATGAAACAGAAGAGAAGCCGAATAATAATAATAATAATACAAGATAAATACAATAGGGAGCAGTGGGGTTAGGTCAGCAGCGTGTGGCAGCCATCAGTAGCTGACTCGGGGTTTGCGCTTTAGATGATGATAAATGATTTTTTTTTGTGTGTGTGTGATGCAAACGAGATACAAGACACAACACACTCATTCTATGACAAGCACAACTAAATCCCGACTCTCTCTCTCTCTCTCGCATATAATATAATATCTGTCCCTTCGACTATCCTCTATCGCTCTTGTTGAAGTGTTAAAGTCTTCAAAGACACACATACACACACTGAGAGCAAGAGAGAATAATAATAATAAACAACGCAGCCAAACAGAAATACCTTCTTAAATAATACTTTACATGTGATTCTGCGTAAAGAATTCGAGCCGCACGCTAACACGCAGAAACATTCACCGCTTCCCCTCATCCCCTCTCTCTCTGGGAAATTCTTGTACTGGCACCTGTGCGTTGTTTCACTACGTTAAGCATCCATCACCATTCTTCATCTTCTTACCACTGAGCGCCGAGGTCTATATCTTCGTCGTACTCGCTTGCCTCCTCCTCCTCCTCACGGACCTCGTCGTTGGAGTCCCCGTCGTAGTCCTCGAAGCCGAGCAAATTCTCGGCGAAGGCCCGAGCGGAGATGTACTCCTCCAGCATATCAATCCGAACGCCGTCGCCGAGCAGCGAGGTGAGGGCCGCCGTAATCTCAGCGGGCCGCAGTGGCTCCCCTTTGCTGCTCAGCATCTGGAAGAAGGCGTCGCGGCTGATCTGTCCAGTGTGGGCATCGGCCCCAATGGCGCTGAAGGCCGCCTCGATATCCTGCCTCGTGATACCGAACACCGGGCGATAGTTCACGTACAGGCGCATAAACTTGCTGAAGTCCAGCATGATGCTATCCACATCAATCTCGTTGAGTGGAACCTCGCGAGGGCCGTACAGGTTGGCGACCTCGTACGTGAGGTGGCCCAGCTCCAGCTCCGACGGATAGTACCCCAGCGCACGAAGCAAGTTTGGAAGCTGGGAGAATGGAATCGCACCGAGTAGCTCGCGCTTCGCCGTCGTCTCCTCGCCCTGCGCACGAATCTGAGCGTAGTAGAAGTAGTCAACCACCTCCTTCATCAGGTCGCCCTCGGGCCCGCCTTCTATAATGGCAATTAGGTGATCTAGCGGCACCTTCCCGCACGTATCCTTCGATGAAGTCTCGTCCATTTCTTCTGCCGGCATGATCTTTGTGCCGTCCACCTTCCACTGCAGCATCGACTGGTCTTCACCACCGGCGGTGAAGATGTACTGCCCGTCGTAGGAGATGGCCACGCTGTGGATGGTCCCGGGGTGCGCCAGCAGACCCATGCTCGAGCACGGGTCCCCCCGCAAGGGGAGCTGGACGAGACCGATGACTTTCTCCTTGGTGCCGTAGACGAGCACGTTGCGATCACTGCCCTTCTTCTCGTCCACCACGGTCATGAAGTTCACCGGACCTCCAAAGGTTGGGGCGAGCACCGTCTTGACGCACTGCCGATCTTGATCACTGAGGTACACGCCTAGCTTGTACTCGTTCGTCGGCAGGAGCAAGAAATCCAGCTCCTCCACCTCCTCCAGCGGCATGCAGTCCGCGCCGAGCTCCCTGGGCACGCTCTCATCGTCCAGCAGTTTCTTCTTTGTCCACAGGAAGCCCGTGGGGACGGGCCCCTGGGTGATCTTGTGCGCCACGCGGAGCTGCAGGCCGTTTTCCACGTCGGATTCCATCAAGTTGTACTCAATAAGCCGCTTATCTTCACCGACAGAGAGAAGGCGGATACGCTCACCGAGCGTGTTGTGGCCGAACTGGAGGCCGCAGATGGCCGCACGGTGCGTCTTGTGGTGCCCGACGAACTCCCACTCCATTGGCCGCGAAGGGTCGTGGTTGTGATGCACATACTCGTACAGCCCTACATACCCCATCTGTGTGCCCGTAGCGAGCATGCGGCTGTCATCCGAGAAGCACAGTTTCAGCACACTGTCCTGCCGCTTCGGTTTGAAGCTTTGCTTCTCCTCCAACGTCTCGGCGTCGAGCACCTTGAGCACGCCGTTGGTGAAGCCCACCACGAGGAACTGGCCCTTCTTGTCGAAGGTCATGCACTGAATGAGCAGGTTGCGGAAGAGGGAGAGCATGACAACGCGGCGCTCCACAAAGTCCCAGAGGTGGAGACTGCCGGACAGACCGCCAATGGCCACGCGGGGGAGGAAGGGGTGGGCGCAGACGCTGTGGATGGCGTGGTCCTGGCCCTGCACCACCAGCTTGCCTCGGAGGAGCTCCTTGCTCGCGGAGTGAAAACTACGGAACGGGACGTCCACTATCATGGCGTTGGCGGTGGAGATCATGAAGTCGGTCGCGATGAACTGCGACGCGGCGGCGGTGCTAGCCAGCAAGAGGTTCCTCGCGGCCTTTGTCTCGTTGTCCACAATCGTTTCCTCCACGGGAAGGATAGGGCGATCTACCGAGAGGGAGATGATAGGCCCACCGTTGAGCTCCTCGTACCAGGCCACCACGCGTAGCTTCGTGTCCAGGAACTTAACGTGACCATCGAAGCCGCCAGTGATTATAAAGCCCTGATCGCAGGTGAGCATGGTCACACCGCCGGAGTGCACGCGGACCATTTTGAGCAGCGTCTTGTCCTGTACCTTGATGATTCGGTCCTTGGGCTGCAGGTTCCACACTACCACATCGCCTTCCACCGTACCGCTGCAGGCGAGCGAGGTGCCCGGGACGTAGATGGACTGGGTGAAGTTGCCCACCGGGACCTTGAGATCCTTCTGCAGGATGGGCGGGGAGTAGTACTTGAGAGCGCCTTCCTTCCAGCTCCAGAAGATCACCCGGCGGAAGCCGGTGGTACAGAGCAGGGTCTTGTCGTCGGATGAGAACCGAACCACCGTCTGCTCGTCCTGGGCAGGGATACGGCGGACGAACTCTGGAACCATGTTGTGCCCTTCGTTGTACGGCGCCTCCTCCTTCACTTTCTTCGGTTTCTTGGGCTGGGCGACGCCGAGAAGAATGGCAGCCGGGTCGTCCTCCTCTTCCTCCTCATCCTCGTCGCTCTTGGGGTCCTCGGCGGTCCAGCCCCAGATCATCATCTCCTGCGGCATGCGGCGGTTCACTGTCGCGATGTACATACCGTCGAGGGACATGGCGCACGAGATCGCCCCGCCAAACATGCCGATGGGGATCGTCTTAACGGGCTGCGCCGTGTGCGTGTCCCACACAATCATGACGGACCCGTCATCCTCCGCCTCCACACGCGATTCTCTGGGGTCTCGGATCATGCGAGCCTCCTCCTCTGCGGCAGCGGCGTAGTCCTCCTCCTGCGTGGGGAAGCCCTGCGCCGCTGCCATCCCAGCGCCACCGCCGCGAGGACTGCTGTTGTTGTTGTTGGCGCAGTCGTAGTGGTGGTGCGATATGCCGCCCTTGCGCAGGTGCCACGCGGCTCGATTGCCCTCATCGATCGTGACAATGAAGCGCCGATTGTGGCTGCAGCAGCTGGTGGAAATGACGTATCGGTGGCCCCGGAGGTGGACCTGCTTGTTGTGGACAATGTCATAGATCACACCCACGTGCGCCACGGGGTAGAAGACCCGCCGGGATTCGGGAGCATTGGTGACGATCTGCTGCCCCGTCGGGGAGGTGGTCGCATTGGTGGTCGCCGGGGTGGACAGGTTGTGGATGATCGAGCGGTAGTCCTTGTGGAGACCAAAGGCCCACTCCAGCTGCAAGCTGTTGTGGCACAGAGTCGGATCCGGCGTCGCAATGAACTGCTGCGCGTTGGCGTGGGCACTCATGATTCCCTCAAATGTTCAAAGGGAAATAATAATAATAATTGGATCGGCCAAATTTAAAAGAAGAAGAACGGCAATAGAGCACTGACAATATTTCTATCCGTTTGTTCTTCTCCTTACAAACAATCAAACAAAAAACAAACTGATCTTCCTTCTCTCTGATGAAGCTTATGTCGTGCCACCGGGTATGGTTTGCGTGTTGGTTCACTCTTCGCGTGTATGTAGAAAGTCAACAGCACAAGCAGAGACGAAGCGAACACCAAAAGCGCGACAACAACTACTCCAAGAGGTGAAGAACTGTTTCGATTCTCCTTCACTTTTAAGAAAAAAAAAGCACAAAAGAGAATCATATATAATAAAATGATGATAAAGTAAGTTTAGAAGTGAGACATGGACATCAACAAGAGATCGGCCATGATATAACAACAAGGGGGCGCTACACACGATCCCCACTCATACTCCTACTCTAGCGTGGTGGCAGGCGAAGAGGCTCCCGGATGTTTCTGGGTGCTGTTAGTGGTTCGTTTTCCTTTTTTTTTTGTTTGTTTGTTCTTTTAAAATCTTAACCCGTTAGTTTCAAGGCTGCATTATAAACCGACACGCCCTCCATTCGCTGCCCCACACACACACACAGACAGACACACAGAGACAACACGAGAATCCCGCAACACCGACAGATCCTCGCACACGTGCACTCTCTCCAGCAGCTTTGGAATGGGGTCCTGCTCATTTCTTCTTCTTCTTCCTTTTGTTTAGTAAAAAATGTTTGTATCAAGTGTGTGTGTGTGCCTGTTGGTGAAGAGAGCCCTTGATACACCCTCGAACCGTGGCTGTCCCCCACTCCATCATCGGGCCTATAACAGAATCATTATGGCTGTGAGGTAGGTGGAGGTGGAGGTGCGCATACTTCGGGGCACCGTCCAACCCACACGTCTACACATATAAAGCAGCAGGATTTCTGTTCCACATATCCTCTATCTCGTTGCCAATGCTCAAGGGGTGGGTGGGGGGATGATTGTCGTCTAGCTGCGGCGAGAGTACGATCCGAAGCCGGCACGGAAGTCATCAGGGACGTCCTGCTGCTGGTTCTGCGGCCGGCGACCGGCACCACCGCTGCCGCGGCCACCGCCGTGGGTATTGTTGTTGTTGTTTCCTTCTCTGTTGTTGTTCATGGCATCAGGGTACTGCGAGGAGAGCACGTCGATCTGGGTGACACTCTTCTTGAGAAGGGTAGCGAGACACTTGATCATCAGTGCGTCCTTGAGACGGTGCGTGACCACGTCGTCCTTGTTCGCGGCACTGGCGCCGGTGCCGACGATGCCGTTGGCGTTGCTCCCCGCCATGTCGGGGTCCATCAGCTGACGGATCTCTTGGACCAGGGACTGAATCTCCTTCCCTCGGGCATCAGAGCTATTCTTGTGGGAGTCCACCAGCTCCTTGAGCTGCTTCTGCGCGGCCAGCAGCGACTCTGCCGCGGACTGACGCTTGCTCGTGTGCTGGAAGGCGAGGGCATCCAAGTTCATGAGCGTGGGGGTGGGGTACGGCTTCTCACCCTTGAACAGCACTTGATTACGGATGTGGGCAAGGACGACGTTGGTCGCGTCATGGCCGTTGGCGGAGATAGACACCTTCAGCTTATTCAGGCTCATCACCTCAACGGGGGCGTCGCGGCTACTGTCCGTCACTGGAGCGCGGCGCACCAGAGTGAAGTTCGCCTCCCAAGAAATGCAGGGGCGGTCGGTGGTGGTGGAGGAGCCGTCCACGCGCGGGATCTCGCAGTGGACGTGAATAGCGTTTCTGCCGTTGCTGTCTGACTTCTCCCCTACGAGGAAGGAGCCTGGCGTCTTGGACCAGAGCACGTAGTCCGGGTTCTCCGTGCCGTCGGGGTTGCGGGTCGTCAGCGCGCTGTACCAGCCAATGATGCTGTCGCTGGTGAAGGGGCGCATGGTCTCGAGGCGCTGGCTCACCTCCTTGTGTGACACCTTCTCGGCGACATAGGGGAAGAAGTTATTGACGAGGATGGTGTCGACGGTCTTCTGGCCGAGGAGCAGCCCAGAGGCCACCACACGGCGCTTGGCGTGCTCCAAAATGGAAGCCGCGACGTGCGGGGCGAGGGTGACGCTGTCGACCTGAACCATGGCCGGAGTAGGGGTGGTGTTTCCCGGCGAGGTGGCTGAAGGATTGGACATGATGATGAGCGACAGTTATTATTGGTTCTTCTTCTTTTTTTTTTAAAAAAAAAAATATTGTGGTTTATTTATTTGTTGATCTCTTTTCGATTAGATGATCAAGAGTGCGTGAAATGCAACAAGAGTATGCAAGCTTAGACACAAAAGAAAGAGACGAGCGGGTGTAATCCGTTGATATATATACGTGGATACGTGTCCATGGACGTATGAAAACGAGAGGGAGGTCGAGATCGAGACAGAGATAGATACGAGGCTAGACAAAAGGAGATGGTGCCCATGGCCCAGCAGTTCGTTCGTGAGAAGGTGTGCGTGGGGTACACAGAAAAAGTTTCACTATCCTCTTCTCCTCTCCTACGCATCTTTTTTTTTTCTTTTTCAAAACTTTTTGTTGAAACATACTAACTAAAAAAGCTGGTTCCCTAAGAGCTGATCACACCAACGAACACCACGGGAGGAGTCCCCTGCCTGCATCTCTCTCTCTCTCTCTGTTTGTGAAGGCTGGAATAGGGAATGGGTATGAGTAGACCCATCAATGCACCAAAGTCCAATGAACATTCCTAAGAGCGACACTGCTGAATGGGATATGCAATGGGCTATGGAGGCTGGGATGGTACTGCGTGCCGGACCCCATCTCACACATAGAGTGTGCCAAGCTGTTAGAGAACCCCTTCTCCTTTCTCCTTTCTTCTTCTTTTTTTTTTTCATCTTCCTATAAAGCGCCAACATCCGCTCGCTCGAGTGCTTCTCCTCCTCTCCTCCACGCCGCCCCTTAGTGCGCATGAGCGTGTGCCTTACCCGGAAGCGGATCTCCAGGGGGCTGGATGAGGAGCTCCTTGGGGCCGTACGCCGAGTAAAGCTTCTCGAGATCGCACGTGCTTCGGGCGCGGAGCTGGTCCTCGGCTGAGAGGTTCGCTCGCACCGCCTCCACGGAGCCGCCCCAACGCATGATCAGGGCCTTTTCTATACCATCCACCTCGAGGGTGTGATCATTGTGCCAGCGGTGAATGAAGTAGATCATCGGGATGATGGTGGCCCAGAGACGCATATCACCAGGGATGACCCACACCAGGGAGCCGTTCCAACTGCGCTGGAAGTGGTAGTCCGCGAAGGCACGAAGGCGCAGCACCTGCGAGCGGAACGCGTTGGGTGCGACCAACCGTGAGCTGCGGTACGTGGAAAAAAACACCATAGTCAATTCTGTAATGTATGTTATCGGGAGCACAAGCTTCTATAACCTAATGAATCAAGGCGATAGAAGCGGGGGGGGGGGGGACTCTTTTCTTAATCGCCAAGAAAACAAAGGCGGCGAGAGAAGACTATGACAGACTATCCTGCGCAAACAATCCGATCAAGTTCACAGTGAAGTGCAGATAAAAAAAAAAGCAAGAGAAGAATATAAATATAAGAGTAATAATAATAAAGAAACGCAGAGCAGCCAGTGGCTCAGCATTTCAAGAACGCAGCGGCATTTGGGGGCTGCATCAAGCGTCAGCGAGACAAGACGCCGCCAAACCAACGAGAATGGTGAAAGCCCCTAAGGGGGCTACTTCGTTAGCCTTTTTTTTGTTAAAAGAAAAAACGAGAAGGACGAATATCTCTTTACTAACAACTACACCGCTTACTTCGTTTTTTTTTGTGTGTGTGAGTTTTAGTCTTCCCCACAACACAATTTGCCAGCCTGCAGGCGTACCGCACTCTCTTCCATCTCCATCTCCATGGCCTCGTGACGCGATGCTTCTCTATCACGCTCTCTCTTTCTCTCGCATTAGTGTACGCCGCTGTATAGTTTACTACACATCTCTTTCTCTCGCTATTGCCCCATGAACAATATATTCTTTTCTTTTCCTTCGCTCTGCCTTTTGTTGCTTTGTTTTGTGTTTGCACTCCACTTCAGCGACGCCGTACACCTCCGTTCACCTCTTCTATTTCCGATTCTTCTACTTGACGATCCGGAGGGGCTCACTCCCCACGTCATACACCCCGCAGAACTCATTGTACAACTTCTCGAGCGCCTCCACGTAGAGCCGGTGATAATGATCAATGTCCTTCTGCGAGGGCTTATACGGGGGCTGGCCCTTGATCGCCTTGGGCACCTCTGGCACCGCGATAGGCGCGCCAACCACGATTTGAATCGGTCGCCGCAGGGGGACGAGGGAGAAGGGGCCGCGGCCGCAGATCATGGGCATCATGAACCCCGTGATGCGCTTCACCCGCTGCGCCACGGCGTAGAAAGTGGGCGAGGTGGCAAGCGAGCGGACCTCATACGTATTGGTTTCCCCGAAGGCGTAGACAGGAACGAGGCAGCTGCCCGTCTCGAGGGCCGCCTTGATGAACCCTTTACGCCGCTCGAGAACAATAGCGTTGGTGCGTGGCCGAGAGAAGAGTGACTCCTCCGCCCCGCCCACCGCGAGACACACGCTCTGGCCCGGGCCGGAGAGCAGCGTTTTCTTGATCCCGGCGTAGCTCGCGTCCCCCATGCCCATCCAAAAGGAGAACTGACGCCAGAAGGGGACGAAGAAGTTGATGCGCAGGGTCTGCAGGTGGCACTCGATGCCGGGCAGCATCTCATCCAATCCGTTCATCGACCCCCCAAAGGTGACGAGTGCGCCGAACGCGTGAGCAGCGTGGGGGTGATACCCAAAGACGTAGTTGCGGCGCGGGTCGAACTGCTGGCGGACCTCCACCGGGATCGTCAGCCGCACCGGAAAGTAATCACGAAAGTACTTCCAAATGACGAACCCGCGGTACCACGTGCTGTGCTTCACGGGAAATTTGGGCCGGCCGAGGGTGTAGATGTAAACGATGTAGAGCGCCGTGGCGGCCCGAATGTACCACGGGGGGAAGATCAAGAGCCCTAGGGTCATCACGACACACACCTGACAGCACACGAAGAAGTTGAAGAAGCCCGCGGTGAAGAGCTCCAAGCGGCGGATCCACGGTGTCTCCACTATAATGCGCCAGTAGGAGGGCCACACCGCCTCAGGGGACGGGGCCGACGCCGCATCCCCCAACCGGCGGCCCACCATGAGCAGTGGGTCGTGCGCCGCTGTAGGACTGTCTAACACCGTAGGGAGATGTATGAACTCCGGGGGTGGGCTGGGCCGGTGCGCTCTCTGCGGCTTGGGCAATGGCGCAGGCGCAGACTTCGGGAAAGTGCGGGACCTGCCGGTGGGGGAGCACGGTGAGCCTGGACTGCCGGGACTGCCGGGTGGGTGCCTCGTGGAGGGCGTGTTCAGCATCGCGAGCTGTATGTCGTACACCGGGTCCCAGGTCTTGGCGATGCAGGAGTCCTCCACGTGGTCCTCCAGCACCTCGGCAAGGATGTCGCACTCTCGGATGAGGGACTCCACCGCCTCAATGTCGGCGTGCTGGTGCTGCAGGCTCAGCCGCTCCTGCTCGCTGTGCTGCATGGGGCTGGATGTGCCGGGTGGCCCCACGGCCACGACCCCTTTTCCCATCGTGAGTGGTACGGCCGTCTTGGTGAACTGCCGGGCGGCGGCGTGGCGCTGCGGGCGGTCGGTCAGCGCGGGTTCGCCGTCCGCAGAGCTCTCAGCCGGGTCGGTGATGAGCAGTGAGGGGAAATCCTTGTGGGGGTGGTTCGCGGCGTGCGTGGCGGGGTGCCGCCGGCGCAGCTTCGGACTGCTATCTGCAGGTTGAGGCACCGCTGTGGCGCCCTCCGCCTCCTCCTCTGCGGCGCCCGGCTGCTGGTTGGTGCTCCCCGCGTCCTCCTGCAGCGCCTTCCTTCCTTTCTTTTTCAACGCCGTTTTCCGCTTCGCTGCGTTGCTCCTCGCCTTCCCTCTCTGCTGCAGCGTCAGGGCGTCGTGCACGTCGGGCCCGCTCATGATGCCGCCGCTGCGGGTGTGCTGGTGAAGGAACGTGCCGGAGGTGGACCCCCTCTCGAGCCGCTCAATCTCGACGGTGCCGACGTCGGGGAAGTAGCCCGCGGGAACGTGGTCCGTGGGGCCCGCGGCGCTAACGCCGCCGGGCGGCGCAAATAGCTTGGGGGACGTTCCCGTGGCGGACCCGGCCAAGTTCCCGCACATGCTGCTCATCTCGGAGGTGGGGTGGTGGCTGTGCGAGCCTGCCGTCCCGCTCCCGGGGCTACCATGTGGCGCGGGGGGCGACACGACGTTGGAGTAGTTAAAGGATTGCGAAGAGCCAAAAAAGGAGGAGGAGGACTGGGACGAGGCGATACCACCATGGTGTGTCTGGGCCCCTGCGCCGGCACCGGAGGAGATCCCGACGAGAGGGGGACTGCCCAGTGCTGGAGGGAGCGGGGAGGGCGGGCGATACAGCGGATCCTGTTGCGCCTCCACCTCCTCGTCGAGGTCGGGATCGGTGCCGTTGCCCTCCTCGTCCTCCTCTTCAGGGTCGTCCTCCGTGAGCAGCTCGGGGTGCTGCAGCAGCTTGGCTTCTCGTTCACTCAGCTCCTGGATCCACTGCTGCGTCACGCTGCGGGTGCCCTCCAACGAGGCCCGCAACGAGACCACCTCCCGGTGCGTCACATGGGAGGGGTGTCTCTGGTGCCCCAAGTTCGTGCCCTCCATGATTTCCTTAAGGAGCTGGTAGGCTTGCAGCAGCCGCAGCGTGTGATGCGCCAGGTCCTCTGTCGAGTGAATCACCTTGGGGTACAGAGGGTTGAGCGAGGCCGCCTCATCCATCCGCTGCTGCTGCTGCCCTTCAACGGCGCTGCTCGGAGTAGCAGACACGACATCTCGGCTCTCGTGTGTGGCAGGGTGGTGGCGCTGGACACTCGCCGGCGTGGCGCCGGCCGCGGCGTGCGGCTGCGATGGTCTTGTTTCCGCGCTGGTCGAGATGTGCGCCTTGGTCTGCGACAGAGGCAGCGGCGGCGTGTTAAAGCCGCCGCGGGACTCCACGTCTACAAATTTCATTGCCCCGTACACAACCCTTTGTTATAGCGTTGTGGGAATGGGAAACCAAGCAAATTAAAAAACAAACAAACGAACAACAACAACAAAAAAAGAGTACGCGATTTTTTTCCGCTTTCCTTTTACTTCGCCTCTTTTGCTTATTTTAGAGACAAATAGTCCCACAACCGCAACAGCAAAACAAAGGAGATAATAATAATAATACAACTGATGAAAAGGTTGACAGGCTTGAAACAACGATAGGTGCAACCAAAAAAAGGTTCGGAAAAAATAATTAGCAAACGAACAACAACAAAAAAAAAAAACAACACAAACCTGCACCGAAACAAACAGTAATCACACAGAATAATAAAAATAATAAAATTAATAGAGCGCGATACCAAGGGAAGAGGACTGCCTTCTTTGGCGAGTGATGCACAGGCGTTGGCGAGGGAGACACGGAACTGCTAACACCGTCCTCGAATTAAAGTAAAAATAAAATAAATAGAAAGAAATAAGAGCAAGAGAAAACAAATATATATATGCGCTGGATAAACAACACACTAAAAAGAATAAATTGCTGTGTTGATACTAGGGATGGGCCGTCTGTCTTGGCGTTACCTATTGACGTTGTTTTGAGGTGTGGGACAAGACGGCGATAGAGAGAGAGAGAGAGAGAGAGAGAGAGAGAGAGAGAGAGAGAGAGAGAGAGAGAGAGAGCACCAATAGTGAAGCGGAGTGGCCTTTTGCTTTATGCGATGGAGGGGCAAAGCAGCTGGATTGCTGCAGAAGATGTAGAACACCTATATCTCTAGTTGTAGGGCCACGGCAACCGCCCGCTGAGGCCCCCCAAACCGTTTCTTATTCTATTATTATTATTATTTTGTTGTTGGTGTTGTTGAGATTTTCTAAAGGATAAATGAACGAGTTTTGGTAGCAAGAAACGCCATAATCTGATGATGTATGCCACCGCTCTGGCGACGTTTGAGATCCTTCAGAAAGGGGCGCTCCGGGGTGCAGAAAGAAAAGAGAGGAAGACAAAGCACAAGCCAGTACAAAAACAAACACTATATAGTAGTGGGAAATGTACCGACGACGACTGTGTGAGTGCTACTTTTGCTTCTGTGCCTCACCGTCCTGTTCCGCTTGCTCCCTCTCGCGTTGTTCCTTCCGCTCTTCCTGGCGCATTCGCTCTTTGAGGAGCATCTCCTCTTCCTCCTCCTCTACTTCGTCGTCCCCGCAGGCTGCGTCGTGCTGCAGCGGCTGCTGCGAGCGCTCCTCCTCCAGCGCCGCCTCGGCCTTCGCGGCCTGCGCCTCTCTCGCCTCCTCCTCACGGGCCTCGATCTCCTCCATGTACGGCTCCAGCATCGCCTCCCACCAGAGTTGGGGTTCCGCACTGTGCCCCGTCGAATCTTGTTTGGTTTCCGCCGCGGAAAGAATGCGCTCCGACGTCCGGCGATGGGCGGACGCGCTGAGCTGGCCCATAAACTTTTTGGCCAAGATATTACTCAGGAGAGAGGTTGCCTGCTCCACTACATCCACTTGAAAGCGCTGCATCGCGGCGGCGTTGGCGCGCCGCAGGGGCTGATGGAACTCGTACGACGGCCGAAGCACCTTGTTCGTGAAGTACTCCTCCATTGCCTTCAGCTTGCGGTCGACGAGCAGGGCCTGCTCCGTCTTGGCGTCTACCGTCTCCTCCTCCGCGTCCTGAATGGGGGTATCGCGCAACGGATCGCCTGTCTCTAGCCCGGCCGCGTCCTGGCGCTCTGGGATGGGCAGCAGGACGCCCGACTCGAGCGATATGCGACGCTCCTCCAACTCTCTCGTTCCCTTCTTAAACACCTTCACCATCGCTAGGGTGCAGGTCTGGCCGGTGGAGGGATCCACGTGGCGGACCCGATCCACGTGGATTGGGTGCTCCCGCTGCACCGTCTGCTCCGGCCGAGTGTCCGTCGCTGGAATGACGATGTCCTGGACATTAATGTGCTGCACAATGATTTCGTTCTTGTACGGGACGACGGCCAGGATGGTGCCTCGTTGGCCGACGGCCTCGCTGCCGGACACGACCTCCACCTCGTCCCCCGGGAACCACAGCCACGGCCGGATGGCGTAGTCGGGGTGGAAATAGGCGTAGCGCGATGCGATTTGTCTCTTCTGGTGCAGCTCTAGATCCCGATCCACCCACTGGTTGTGATAGGTGTGATCCTGGTAGAAGTCGCGCTCCTTCGGGTGCCGAATCTCCTCGAGCAGCTCCAACTGCTCCTTCTGGCGGAGGTCAACGGAGTCATCCGTGTAAATACCGTTAAGCAGGCCCCGCTTGACCTGAGGCCGGCGAAGGAACGAGGGCGAAACGTTGTACGCCTTCAGCACGCGCTCCGGCTGCTTGTAGAAGCGGGATCGAGTGCGGTAGCGCGCGTACATCTCTGCGTGATACGGTGCGATATCTACTTGCGTTTACGCCGGGTTTCCTTCTTTTTTTTTTTTAATAAAAAATTTGTTTCTCTCTCTACTGTTATGCGTTTACAAGGGTGTACTTTGTGTGGGGTGACCTTAGCGTGTCCTTAATGCAACAATGCGGATCCACACCACTGACAGCCTTCTGGCTTCTAGGTGATGAACACATCGTTCATGGCAATGGAGGAGGGAGAGGGAAAAAGAGAAGAAGATGCACAAACGATTCAAAAGACGATTCGAGGTTTCGCCCATTTTTTTTCTTCTTCTTCGTATTTGCTTGTTGTTTCATTCACGAGCTTCAACCTCATGGGGATGAATCGTAATAGTCATAATCATAATAGTAATGAACCAACACACACACGCACAAAAAAGAGTTTTTTTTTTTTTCTTTCTTGTTTCTTTTTAAGAAGTGTTCTGTGAAAAGACGTCCCCACGCACATATTGCTCATCCTAACGTGTAGATAAGGACAATCAAAAGATACGAAAACAAAACAATAACCAAGATGCACGGACGCTTACGTGCTCCTTCCATTTGGAGAAGAGCGTTTCGCTATCCGCCCGGTCATCGATAGAGCTCCCAGGATGCGCTGGGAGTTAGCCGTTCGCCCTTCCTCCAAACGAGGCCGTTCCGTCCGCCTTGAGAACCACCTTAATCGGTTCCCCCAGCTGCACCGTGTCGTTCACACTAACGGTCCCGTCGCACTCCTTCAGCGTCGCCATTTTATACATGCCCTTCATGTGCAACTGCTCCACCGTATAGATGTAGCTGTTGGGCATCATCACCTCGCACCACCTGTCCGGCTCGTTGCTCTCCTCGTCGGCCAAAATATGCAGCAGATCCACCGGCATGCCGCAGCAGAGGAACAGCTGCTGCTGCTCCGGTAGCGAAGCACCAGGGAGGTTAATTTCCTTCCCGGCCTCGCTGCTGTGCTCCGGGTACACAAAACACGCGAAATCATCGTCGTCGAAGCCACTGAAGAGGAGTCGTACTCGCTCGGCCCGAACCTCCTCAAAATCGTGTCCCTGCGCTGCCGTGACCTCCTTCTTTCTGCCGGAGCCCACCTCCACCAGCTTCACGTTGAAGGAAGCCGCGTTCTGCCCCTTTTGAGACCGGGTGGAGCCAATGACACGGAAGTGTTTCTTGTCCACTTTTAAGATCATCCCGGCGCGGATCTTATCGGCGAAGACGGAGCGCACGGAGATCAACAGCGGAGACAGAGTCGAGGACGGATACGAGAAACCAGCCGTACCGTGCCGAACCGCCGAAGGGTGCGCGGACAGCCTTCGGCGCATCCCGACCCCCAGCCCCGCTGCCGTGCTGGTGTAGGCACAGCGCGAGGCGAACGAGGTGGAGGTGGAGACGGTGGCGGCGGCTGAGCGGGAGAAGAGCCAACCACTCGGCCTGCACTCAGCTGCCCAAAGAGACCTGAGAGACATCTGGGATAGCAATGATCACCACCACCACCACGAATCAATACTTAATTCTATTGCTGTCTTAAGGATTAAACTTTTTTTTTGCCTTGTTTGTTTCTCCTTGTTGAAGAAGTATTTTTCATATACACTTTTGGCATTGAACAAGTTCAACAAAAACATCAACAACAACCATCCGACCATTGATAAACAAAAAAAAGGAAAAAAAAGGAAAAAAAGAAGAAGAGAAGAGACGAGACAAGGCTTATAGATTCGGAACGCCTACAAGAGTGCACCACACATATTCGAGAGAAGGGAGAGGAGCCAGGAGAAGGATATTGCCCTTTGGGTGCTCCATTCAGGAAGGACCAACCAAAACTACCACCACCCATCTAATCACACGACAGAGAGTAGCATAGACATTGATCACGTGTTCTTCTTGGTTTTGTATTGCTTGATATTTGTTTCTTTTCGCTCATGCGCCTCTCCTCGACCCCCGCAGCAGAGAACGCCGTAGGAAGAGAAAGAGGAGAATACCAAACGAAAACAAACAAACAAACAAACCAAAACTAAACTAATACACAATACATCGCTCAGTGTAAAACACACGTAGAACTAGTACACCACATTCTCCAACGGAGATGTGCCGTTCCTTCCTCTACGAGCCGCGACCTCCCCCAACCTCCCTGCACACACGCACTCGAGCCGGGGAAGGAGCCTCATCTCCCATCAAGGACGTTCTTCTATAGTGTTCTCTCTCTCTTCTGTTCTCTTTTTTTCTTCTTGTTCCTGGAACGACAGGCGTGAAGGCGGGGAGGAACATCAAATTACTTTTTTGCCTTGTCCTGCCCGAGCTTGGCGGTGAGCTGCTTCAACTGCTTGTTGCCCACCTCTATCTCCGCCATGAGCTGCTGCAGCGTGGGCTTCGGCGCCTCGTGGGATATGCCCTTGCGGACCAGCCGACGGATCGATCGTGGCCCTTTCCCCATGTAATCGGCCATGTATGTGCTGAAGCTGAGCGAGGTGAGACCGCCCGGCTGGTCCAGATACTCCAACTGCGACCTCGAACGCATGCGGAAGAGGTACTCCACTGTCAGCGCTACCTTCCGGTTCATCGCCTCCCACACGGCCTGCTTGATGATACCGTCCTCGATCTGCTGGGCCGGGGCGGCGCAGATTTGCCACACAACGGCGCCGCTTTCGATGGACTGCTTCGCCTCCGACTGGAGTTTCGCCTCGCGGAAGTGCCGCAAATACTGCTCCCGCATCAGCGTCGGCGGGTGGAAGCAGCGGAGCCGCGCCAGTTTCACGTTGTAATACGTCAGTAGGGCGATGGCCGGGACGGTGACCTCGGCCTTCTCCGCCTCCTGCAGCACCTTGCGGGTCACCATGTTCGCAATAGAGCGATCGCTGTCGGGGATGTACTCGTCCAGCACGGCGCCGCCTAGGCTACCCTTCATGTCCAGCACTATATGAATCAAGTCATTGAGCTCTTCCAGAACACGTACCGACACGACGCGGAAGGAGGCCGAGAGGGGCAGCAACCACTCCTTATTACTCGGGCACGCCGCAAGGTCCGCCATCTCGAGGCACTCTACGGTGCGGCGGATCTCAAACACCACCGCGTTGTCGGGAACGGTCCAGTTGTGCTCCTCCTCGGCGCTTTGTGGGCGACCCTCCCCGCCGTCGGCCGCGGGCCCTTCCCCAGCCCCAGCCCCAGCCGCCGCCGCCGCCGCCGCCGCCGCTGCTGCCATAATTCCGGCGCCGGCCTGGAATTGCGCCGTCTCCTTCGCTCCCTTGCCTTTGCTGCCCTTCCTGCCCTTCTTTTTGTTCTGGTGAAGATTCGCCGCCGCCGCCGCCGCCGCTGCTGCCGCTGCTTCTGCCGCTGCGGCCCGCGCGGCGAGGTCCTGCAGGGGGGGGTAGTCCTCGCGGGCCACGATGAAGCTTGGGAACATGTACCACTCCCCGGGCTGCAGCTCCTTAAGGTAGTTCTGCTCCGACGGCGGGAGCTCCTTGAAGCCCACATACAAGGGCGGCGGGTTCAGCATGTACACCTGCTGCTGCTGCTGCGCCAGGGAATCTGACTCCGTCTGGGCGAACGTCACCGTCACGGCGCGCTGGCCGCCATCGCCGCTGTCTTTGCTCTGATCCGCATCGTCGTCGCCCCCTTGGCGCTTCTCCGCGTCGTCGACGCTGGTGGTGGCGATCATGAGCACTGCGATGAAGGCTTGCCACTTGCTAAGAATCGTTTCGCTGCGGTTCTGTGTGCCGCTCGCGTCGTTGACCCCGATGAGGCTCCGCATGCGATACGCGCTGATCAACTCGTGGTAGATGGAGAACTTTGGCGGGGTGTCGAGGCCTGGGAAGACATGCGCCACATCCGCTGGGGTCATCAGGAGGAGGTGCGAGGCGAGAAGGGCGACACGGGTCAGTTTAGGGTAGAAGCCGGCGTACTTGGTGGAGAGGGCGTCCTCTAAGATCACCACCGCCCCGACCTTCACCCCCCAGTTCCTCGCCACCTCCTTGTGCAGGGCCAGCGGGTCGCGCTCCTTGACGAAGCGGATGGTGTTCTCCATGATGCACTTGATGAACCCGCCCGAGGCTTCGTAGGAGCGGAATGTGTCGACGGCGATGGTGAAGGCCATATCTGTGGTGAAGGGCCGGCGCGACTGCACCGCCTCCCACATTTGATCTATTTCCTCGTCGTATAGTTCCTCCCCAACGAACCGCATCTCCTTGGAGAGGCCCACGCTCTCCACGAGGCCGTTGATGTGCTGGGTGTATATCTCCATCTCCTCCGCAATGGTCATCTTCTTCTTGATCTCTGAGCAGGAGAGGAAGGGCTGCTTCGCGATCCTACCGCCGTCTGTGTTGCGGATCCGGCCGTCAATCTTGATCTTGCCCGAATTGAGCGGGAGCTTGTCGGGAGAGATAATGGAAGCGGAGAGAGGGACCCCGACGAGGACGAGAGTGTTCTCCTCTACCCGGCGGATGCACTTGAGAATGAGCTGCTGCTTGTTGGGCAGGCCGTTCTTCCCTCGGCCCTTCAGCTTCTCGTCCCCTGACCAGAAGCCCTGAAAGCAGTGCGCCATGTTTAGCCCGTCTGGGTGGGGGCGCATCTCCAGCGAGAACACCTTTGACGGCCCCTTAAAGCCCGGGAGATGAATAGTTACGATGTCGCCCTCCACAATGTGGACCGTGCAGCGGAACTGAATCGAGAGCCCCACCTCCGACTTGGGTATCGCCGGGGAGATCGTGATCCCTGTGTCCGTGAAGTCCGCGAGGTGGGAGTACACGGGCTTGGTGTTCTTGTACGACTCATCGCTACAGGTGTACTTGCACAGCCGCGCGTACGGGTTGAACAAGACCTTCTTCTTGCCCTTACCCATCTTGCTGTGCTGCCTCTTCTCTCGACTTTGATCTGCTTAACGTGGAACAACAGAGCTCCTGTGGGTGGCGCGCGCAGACGAAACGGTGTGAAATAAGGAACGAAAGGGGGAAAAAAAATCAAAATAAAAAAGAAAGGAAAGAGAAGACACAGTAGTCTATGGCGTCCAACAGATGCGCACCGCACCGCACCGCCTTGCGTTTCGGCTTGCGCCACACCCAACGAGATAACACTGCCGTTTCCGTTTCTGTGTGTGTACTTCTTCTTGTCTACCCCTACCACCCGGTTCCCTATATCCCCGTCCCCCCCCCCTGTCTCCCTCCCCGTAGGTGAGAAAAGGTAAGCTAAAAGGTAAGGTGTAGCACAACATAATCCCCGTTCTGCTGGACAAGGTAACGAGGTTAGGGGTGAAGAGGAACGAGGGAGTTGGGTTTGGGATGGGGAGGTGGCGGTGGCGAAGGCATAAGACCCTTGCCTTCCTCTTCCTTCTATTGTGTGGTGCGTACGACGCGGCGTACGCGAGAATATATGTATTTCAACACCAACAACAGCAGCAAGAAAAAAAAAAAAGAGTCGAACTATCATACACGGGAGAGAGGGACATGAGGCAGGGCTGTGCCAACAGGGATGGCTCATTATTTCTCGCCCCCCCCTCCCTATCAAATTTCTTTCTTCCAAGAAGAACAAAGGCAAAAGTGTATTGCTTTTGTCTTTCTGTACCTTCTTCTTTGGTGACTGCTCTCCTTTCTTTTCTCTTCTATAAAAAAAAGACTACCAGCTTTATTTTCTGCTTCCTTTTCGTTTTTTTTCCCCTTTTTTTTTTTACATCGAAGTAGGGTGTGCGGAGTATGCCTTTGCTTCAAGACACACACACACACACACCTCTAAGGTTGTCATTTAAATCAACTCCACAAAGTCTTCGGACAAGTTGTGCGGATTCACTGTCACGAACGTTCCCTCCTCCGTGAAGAGCCGGTGCTCGACAATGGCCAGCAAGCTCCTGGTAATCTGGCTCTCCTGCAGCCACTCTGGGTAGTGGGAGTGCGTGAGTCGGTCCGCCTTGCGGGCCCAGCCGAGGCTATCGCCGTACTCCTGGGCAGAGTAGAGCAGCTTCGCCACCGCCGTGTAGACCCGGATGGCGGAGAGGGAGCTCTCCACGCCTGCGGACTCCAGCAGGGCGAGGCAGCGGCTGTAGCAATCCTGAGCGTCGGAGATGGACCCCATGCCCTCGAGCACGGCGGCCATGGTGAACAGCACCTGCGAGAGCTGCAACACACGATCGCGTGTCTGGAGGACGCTGATAATCATCACGTCGCGGCGCTGCACCGCCTCCTTGGAGGGGAGCAGCGAGGCGGGCTTCAGGGTGGAGGTCGTAACAAAGAGGGATCCCTTTGGATCCGCCAGCCGCACCGCCCGCTGCAGGCAGCTCATGGCCGCCTCGAGGTCACGCAGAATGTAATAGGCCTCAGCTAGATTTACCAGAGGCCAGACGAGGAGCTCGGTGTGCATCCCGTAAATGGCCTCCAGGTGAGCAATGCGCTCCTGCAAGCGGGTCAGCAGCCGGAGGTGGTCCAGCCGCACCACCGTGCCGGGTGGGCAGCGCAGCAAGCAGCCCATGAAGTCCTCCTCCACCTGCGACATGATATCGTCCGTACAGAAATTCAACTGGGCTAGAATCAGCGCGGCGTTGGTGTGCTCCAGCGCGTCCTTCCACTGGTGGACGAGGGTGTACAGACGAGAGAGGGTGCGGTGGGCCAGCAGGAAGTACCAGCTCCGCGCGGAGGTGCAGCGCCGGAGCAGCGACAGGCCGCGGCGCGCAAGGCTCAGGGCGTGGCTGTGTGGCGAGTTCTGCAGCGCCTGGGCGAGCAGCAGCTGGGCCATGGCGGTGTACGGGTGAATCGGCCCCCAGGACTGCTCCATCCGAATCGTGCTCTCCCGCAGCCGTTCCGTGCTGTCCTGCAGCGTGTTCGGCTCCGACCACATGTGCCACACCGCCGCCTGCGCTGCAATGGTGGCCGCGACACGCTCGCAGTGGCCGAATGGATCACTATCGTTAAAAGGGCCGCAGGCCTCCGCCTCCGCCTCGTGCTGTTGCGCCGCCTCCGCCTCTGCCTCTCCCTCGTGCTGCTCCAGCTCTGTCGTGGACCCTTCCCCGGGGAGACTGCCGACGGGTACAATGGCGCTGCTGCTGCCGTCATTCGGGGCCGACTTGGGCGGGTCGGCATTGCTGCTGCTGCTGCCAAGGTCACGGCCGCTGGACTCCCCCACACTCACGGCGGCGGCAGGGAGCGGCGCGTCGCTGCCCTCCCCCACCGTGCTGCTTTCGTTTCGGGACCCCTTGGCCTCCGCCGCGTGTTCGCTGTTCGGCGTCGGGGGCGAGGTGTTGGTGGATACGATGCGGTGACCGTTGTCGTCCTCCGGCTTCACCGTCGCTGTGGCCTTCTCCCCCACGGGCGGCGCACCGCTACTGCAGCCTCTCGACGGGTCCGAGATCTTTTGTTCTATTCGCTCCAGTGCGCGGCGCAGCAGCCCCACACCGCGGCAGTGCGCACCGGCGCGGATCAGGAGCACGCCGCAGAGAACGAGCAAGAAGGACTGCATGCGGAGGGCGAAGGACTCGTCCTGCTCCTCGTCGTGGCCAGAGGTTAGCTCGTCCTCCTCTCCCGTGGAGCTCTTCAAAAAGAATCGCGGGTCGTTGCAACGGAAAAGATTCTGCATCCACTTGCTGTTGGGCGAGTGGGCCCCGGCGGGGAGCGGGGCGCCGCCCAGGAAATCGCCAAGGTGGGCGCCGCGCAGCCCGTGCTGCGATCGGCGCTGGCCCGACCGTGGGGGGACGACGGAGGGCTTCTGCAGCTCGGGGGGCAGGAAGGAGTCGCCGGCGATCATGCGCAGCACGCCGTCGATGTGCGGCACCGGGTCGTCCACGGTGAGATCTGGAAAGTATTCCCTGTACAGGGAGCAGGAAGGCTGCGCATAGAGGACGAAGAGCTGGATGATGCAGGCGAGCAGGGGAGGGATGTGCGGACTGCGGCGCAGCACATGCGAGAAGAGGTCATTCAGAATTGCCATGCCGGTGTCGACCTGGTTGGCGGATAAGTGGCACAGAGCCGAGAGTACCTGCGCCTCGGTCAGCTCCGGGGCGTCCACATCGTATAGCTTTTCGCTCAGCGCCACCACATCCACGGCGAGCTGCTGCGCGGCGGCGTAGTCCCCAAAGAAGCAGTACAACTCGGCAAGCTGTCGCTGCGCCGTGCAGACGGCCGTATCCGCTCCATCACGCAAGATACACATGGTGTAGACCCGCTGCGTGGCGAAGAAGATGGCCTCGGAGATGGCGCCGGCGCGGAAGCAGGCGCACATTCCTACGGCGAGGCAGTCCGCGAGCTGCTCGAGGCTCTTCCGTTCCTTGTCGGGGAGAACGAGATGGCCGTCAGGGAATAGGGGGTGCCGCCAGCAGGCCGCGGGGCGCTCGGCCTCGGGGAGGATCACCCACTTTGCAATCTGCTCCAGACCTTCGGGCGTGCCGCGGGTGCTGCTGAGGGTCTTTAGCAGGGCGCTGTGATACAAGCGGTGGCAGAGATTGACCGTCTCGTGGAACTGATGCCGTCGCGACCGCGGGTGCTCCAGGGTGAGGATGAGCACCAAATCGCGAAGAAGTTGAATGTTCTTGTCGTTGGCAATGACCTGGCCTGGTCCGGTGGGGCGCAGGTGCACCGCAATGGGCGTTACGGAGATGATGAAATTATCCTTGTTGGCAACATTGCCGAGCACCGCCCGCGCGTTGTCGACGAACCGCTGCCGTGCCGCGTACGACTTGGGGCCGATGAAAAGGGCCTTGGTAGCGCGGTCGGAGAGGGGGACGCTGGTGCTGCAGCTGTCGCCGCCCTCGGACATGGTCGAGACCGACTCCGGCCCGGTGGTGGAGGGCCGCTTCTGCAGTGGTGCTGGGGGCAGCAGTGCTGTCAACATATCTTGCCATATAGGGAGCCTGAAAAACATCAGGAGGTGCTGGAAGGAGCTCATGTGGAAGGCGATGCAGGTGGTCATGGGCTCGCAGGGCCCCACGGTGTCCAGCACGCGCTGCAGACTCGAGTTGCTGTTCCCCACCAACCCGTCGGAGCTGCCAGAGTTCCCTGCTCGCGGGAGGGCGGGGGCGTTCATGGATGTGCTGGCCGCACCGAACACCCCTGCGGTGCCGCCCAAAAGGCTGGTGTTGTGCTCCGAGTTGTCAAGAAGAACGGAGAGATCGCTTTGGAGGGGCGGCCCAGAGGACACCAACCCGCTGCCCCCGGCGATGATGGCGGCCGCCGCCTGCTTCTCCTTCTCCTGCAACATCGACTTGTTGGAGAGGAATTCACGCGTTGCCTGGCGGCACTCCTCGTAGCGGAGCTCGTGCGGGTTGGTGCCGGCGAAGACAAAGGTCGCCCTCCCCTCCTCGTCTTCGTGCACAACACCGCCGGAGATCGGGTTCATCAGCTCCTGCTGCTTCTGCTGCTCGGCACCCGCCGCAGTGCCCGCCGGGGGCTTGTTGGGCGCGTCGTGGGCGTACTGGACCTTGATCACACACTCGAGCTGGTTCACGCTCTTCTGGACCACGCCTCGCTCCGGGTCCACGCTGCCGCAGTCGTGTCCCACAAGGATCAGCCTGATGGTCCCCTGGACGGTAGAGTTCATCTGTAGCACGAGATCCCCAGACTCGGAGTCCACGTACGGGGATGCCACAAACAATTCGTGGGAGGTCGTCTGCACCTCGAACTCCATCACACGATCCAGCCCAACCTTCTCTGCCAGGCCGATCATAATGCCCACGAGACCATGCACGCGATGAACACCGTCCTCGTACGTGATGTGCTTTCCAACGGACGACTGGGCGTTGAGGTGGATCTTCCCTTGCGGCGGCGGAGCGGTTGTGACGGCGGTGCTGTTCAGCTGCTGCACGGCGGTGCTATCCTCGCGTGAGAGGCGAAGGGAGGTGGAGTCGAGGTGGAAGACGACGGAGGGCATGTTGTGCACTGCCGCCCCGTTTTCGTCGAGAAAGGCAATGGCGGGCGGCGGAATTGTCTCGGCGGTGGGGATCGTCACATCCCAGTCCACCAGCCGGCGTGCGGCGGCGAGCTCCTGCACCCGCTCCTCTGCGCGGCGCAGCACGGGGAGGACTTCGGCAGCGGTGAAGGGTGGTGCCGTGCCGCCCATCCCGTGGACCACCGCGATGTCATTGGTAGTGGTGGCGTACAACTTCTGCAGACCGAGCACACTGCGGCGGATCACTGGTGGGCGCACGCTGCCGTCCGCCGCCAGCTCCACCTCTGCAGGGGAAATATTGACGTCCTTGGTGGCCGCCGACTCGCCATTGACACCGAGGACCTCTTCAATGCACAAGAGCTGCGTTCCTGCGTCGATGCAGACGCCATCGAGGCCTGGAATGATGTCGGTGGTGTACGGCGTGAGCTGCCCCGAGGCGGTGTTCTCGTCGACCAGGGACTGGGAGTCTCGCTTCGGATCGGAGCGGGACGTGGCGGAGAGGCGCTTCTGTGCCATGGCAGCGAGCGCCTCGGCCTCATCCTCGCACGCCGTTTCGTCATCGGAGAGCCGGCCCGGATCCCCATCCTGCGGGAAGAGGCGCCGGATCTGACTGGAAAAGAGCGAGGTCGCGCCGGCGGCGGCGGCCACCTCTGTGGCAGCCGCGACTGCTGCGGCGGTCACATCCGCCCCATTCCTCGGGGAAACGGGCTTGGAGGAGAAGGCGCCCTGCTGCGACTTGGCGCGGCGGCCAGAGGTAGGTGGAGGCTGCAGCGAGCCGCCGAGCGGCTGGCGAAGTGCACTGTCGGGAAGACTCAGCAGTGTGGGCACGATCTGAACGAGCTGCTGCACAGAGGGGGCGACGGGCACGTAGGGATTGAGAATGGCGTTACCGACCACGAAAGTAGGCTGCTCGATGTCGTGCAGGCGGGGCCCTTCCTCCTCGTCTTGGGGATTGGGGCTGCCGGAGGCGGCGCGGCTGCGGCTGCGGGTCCGGCTGCGGCTACGTACCCCCGTCTCGGGGCGGGGAGTGAGCGGTTGCATGCCGACCGTGCTATAGGCGCGATCGGTGTCCGTGGAGGGGGTGACCAGGTACGCCGGCGCCGGCTCCGGTGGGACCTCCCCCCGATTGGAGTACTGCTTCGCCAAGCGCTCCGTCTTGGTCAGCGGCCTCTTTTTTGTGTTGGAAGCGCTGCCGGGGATGTTGCTGGAGGGGTGCTGCCGGCGGCCGCCGCCCCTCGGCCCGTCGTGGGGGTAGGCCGGCCGCTTCGGGACCTGCGCATGGCCAGGATTCGAAGGCGATGGACTAACTTCGCGCTGCCGGTGGCGCTGCCGTTCCTCGGAGGGATTAGTGCTCCGGTCGATGGTGACCTTGGTATTCAAGCGATGGCGAGTCGGCATGGGATCTTCGTTCTTCTTCGCTATCGTTGGCTTTGCCTCAAAGCGGTTGACTACACTGCTAGCTGGTGCTGAGAATTCCTTTTGCTTGAAGAAAGCTGTCTTGAAAAAATCAAAAATAATAAAAATTATATCTATGGAAAGGCAGAGCCGGACGTTTATATAGCGCGCACACACACACACACACTAGAGCCAGAGCGGGTGACGTGGCGCTGTGCGCTTCTCTTTTAGAGGGACAAGAGATGTTTCTCTCTAAAGGCAGATACAGCGCGACGCACGAGAATAGTGGATTCGATCCCGTCTTTCTCGTTGTGTGCTTCACTCTTCTCTCAACAACCTTGTTATAAGGGTGGGAGATGAACAAATCTACACCTCGACGGCTCCAACAAATAATAATAATAATAATAATAATAATAATAATTAAAGAAACAATGGAGCAAGACAAGCACAAGATAAAGCAAAGAAATAATGCTCTCAG
Source organism: Vickermania ingenoplastis (assembly GCA_010157825.1). Taxonomy (NCBI): domain Eukaryota; phylum Euglenozoa; class Kinetoplastea; order Trypanosomatida; family Trypanosomatidae; genus Vickermania; species Vickermania ingenoplastis. The sequence continues at coordinate 191,207 of VFSE01000230.1, read as the reverse complement.
AGCTCTATCCACAACAACAGAAACCGAGAACCGCAGCGAGTGAAGCAGCGAAAAAAAAAAAAAAGATGAACAATGTTGTAAGGAAAAGACCGCGTCACATATATCCGTTGATAATCGAACGGGGAGAGAGACGGAGCCGAAGAGGGAGAGGGGAGCCCACTGTCCTCACCAATAGCTCAAAACTGAACCGCACATGCACATACACATACACGATCACTGATGCAGTGTTTATAATAATAATAAGTAGAATAATAATAATAATAGTAATAATAATAATATTGAAATAAATGCATAAATAAATAAATTGTCATGTGAAATGGAATAAAAAGAAGGAAAATGTTCTTCGGGGGAGGCAGAAGAAAATGAAGAGACGGAGCCGCTCTCCTGCATTCTGTTATCTATACCCTATCTAACCTAACCCTAACCCTAACTATATACCCTCCCCCTCCCTCCTCCTCTCTTGCTCCTCCCCCTCCCTCCTCCTCTCTTGCTCTCTCGCTCCCCCGTCGCTTGTTACAAGCGATCATTGAGTTTATTGAGCGCGTTCCACAAGTATGTCCAGCGATGCACACAGGCCCGGAATGCGGCCCACTCCCCTTGGCGCCAGCACTCTACCGCCTCCTCCATCTCCTCCTCGTTGCGCTCCTTTAAATGCGCCTGGAGGACCACCATCTGCTTGCGGACCAGCTCCTCCTCCCGGTCCCCGCAAAATATAAGTTCGTTCATGGACATCACTTCCATCAAAAACTCCTCGTCCATATCTTCGACCGACTCGTCCTTGACGGGGCTGTCGCTCTCCACCACCACCTCCTCCTCCTCTTTCACCGTCAGTTCCGCCGTCGGCTGCTGCCGCTCCTGCTGCTTCATCTCCTTGGCGCGCTGCAGCTGGCTCAGGTACCGACAGCGCAGGAACGGGTCCTTCAGCACGGCATAGCCCTCGTTGGCGTACGTGGAGGCCGCATCCAGGGCCTCGGCGCTGAGAGTGTTCACGGGGACGGACATCTGCCCTGACCCTGCACCCTCTTGCTGCTGCTGCTGCTGCTGCTGCTGGCGTTGATCCGGGTGTAGCTGCCGCTGGAGGCTGTGGTATCGTTTTTGAAGTTCGGCCACATCGAGTTCCGGCGAGACGGGGAAGGCAAAGAAGGCGAAGTAGTTGCCTCTTCCCATGCTGGGGGAGACAGCGGTGCTACCCCTACTCGGCCCACGCCGTGGGGCTGAGGTAGTAGTGTAGAAACGCCGCGGTGAGAGCCCGTGCACAGCGGAGGCGTAGCGGGGTGCTACCCCGGCGGTGATGGTCGTGGCGCGGATGTCAGCGCGCAGCGTTGGTACCTGCTGGGTGGCGGCGACCGCCATGGTGCGGGGAAGACGGCGCTGTGGTGCACAGCGGAGGCAAGATAGATGACGCCACATGAGACTATGCTTTGGGGGTCTGAATGGCTTGGCGGGTTCCTCTTCCCTTTTTCGAAAGGATCGCGTTGAGCGAATCGATGAAGAAAAAGGGATGTATATATTTTTTGTTGTTGTTTCTTTCTCTAAATAAAAAGGGGAAAAAGAAAACGGAGAGAGAGAGAGAGAGTGATTGTGTGTGAAAGAATTTGAAAGTACGCCAACAGACACACACACACACACACACATGCTATATACCTTCATTAACATCAAGAAGCCTTAGGCGTCCTCCCCTTGACGCCTGCTCACAGACAGACTGGCCAGCCCTGCTTTCTTTCTTTCTTTTTTTTTCTATTTCTTCTCTTGTCTTTTAGGACACGTCGTCATCATCAACACCGACGAAGGAGACGTAGCGAGGAAGAACAAGAGAGGCGAAGCAAATAAAATCTCTGAAGCTGTTGTCTATGGGCTTCCCAGAGAATGTTCTATATACGTATAGAAGCTGGTGTAATGCGCCGGAGGTTCTCTCTCTCTCTCTACATTCTTCCGTTTTTACATACAACTACACATCACAATAATACGAAAACAAAATAAACTCCCTTGTTTTCCACCCACTGCTACCTCATTTTGTTCTTTTGAGTGAAGGTCAATTTAGAATCGAAGCATCTGACTTACATCTCAAAGGGGGAGTTTCGAATGACACCGGGGACCAAACAAATCCGTAGTTGGCTGCACATCTCCTTCTCTTGTCTGTCTCCCTCAGTCAGACAGAGACTCCTCCATCTTGGCGAAGCTGCCGCCGAGGCCCATACCACTTCCCTTGCGGTTCTCGCTGTGCTGTGCCTTGTATGCCTCGAGTACGCCGCCCACCTGCTGCACCTCCTTGGCCGCCATCGCCGTGGGCGGGATGATAACGCGGGTCGTGTCTGGCGGGCCGCGGCTGAGCACCTCCTCCCAGACCCGCAGCAGCGTCGCATTCGTTTCGGACCAGCACGTGGATTCGAGGGAAGCCATGCCGATGCCCATGCGACCGCTCCCGCCAGTACCCGGGGAGGCGTTGTTGATGCGAGAGCTGCTGGGCTGCAGCTGCATGAACGGCAGTGGTCCGGTGCCGCTGGCGGTGGAGCTATTCTTCTCCGAGACGGCGCCGCCGGCCTTGGGGAAGCCGCCCTTCGCTGGCCGGACTTGATTGGGTGTGCTCTGCGCCAGCAGCGGTGGCTCGCCGCTGGAGAGGGTGAAGTCCTCTGCTTGGCGGGTTGTCTTTGAAGTGAAGGGCTGGCTGCCGGCAGACGCGGCTACTGGTTGCTGCTGCTGCCGCACCGCCTCGGCGCTTTTGGTGAGACCCTCGAGAAGGTTTGCACGGTGCATCTCCGCCTGCTGCTTCCGCATAAACCACTCCGGGGTCTCGTCCTTCAGTTTCTCCGAGACGGCGCAGCGCAGGCACTGCTCACGAAAGAAGGCGATGCGGCCCTCGACGAAGGGCAGGTACCCCAGAAGGGCGCCCAAGACATTGTTCAGCGTCAAAAACACCTTCTCCGGCCCGGCACTGAGCAGCGAGGACTGCAGGGGCACGCCGCCGCTGCTGCTGCCCCAGGGAGAAGCAGCGTCGGAGCCGCGCTGGCCACCGACCGACCCCCCACCGCCACCGCTGCGCGCCGAGTCCAACGCCCCGCCAGCACCGGAAGAACTTGCGCCGGCGCCGCCATCCACTACGCCGCTGCCGCTGCCCGCCGCATTGGTGCTGTTGGCGTTCTTAATGGTCACAGCTCGCTTGCGGGAGCCGCCGCCGTTCTTGCCGCCCTGAGCCCCTGCGGGCTGCTGCTGCCCCTGCTGCGATGCCTCGGGGAGCGCCGCGCCGAGGGATGCGGCGCCCGGGACGGCGGCGGTGGGGGAGGCCTGGCCGCCGCACGCGTCCCGCTTGAGGGATTGCAGCGCCGGATCCACCGAGTGTGCCTGGCAGACGGCCTCCAGCAGCGCCTCGGAGCTCACTTCGCGGGCGTGGCTATCGTCCCGCAGGAGATTGAGAACGACGTCAAGGTTCCGGGTGGAATAGGAGCCGACCACGCCAGAGTGCGCTGCTGCTGCTGCTGCTGCTGCGGCTGCGGCGGCGGCCTTTGCGGAGATGCCGCCGCCCTTTCCGCTGCCGAGCTGCTGCTGCTGCTGCTGCGCGTCGAGCCCGAGCCACGACAAGTTGCGGCGACTGGGAATCATCGGCGACGTCATCATGGACAGCAGCTGCTGCTCCTGTAGGAAGAGGTTCGTGATGCTGTTGTTGCTGTTCGCCGCGTTGCGGCCGCGCTTGTTGGCCCCGCGGCGCGCCCCCTTGCCGGAGGAGTGCTGCTTCTCCCTCTCCAGGGAGGGCGAGCCCGTGGCGCTCGAGTTCCCACCGCTGTTGGCGTTCGCAGTGGCGGCGGCACCCGCGGAGGAGGACCCTGGCGAACTAATCGCCCCGAGCCCCTGCGCCAGCGCGTGGAGCACCTCGGCGGTACCGAACTGCTGCTCGAGCGCCTGCAGTTCTTGCGGCGTGAAGAAGACGCGGACCATGCGGAGGAAGTGCTCCTGCAGCTCGCCGTCCAGTGCAGTGAGGGTCGTGTCCATCGCCGTGTGCTCCCACGGTGGAGGGACCAGCGCACTCTTGCGCTCGTGCACATAGCGCAGGAGATCAAGGTCCAACTGCAGCGGCGGTACCGCGGCAGAGGCCGCTGCGGCCGCCGCCGCCGCCGCTGCTGCTGCTGCTGTGTTATTACCGCCTCGAGCACTGGTGCTAGCGGTGGTGGCGCTGGGCGTGGCGCTGGGCCCCGTGGCCACGGAAGGCGCCGCCGCACCCGCTGAGGGATCCTGGCCGATGGGAATATCGCTGAAGATGACACCGGCGGCCTGAATCGCCTCTCGCATGGGCCGCAGGCGCTCCGGGGCTGGAATGCTCTTCTCTGGCCAGCCCTTCTGGCTTCGGACAGTCTTCTGCTGCAGGCTCCGCTCGCGCTGCAGGACGGCGTCGAAGAGGACGCTCTGGTGGTTCGCCGCGTGCTCCTCTCGGGCGACGACCTTGCTGACGCCGGTCTTGGTGTTCTCCCGCCGCATCGCCTCGGCGTCCTCCCAGGTCTTTATTGGGAGGAGAGGTAGAATCTTCTGCGCCGGCACGGAGATGGGCTGCGCGTCCTCGGGCAGGGGCAGCGCCGCGGAGGGCGGTGCCGCCCCTGCCCCGCCACTCGTGCCGGAGATGCTGTTGCTATTGCCCGACGGGCCGGCGCTGCTGCCCTTCTTGCCTGGTTTCGCGTTGGAAGTGGAGGTGGAGGCGCTCACGCAGGACATCGCCTCCTCCGCCTCCTCCTGGGTCGTCCTGACGTTCTTCTTGGCGTCGTTCCACGCGTTGAATTCCTCCTCCGAGAGGGGCATCTGCTGCGAGCACAAGGACCAAATCCCGTGGAACCCGAGGTGAGCGCGGCGAACCTCTTCTAGCCGCGCCTCCGCCTCGGCCTCCTCCCTCTCCGCCGCCAGCTCCTTATGTCGCAGGTACGCCAGGCGCTTGCGCTCCATCAGCTGCACACACTTGCTGCGCTCCCACATCCGCTTCTTGCTGCCGCTGGCGCCGGTCGTGGCGGTGGACTTCTTGGAGCTGCTGCGTTCTCCGACCCCAAACTTCTCACTGCTGGTCTGCCGCTCCGCCGCCGGCGTGTCTTCGGGCCGCACGTAGCTGGTCCCGAAGACGATCTCTCGAGGCGTCCTGGAGGCCGCCCGGCGCGCGGTGCTCGGCTGGCTGGGGTGGGCGGACATGGTGCCGGCCGGCGCCTCCGCCCCGCCTCCGCCTCCGCCTCCGCCTCCGCCTCCGTTGGCAGAGCTCTTGCTCCCGAGAAAGGACCAATCGGTACCGGTGCCGTTGAACTTTGCCGCCAGCGGGGAGGAGGTGGACTTTGGAGCGTGCTCCTTCGCCGCGGCCGCGCGCTCTTCTGCGGTGATGGTCCGCTGGTCCAGCGTGGTCAGCTGGGGAATGTGGTAGATGACGTAGGAGCGGTACCCCTGCAGGCTGCTCATGGGGTTCCGGTCCAGCACGAGGGAGCGCAGGAAGCGCAACTTCCGGAGCGTGTTGGTGACGGCGTGCATGTCAGCGAGGCGGTTCCCGCCCAGGTGCAGGTACTCGAGAAAGGATAGCTTTGGAATATCCGTCTTGCGCAGGTCTGAGATAAGATTGTAGGACACGTCGAGGTGGCGCAGGCGGACACAACCGTGCGGCCCTGCCGGGTGGATACTGTGCGGCGCCTGGTGGATGGTCCCTAGGGGGTCCGCCGTTCGCTGCCCCGAGAGCAGCGGCTCCTCCTCCATATCTCCCGCGGGGGTCGGGGGCATGAGATACTCCATCGTCGCGAGGCGGTTTCGCTTGAGAAACAAAACTTCCAGATGCTCAAAAAGAAGAAAATTGTGGTGCAGCGCGGTGATGTTCCTGTCGCAGAAGGAGAGCTCCTTCACCGTGCGTAGCATGTGTGGCTGCAGGTGGAGCGCGGCGACGGGGTCCAAAACTTTCGGGAACCCTTCCGAGGGGTCAATGAACTCCTCGGTATCCTCGTAGCTTTTGAGCTTCGCCACCTTCCGCTGCCGTCTCCGTGGGATGGGGGGGCAGCAGGGAAACGGTTTCTTTGGCTTCTTTCCCATGGCCGTCTCATCCAGCTCGCGGTGGCTGCGCGTTGTACCGAGCAGGTGTTCCACCTCAGCGGTGTCTCCCCCACTCGCTTCCGTAGCCCTACTGGTGTCTTGGATCGCCGCCTCGCTGCGTTTGAGCGACATCTTCGCGCGATGCTTGGCCTCTTCATGGCGAAGCAAATCATAGAACTTCTTGTTAAATTTGGTCTGCATCGCCACCGCTATACAGTATAAGCAATGTATGTAGGTGTCTGTGTAGGTGTGTGGAACCAAATGCAGAAGAGGGGGGGGGGCGGATGGCTGAAGTACGACCAACGCACACCGCAACCACTTACGAAGAATGGGGGAGGAGCTCCTTCTGGTCCTTTACCAACCACAAACAAAAATAGTTGTGTGCCTCCGCGCTGATCTATCACTCTCTATTGTTCTCTCCCGTCTACGAGAATGTGTATCCGTAGTGTGTGGGTGTACGTGCGTTTCCCCTGCCAGAATAACCTGGCGGCATCAAAGTAAGTAAGTTTTGAAATAAAGGAGAGAGAGAGAGAGAGAGAGTAAAACCAAGAATCGAAGATGAAACTGAGACGATACAGAACAGGTGGACAGCAAGGGAGACAAACGTGCCCCCCCCCCCTCCCACTTCTTCTTCTGAAGGCTATTGCCATTCATTTATTTACTTTTCTTCTTCCTTTGTTCTCTTCGTCTCGGTCCAACCACTTCCACTGCCTCTCTGTACCCCCTCAGCGCCAGAACCAGAGCCCTAACTACAGACGGTCCAACCACTTCTACACAATAAACGATGCAAGAACAAGAAAAAAAAAGAAGAAAGATAGAGAGGGAGAGAGGAGAACACCGAACGCCTACTATCCGTCTCTCTGTCTTAGGGAAGACCAACAGACGGGGGCATGTCGACGCCCGTCCAGTCGCTCACGCGGTGCCGCGCCTCGTCGTGCACATCCACGAGCCCCACCGCCATCACATCCGCCCCCCTCAGCATTACCACGCCGAGCCCTTCTTCGTGCAGCCGCATCGCCGCATCCCTCTTCTGTTTCGCCTCTTCCTCGGTCACGTCCGCGGCTTCGGCATCGCCTTGGAGTTTGAAGTAGTCTTTTGCAGGCCCCAACTCTCGCTCGACGCAATCGCGGAGTACGATGTTCATCAGCTGGTCAGCGGCGTGAAGAACACCCATGAGATTGCGACCATCCACGGTCAAGACGGAGACCCGCCGCTTCAGGTAGTTGGTTAACATAGAGTAGATGAAGGGCGCTCCCTTTCGAGTCCCCTTTTTTTTTTTGGTCCGTATCTACAATGGTGGATGTGTGTATGAGCCGTGTGCCGCCGCCGCCGCAAGAGTGTATCGAGGAAGCCATACACCATTAAAAAAAAAAAAGAAATAAATAAAGAAGAAAGAAGGAAAAAAGGGGAAAAGAAAAAGAAAACAAACAAATCAATTCATTGTATAGATAGATCTCTAACATGCGCTAGAGAGATAATAGCAGCCAATCCATAGGCTGCACAAGGAAGATGATGGGAGGCGAACGCCTTGCCATTCCGTTCACTCGCCCGACACTCAGCAGTTCCACCGCGAGAGTGCGGCTTTTTATTTGTATTTTTTTTTCTTCTGCTTTCGATTCCTTCCTCTCTTTCTTGTCCAATGGAACTGTCTTTTTTTTTTTCTTTTTTTTTTCTTCAGAAAGACGAGAAGTGCTCACTTCCACCAAGGTCTTCTAGATCTGCCAAGCAGATCCATTTTTTTCTTTAGGGGAGGACGAGCCGGCGGAGGGAGCGAAAGGGTCTTAGTTTTTTTTTTTTTTCTTCTTCGATAGAACATCATGCTGAATCATTATAAGGAGAACATGCCTTTTTTTCTTTTCTTTTCTTTTTTTTTTTTGATTTTTTCATCTTCCATTCCTTTTTCGGTTTTCTTCTCTTCTTTCTCCCTCATATTATTATTTTTTTTTTCTTACCAAGTAGTCTTCTTTCGGTCTATCTGTTGCTGGATACGATCAGCGCGTCCGGAGAGCGGACAAGAAAGGAAAAAATAAATAAATATGACACGAAGAATAAAACACAAAGGAAAGAAAAAAATAAAATCAGAGCACGTTAATATTTTTCTTCTTGATATATATATATATATATATATATATTTAGATGGGTGGACGAACTCCAATCCCTTTCCGTTAGAACTTTTTTGTATTATCATTCACTTGCTGCTACAATTTATTCTGCTGTTCATTCTGCTGCTGCTGATTTTTTTTCTAACTTCCTCGACCATTTTTCTTTTTCAACGCTTCAGCAAGCAACAACAACAACAGCAATAATAAGCACAACCAGGAGCAAGAAACGGCAATCCTAGCCTCTTTCTCTCACTCACTCTCTCTCGTTCTCTCGTTTAACAGCACTCTTTTGGGGGAGGTGATCAGCTGATAACCGCTTACTCTTTGTTTAAGCGAGCACGCGCTTGCACGCGGCGAGCACATCGCTCACCTGGGGCTGCGACGCCGTCTCGAGCTCCTTCGCGTACGGCGTGGGCACATCCGCGCAGGAGACGCGCTCGATGGGGGCGTCGAGGTAGTCGAAGGCGGGGCTCTCCATGACCTGGGCGCAGATCTCCGCACCGACGTTGCAGAAGGGGAAGCTCTCATCGACGGTGACGCAGCGGTGGGTCTTCTGGATGCTCTTCAGCACGGTGTCGCGGTCGAAGGGGCGGATGGATCGCAGGTTGACCACCTCGGCGGAGACGCCGTCGGCGGCGAGCTTCTCCGCCGCCTGGAGGGCGAGGCCGACGCCTCGAGAGAAGCCGACGAGCGTGATGTCCTTCCCCTCGCGCTCAATCTTGGCCTTCCCGATCGGGACGAGGAAGTCCTTGCCCTGGGCTTCGTCGCTGAGCTCAAACTGCTCGCCGTAGAGCAGCTCGTGCTCGAGAATGACGACAGGGTTGTTGTCGCGGATGGCAGACTTGGTGAGGCCGCGCGCATCCTCGGCGGAGTAGGGGGCGACGACCTTGAGGCCGGGGACGCTGCCGTACCAGCTGGCGAAGCACTGGCTGTGCTGCGCGCCGACACCAGCAGAGGCGCCGTTCGGCCCGCGGAAGACGATGGGGCACTTGAGCTGGCCGCCGGACATGTAGAGGCCCTTGCCGGCAGAGTTAACGATCTGATCAATGGCCTGGAGGGCGAAGTTCCACGTCATGAACTCACAGATGGGGCGCATGCCGTTGAAGGCGGCGCCGACGGCCATGCCCGTGAAGCCGTGCTCTGTGATGGGGGTGTCGATGATTCGGGTGTCGCCGTACTTCTCGAGGAGCCCCTTGGTCACCTTATAGGCGCCCTGGAACTGGCCGACCTCCTCGCCGAGGACGAAGACGGTCTTGTCGCGGGCCAGCTCCTCGTCAATGGCGGAGAGGAGCGCATCGCGGACGTGGATCTTGACGCTCGCCGCCCGCGTGGAGGCGGCGACGGCGGCGGCGGAGGCGAACAGAGCGGACGAAGCGAAGCGGCGCATGGTGCTGGCAGTGAGGGAACCCTAAGAGATGGCGAAGATGGAAACGAACAAAAGAAAACCGGATAGAAGGTCTACCTTCTGCACCAGAGTACAAGCGACAAGGAACACACACAGCGAAGAGGAGAGAGAAGGAGAAGGAGAAGGAGAAGGAGAAGGAGAGAAACACATTGGAATAATTGACGTGAGGCCCGTGCTATGAAAGGAGCGCATTCGTCAACGCCTTCAAGAGTAGTTCACCGAGGGGTAAGTTGCAGGCAAAAGGCCTGGAACGGAGAAGGTCCTAGCGCGAAGAATTATCAAGAAGAATACATATATATATGTGTGTGTGTTGGGCAAAGTGCGTGCGTGATCGCATCGCACAGAAGTGAAGCCATAGAGATGAGGCCAGCCTCCCTCCTTCCCCTTAGTCATACAAGGGTACCCTAAGAAATAAATATGAACTTTTCGTTCAATCCTTCCCCTTCGCTTCTCATTACTTTCGTTCGTTCGTTCTTCTTAAGGAAGACAACACGAACAACTTCCACCTTCTTATTATTTACCGTCTGCTGTAGCGCCCCCCTGCACCAGCGCGGTTGGAGGACCTGTAGGGGGATCTGCGGCGCCGCTCTCTACTGCTGCGCCGGCCGCCATCGCCCCCACGAGAAGATGACAAGGGGCCGCCGCCGCGCTCCCGCTCCCGCTCCCGCTCCCGCTCCTTTTCTTTGTCTCTGTCACTGCGCCCACCTCGGTCGCGGTCGCGGTCTTTGCTGCGGTCGCTACCATCTCGGTCGCCGCCGTCCTGGTGCGGGGCAGGCGATGCGCCGCCCCCCGCGGCGCTCTTCACTCGCACTTCTACGCGCCGGCGCCGCAGTTTCTCGCGTTGGCCCCCGCGGTGTCGCCTGCGGCTACTGCTGCTGCTGCGATGGCGGTGCTCCACGTCGCCCCCCCCCTCATCCCCGCGCTGTTCTCTGTCGGCCTCTTTCCCACGCCCGCTCGGACCCCTGCGGTGCCGGGACAGCTCCACCGCAGGGGTGGCGGGCGTGGGAACATGGATTTCTGGAACAACGATCGGGAGCTCGAGCAACTGCTGCAGGGCCGGCGCATGATGCGCGGAGCGGAGCCGGCCCATGCGGACCTTGGCGAGGTGCACCACCATCGCGTAGCCGCTGTGATGGTCCAACTCGCGCTGAAACTGCCGGGCAAGGAGGCACACCGCGGCGTCGGCGCGCGACACGTTAGACTGCAGCAGGGACTTCATGGCCGCCACCAAATCCTGCAGCAGGTGCTTGCGGCCGTTGGCTACCGCGGCGAGGAGCGACGCTACTGCCGTACCCGAGTCCGCGGACGCCGGACTGCTGGGGGAGGGGCCCGCGGCACTCGCTGCTTGATCACTGCGTTCCGTCAGGTGCTGATGGATGTCGGCGAGCGTGTTGTGGACGATTTTCAACAGCATCGCGCTGCCCGTGACTTCCCCTAGGGTGCAGGGCGAGTGGGTGGCCTCCGGGGCGAGCGCCTTACAGATGGTGAAGGTCAGCTTCCCACAGTACTCGAGGAGAAGGGCGGGCGGTAGGGCGGTGCGCAGCGCGGCGATGGCCGCTGGTGGCGCCGGGGCGATGCCCATGACGTGCAACAGCAGCTGCCGGAGGGCCGCGCCGGCGCCGGCGGCGTGGGAGGGGGAGATGACGCTGCGCCGACGTATTGCCTTCATCACTGCTGCCAGGTAGGCGCCGCAGTGGCGCCGAGTCGCAGGGGAGGCATCGGCTGGACGGCGGCCCTCGCATCGCGCATCCCCATCGTCCGCAGTGTTGCGCCTCTGCTGTTGGGCGATGGTGTGGAAGTCGTCCTGGAGGGCATCCAGCATCGCCTCCACCACCGCCCCGACCCCTTCCAGCCGCGCCGAGCCGTACTGCTGCAGCACAGATCGGCGTTGGATGAGCACGGCGGCCTCGACAGCCGTGCGATAGTCCAAGTTGAGCTGCCGCAGCAACCCCTTTGGGCCGCCACCACCACGCGTGGCGGCGGTCTGAACAGTGTCCAGCTGCGCGTACTCCAGCTGCTCGTACGTCACCCCCTGCATCCAGTCCACCCAACCCCGGGGAAGGACGGGCTCCACCCCGACATGGCTGCTGCTGCTGCTGGTCGTGGTTGGAGCTGTCGGGGAAGACGGTTCCTCAGCGATGTACTCGACGAAGCGTGTGAGCGACATGGATTTGGAAGCGCTCTGACTCACCGCCTTGCTGGGATGTGCGCCGCCGCTGCGGGCCTCCGCGCCGAGGGGGGGAGGGAGGGTCATCCACGCCGGGGGTTCGGGGGCTGTGACCCCGAGCCGGCCCGCCACGCCGCAGAGTACAACATACTTGGCGCGCTGCCGACAGCGGTACGTGGGGGAGAGGTAGCTGGTGGCTGAGGGCGTATCGCCCGGTGGCGGTGTGTGCTCCAGACAGTGAATGAGCGGGGCCGACTCCGCGTCGGTGTAGGCGCATTCATCGCAGAGCCGCCACCACCCGCAAAAGAGCTGCCGCAGGACGTCTAGTTCCATCAGCCGGGGGGCGCCGTGGGCAGGGGATGCACGTGACGAGGCAGGAGGGGCAGCGCTGGAGCTGGAGCTGGTGCCGGAGCTGGAAGCCTTTGTAGTGCCGCGCTGCACCGCACGCTGCAGTGCCGCTTCCCCTGCAACGACCAAAATTTCCACCAGTTGCCATGACGACACCGGCACCGGCACCGACACCGGCACCGGCACCGCCTTGGGCTCCTCTTTCGCCTCGGCCTCCGCTGCACCGCCGGCTTTGCTGTCGCTGCTGCCTGACGCGTCGGCTGGCCGGGCCCGCTTTCGATCCGCTGCTCGTTGCGGGGCGTTGCCCGCAGCGAAGAACCCAGTGGCGGTGAGGCACGAGAGGGCGGTCGCCACCACGGCGTCCTTGTCGAAGTAGTCAAACAGTTGAGCGTTCCACCACTGCACAGCAGCGTCTTTGAGATGGGCAGCGACACAAACCGAAACAGAACCAGCAGCAGCCGTCGCGGCGGTCGCACCACCCAGCACGGAAGGCGCTGGAGCTGGAGCCGGAGTAGCAGCGGCGCCGCGCCGGTGCGTGGACCCCCAGCAGTAGCCGGCGCGTGGCAACTCTCGTACAAAGATCAACTCTGCCCCTACACGCAGCAGCCGCGAGAGCGGCAGCGAGCTCGTGCCCGCCGCCGCCCCCGCAGGGCTAATACCAAGGCATGCGGCAGCGGCACCACCGGCAGATGAAGCGGGGTCGGCCAGGGGGTAGGGGGCGTGGGCCACAAACATCAGATCCTCCAGGCACTCCGCGACGCCGTCGTCGACGCCAGCGGCGCGCAGCGATGGAAGAAAAAATGTTGCGAGGCCGTACATGCGATCCCCGACTATTCGGTGGCGCAGGAAGCGCATGAAGTGCCGCCGCTTGCCCGCATTGGGAGCCAAGGCCCAAGGGGAGGATGAGGCCGGCGTCGAGGTGGTGGGTGAGCCCGAGACCTCCGCCTCCGCCTCCGCCTCCTCCTCCTCGGTGCGCCACGTCATCCACCACAGAGAGGCACTGAGGAGTCTCACGGCCCGCTCGGCAGAAGAAGAAGAAGAAGAAGAGTCCGTCTTCCTGGAGGGCGTCGTTGCGTCTGGCCCCAGCATAGAGAAGCCCTGCGATGCGGGGGAGCCGCCGTCATTGGCCACCAGGGCAAAGAACATGAGCATCTCGCTGGCTGCCGCTGCGACGGGCGGGTCGTTCCGCACTCGTTGCTGTACGAAGCGCAGCACCGTGGCGCGGAGCAAGGAGCTGAAGTACTGGCCCACCAGCTCGGCAAAATACGCCACGCACGCACACGGTGGCACCCCCGTATGGTTCGCCGACTGCCAGGATGGCAACGAGGAATCCTTCGGCTGCGACAGGAGAAGGAGATCGAGCATTGTGCGGCGATAGGGGCTGGCGGCCATGGCGCACACCAGCTGGTGCAGACCGTCCCCCACGGCACTGAAGAGCGAGAGGTAATGCGGGTGAAAGATGGCCGCGAGCTGGGCGGTTGTCGAGGCGGCGGAGCTGGTCCCGCCAGGCAGAGGTGGCAGTTTGGTGGCGTAGGCCTGGGCCCGCTGGGCGCTCACATGGCGCTGGTCCGCAACGACGGCGGAGACGCGGCTCGTCATCTGCACCTCCTCCTCCAGGAACCGCAGCGAAGGCGCTGCGGCCCCGCCCGTGGCAGACCAGTGCTCGCCGGCACCTTTGGGCGCCGCCGGGCACTGGCGTGCGGTCTGCAGATACTGCTCCAGCGCCGCGACAGGATTTCCCAAGACGAGGCTTAGGCCGAACGCCAGCGACTCTGCGTCTGCGGTGGTGGGTTCCTCATACGGTTGGAGCGGGCTAGCAGCGCAGAGCGAGGCGGACACCTCCGTCGGAACTCTCGCGTGCCGGCGGCGCAGCAGTGCCGTGGCGATCTGGCCACACCGCGTGCGGAGCGCCGCCTCGCTCTGGTTGCTCGGCATGACGCGAGAGAGGCACCCCACGAGCTCCTCGATGCTCTGCAGCGAGCTGGCCGTTGGGCTGCTGTCTTCTGCACCGCTGGGGGAGAGCCGCAGCACGCTGGTGTAAAATGGGAGGAGGAGAAGCAGCGCCGGCGCCGCGCCGGGGCAGTCAACGAGAGCGACAGCAAAGCGCACGGCCGCCTGCCGGAGTGGGGCGAGCTGGCGAGCGAATGGAATGATGCAGGAGCGGGAACTGAAGCCTCCAAATACATCGGCCGCCTCCATGTCCGCCACCTCCGCCGGATACAGCTCTGCCTTGGCGACGCGGGCGGTGTGGTGCATGAGGCGAGCGGCGAGCGAAAGCCACCAGACATGGATGGCGGCGGCCTCCCCTTCCCGCGATGCGGCGAGGTAATGCTTCACCAGGCGGACATACGCCGCCGCCGCCGCTGGTGCCGGGGCAGCGGGGGGCGGGGCCGCTGCGCACCTCCCACCACCCCCCGCCTCCTCCTGCGGCTGCGGCGACTTGTCTCTCTCCATCCCCCGCGCTGCAGCGGACAGCAGCGCCGTCACCCGCTGCAGCGCGGGGGACGGCGGTGGCAGAAGGGCCGGTGCGCCGCTGCTGGGCGTGGAAGCAGCCAACCTAGGGGCTCGCACGGTGGAGACGGTGGCGGCGGTGGCGGCCGTTAAGATCATCTGGCGAGCGAGATGTTGGAGGGATGGTATGGCAAGGGGCAGCACAGCGCAGCTGCCGGACCCCACCACCTGCTCCCACACGGATGGAAGCTCCAGCAGGAAGGCCTCGACGGCCAGCGGTGGGGGAGCGGTTGCGACAGCGCCGAGGGGCCCGCCCAAGCTGCGCATATCGTGTGCGACGAACATAACGCGGCCGACGCGATGGCCGAGTAGGCGAATGCAGCGCTGCATGTGGAGGGAGAAGGGGCCTCGCCCTGCGGTGCGGGGCGCTGGACCCTCCTCCGTTTCCCCCTCCTTCAACTCCATCTCTTCAATGCGGTCGACGGCTTTGAAGTGGTGCGCCGCCGCACGTAGCTTGTCGCGGAAGGACTTGATATCCTCCCGATCCTCCGCTGCTTCACCTCGGGGCAGCAGCGCCGCCCAGTAGGCGAGAACAGTGCGAGAAGGGTAGGGGCTCACGCTGGGGGCCGCAGTCGACGTTTCCTCTTCCTTCTCCTCCTCCTCTTCCATCTTAGCTGCCTCCTCTGCGCTACCTGTATGCATGTGAGGATGATGGTTCTCTCGAGCCGCCGGGTGCTCCTCCGCCCACCGCCGTGATGCCTCCACCAAGTTGGAGACCGTGGCCTGCATCCGCTGCTCATCGCGACGAAGGTAATGCGCTACCCACTGCAGCAGAAACAGTTCCATCAAGCCCTGGGCGACCGAGGAGATCACCGCTGCCTCCCAGCTGCTCTCCCCTGGGTGGGCCGCGTCCTGCAGCGCAGCACTAAGGCTCTGCAGTGCACTGCCAAGGGCAAGCTCTATCAAGCTGCTGGGGACCCCTGCGGCGGCGGTGTCGACGCTACCGCCGCGGCACGTGGAGGCGGACGACACGCCCCCGCCCTCTGCAATGGCGTCCTGCAAGCTGGTGGACAATCGATCCAAGTGAACAGAGAAGAGGGAAGCAAAGGGCCCTGCGATAGCGCCATCAAGGGTGAGCAACTGCGGGCCTCCCCCTTCTTCTTCTTCTTCCTCCGACGGCTTCGACGTCGTCTCCCCTGTGTCGAGCCATGCAGGAAACAGCACCCGCAGCACCTCTGTCATTACTCTGGATGCCGCTTCGGTCTCCTGCGGAGGGGAGGCCGGGCCGCGTGCTGCCGCCGCCGACTGGACAGCGGCACGGACTGCAGGGGGCACCAGGGTTTGGCAGACGGCGGTTTTCCAACTGTGGAGATCATCTCGGAGGGCGGCCACACGAGAGTTCTCACTGCTGCCGCTCTCGTCTTCCTCGGCTTCGGCGCTACGCTGGCGGAAGACGTGTTGGTGGCTCAGATCTGGCACATCCCCTGCCGACCACCATAACTCCTCCGCCATCTCTTCGGGACCCAAAGACATCAAAATATATTAAACGACGATAGTTCGCCTTGTGATGGCGGATTTCTCTTCCTTTTCTTCTTCTTCTTTATTATTATTATCTTTTCTGTGGTTATGCTTATTTCCCCTTGCTTTAACTCCCTTCTGTGTCACACGACGGAGGAGGGACGGGGTCGGAACTAGTTGCGCTGCGCTCTCGCGTTTGTACCTTTAGAAATGGTTGCAGCGAAAAACAAACAAACTAAAACTTCTGCTTGAGACGTACGAAGAGGAAGGAGAACAAGGGATGGGGCAAGGAGAGCGAGAGCTTAAAAGAAAAAAAAAGTAAAAGCACAGCTTTTGTGTGTCTGCATAGATGACATTGATGAGAAGGGGAGTAGTATAAGAATGTTCACCTCTACCGTGATGATGGGCGATAATGCAAAGGCTACGGAGACGATTGCGGGGCTGGGAAGGAAGCACTGCACAGCACAGCACACGCTGCGAGAGGAGGCGTATCCAACCGAGAGAGCGTGCTGCTGTCCTTCTGGTAAGGAGCGGGGGGATGTCTCGTCAGGCAGGAGGGAGGGAGGGGAGGGGACCACCACCACCACCACCACCACCACTTCCTTACGCGTCGAGACGGGCGTAAAGACCTGCCATTTCCTTTATAGCAGATGACGCGGCGCTTGAATAGTCGCCACTCCCCAGGCGAAGGAGCGCTAGGGACTAGGGTACTCCGCCCTAGTCCCTAGCGCTGGCGGGCGTCGACTGGACAGCGGCTTCTGGCGCGACGCTGCCGCCGCTGGGAGGTGGAACGGGCGCCACCCCTCAACTGGAGTTACTGGCATATGGTACCCCCCCCCAATAAAAAAAAAAAAATACCTTGCTTAAGACCACGATATACTTTCTTCTTTTTTTTTTTGTTATCTCATGAAAATGGAGAGGTACAGCGAATTATCTCTAGATGGAGACGGCTGCTGTTATCAACGAATGTGGCACGTCATCATGCATCATCCGAGACTTCAACACGTAAATTTCTTTATTCCTCTATCTTCTCATGTGGTAATAAGGATGGATGAAACATTAAAGACAATAAAGGGAGGCAGAGAGAAAGAGAAGCCAACTATTGGGCAAGACAGCGCGCGACGTCTCCTATAGAAACACCAACGGCCAACCCATACGTGCGACCCTATCAACGCCATACGATGAGTCATCAAACGTTCACATTCTCGTATACCGTGGCTTTCATGCGGTCATCTCTTTCGCCTCCTCATTTTATTATATATATATATATATATATATATATATTTAAAAATGTGTGTGTGAATCAAGTGGGAGGAGAAGGGCTTCCCCTCCATCTATCCCTCCCTCCCAAGCCATAAGGAATTGGGGGAACTACGGAACATATTTCATCTTGCGCCGCACGTAAAATGTGTGGGGCCCCTCCGCACAGTCTCGAACATCAAAGAACTGCGGGTGCTTCTGAAAGTATTCTTTGGGCTTCACGCTGGGGTATCCCATGCACTCCTCCTTGATCCGCTGGGGTATCCTCATGGTAATAAAGGACGTGAATTCGTCCGGCATATTGGCCAGAATCAGCTCCAGCTGCTGCTTCCTGGTCAGCCGAGAGGGGGCTCCGGCCAGAAACTCCTCACTGCTTTGCGCCGGGGCAGTTGCCTGGAAGGCCACAGCCCCGCAGGCACCGTCTTCTTCGGCGATCTCTATAAGAAGCGGCCGCCGCGCCTGGTCCGGCAACTGCAGCTGCCGCACGCCGGGATGTGCCTGGCAGGGCGGGCAGACCTGAATCATTCCCGTGTTTGTTTGAATTTTGCTGCGGAATGTGCGGAAGTAGCCGGGGAAATGCAACAGAAACTCTTCCAGCGGCAGGCGCTGCTTCGCCAGCACACGCTGGTTCTCCTTCGTGAGCAGGCGAAAGAGGTCCCCAATCGGGACGCGGGAGTGCAGCTTGAGCCGCACATCGCGCAGCACACCGCGCAGCGCCTCCTTCTGCGCCTCGCGCTCCTCCTCCGATGGAGTCGTGGCAGCCGCGCTGGACCCCGGGGGGGCGGCGGCCCAGAGGGGCCGCGTGGCTGCCCCAGCCCTCAAAGCCATGCAGCGCCTGCCCTCCCACAGCGCACCGCCGCCTCTGATGGCGGTGCTGGAGCACTGGGTGGCGATCAGCGCCACTGGAAGCAGCGAAAGCGACGAAACGGCACAGCGGAGGGCCCTGCCGGAGTAGCAGGGGCACGGGACTACGGCGAGCCGTAGGAGTGTGCTCGGCGCGAAGGGCATGCGAAGGGAAAGAAATAATTGGCGTGGATGGCCCGATGCGACTAATATATGCGTGTATGTGTATGTGTGTGTGTGTGGTGAAGAGATAGAAGGCTGGGTGGGGTGGGCGCGTAGGAGTACGAGCAGAACAGCGAAGGGAGAGAGAGAGAGAGAGAGAGAGAAAAGAATATCTAGGGACGCAGAAGCAATTTGATGGCAAGGCACACACCCTGGGAGGGATCACAGCCTTGAGGGTTGGCCTTCTCCTCCTTCTGTGTGTTTGTTTGTGTTTGTGTGTGTGTTTGTGTTAAAAAATGAATCACCGAAACAGAAAATCCACCACCTAGAAAGTTGTAACGCACTCGCAGACGGAGATGGCTGGGTGAGATGGGTGTAGGCGTATAGATATCTGGATGGAGTGAAGGAGATCAATGGGACATAAGACCCTTCGCTCTCCACAACGCCGTACCTCCCTCTCTCTAAGTCTACTCTCATAGCTTTGTGTGTGGGTATTGAATCGTTCCTCGCGGTTTCTTTCTCTGTTCTCTCTTGTTGTTGTTGTTGTTGTTGACGAAGAGGAGGAAAAATATATAAATAATAATAAAAAGAAGAATCGAAGTGAAACAAGTAGCGCACCTGCTCCCCCTCCACACCCCGTTTTCCTCCGTGAGTGGATCTCCTAAAGTTTGTCCCACAGCGGAGTTAGTTGGAGGGGCCTCCTACAGCTTCCTTCCTCCTCCTTCTTCTTCGCTGCCTTCAGCTTGCTGCTCTGCGCTGCTCGTCTTCTCTTTTCTTACCGACGGCCGCCGCCACCGCCGAAGGAGCCTCTTCCGCTGCCCATGCCACCGCCTCGAGGACCGCCACGCCCGCCACCGCTAAAGTTTCCTCCGCCTCCCATTCCTCTGCCGCCACCACCTCGGCCACGGCCGCCTCCGCCTCCTCCGCCGCCGCCACGACGGCCGCCGCCGCTGCCCGAGTCGAGGCCCATCATGGCCCGCATCGTTTTCTTCTGCATCTCCCTGGATGCGTACTTCTGAATGGCGATGGGGTTGCCTGCGACGAAGAGGACCTGGTCCTCTGGGCGTGGCTTCACAATGAAGAGCTGCTGGCGCTCGCGAAGGAAGCTGCTGAGGCCGTTGTGCTTCTCGCAGAGAGCCTCCTGGATTTCCTCCGGGAGCTGGGCATTGAGGGACTTGACCGAGATGGCCCCGTTGGGGGGAATGCAGCGCAGAATGTGGCTGGTAATCAGCGCATCGTCCCGCATGGCGGCGCGGGTCTCGGCCGTGAGCTCCCCGTCCCCCGTCGTGTTCGGAAACATGGGAGGGCGTTTGCGATCGCCACCACCACCGCGTCGATCCCTCATTCCACCTCCACCTCCACCTCCACCCCCCATGCGCCGATCGCCACCACCTCCACCCCTCATACGCCGATCGCCTCCGCCTCCGCCCATATGCCGATCGCCACCACCACGGCGGCCAAAGCCCTGCAGCAGCACAGGCGTACGAGACAGCCAGCCGGCCGAGGCTACAGCCGCCGGGGCGGGGCAGGCGAGATAACGCGCTGCACACGCCCGCGTGTGGGGGGCCAAACACCTGCTAGCAAGGCGCAGCATATTCCTTCTGCACACCAAAGCGTAGTAGCGCGAGCAGCGAGGCGTGAGTGACGTCTGTGAGTGTGTGTGATGGTTACAGTCTTCTATCCTATCTTCCGCCAGCACCTATCTTCTTCTTGTTGTTGTTGTTGCTGTTATTGTTTACTTTTTCTATTTGAATATCTGTGCCTTGTGTATTATGTTGTAGTTTTTTTTTCTGTTATTCTTTTTGTTCTTGTTGTTTGTATGTATGTGTGAAGAAATGATGCGGTGATTACTATAGTATTGTTCACCGCGTGCTACTGGAGGAGAGTCAGCCTTTTGTGTAGCGTTTGCGTATTTACGAGTCTGGAAAAGGGAAGCGAATGGAGTCGATTCGAGAAGCGAAACGAGCCGCTTCTTCTCTCTTTAAAGTGAGAAGGATCCACCATTCCGTGTCACACACACAAACACGCCAGCGAGAAGAGAAGGAGAAGAGAACAGAGAGAGAGGAGCCGTCAAGGGTCTACAAAGCATACCTGCCCAGCAAGGGAGCAACAACAGCCGGGGTTGCGAAGGATAAAGAAGCGTAGCCTGCGCCTCGCGAGAACAAAAATATGGCCGCACGTGTCTTTTTTTTTCTGATCTCTTTTTTTATTATTTTATTATTAATTTTCGTCGGAGATATAAATATGATAACAGGAAAACAAACAAAACAAAAAAGAACTGTACCATTAAGCTTGAATATTTTTTCTTTCTCTCCTCCTTCTCCACATTCTTCTCTCCTCTTATTCCTTCTTTCCTTCTTATGTTTCATTCTTAAAGGCGAGTAGCTACTGCCAAGAGAGGCGGCGAGGAGAGATACTTCCGGAGAAAAATACGTATAATAAAAAGGTGTCAAGGCAGTTCTTCAAAACTTTAACGGAAAAAAAAAAGAAAAGAAAAAGGTAGAGAAAATAAAATAATATTAAGAACAACATGCATATTTGAACAAAGGTAGTGCGAGAAGTGGACGATGACAAAAGAGATGATCGGCTGAACGGAGCTGGACGGCTGCGGATACGCATGCATGTGTGTGTGCACCACTCAAAAAACGATAGGTGGAAAGAAAACGATCAGAAACAAAACAAAACACGAACAACAAACGAACTAGAATCAATGAATCACGCCATCGACGGCGTTTCGTCTCTAAGAAATGTATATAGATATTCTTCTAAGTTGTTGCGACTCATTCGAGGGGATCATCGGTATTTAATGTATGTATGTCTGTATCTCTTGGCATCTGGTACCAAGTCGAGTACCGAGTTATTCGATGTACCCTCGTGTGTATCCTTCCCGCTCCGCCTTGCTTGCTGTTTGTCTTGAACAGCGTAGTACTAGCACAAGAGCCTTCTCTCTTCCCGTTCGCTCCTCCTTCCTTAAATTACGGCTGCTGTTCTTTTATTATTATTATGATTATTTCTTCTTTCTTTTTCTTTTTTCTTTCTTCGTTCCGTTCTTTCTCTTGGTCTTTTCTCCTGGTTCTTCTGAGGGTGCCTTTCTTGTTTTTCCTTCTCTTCTGTTCGTTTCCAATTCCCTCTCCCTCTCTTCCCGTGGAGTACAGAGCGAGTGCCTCTCGGTGTTTTGCGATCAGGCCGAATACATTCAACATCCCTACTCAGCAGCTCTGATTAGCACAAGAAACAAGCAAAAATAATAATTAAAGACGGCAAGAAAAGAAAAGAAAAAGGGATCATGCGCAACTGCCCCTACACACCCGAAGTACAGATGCTGTAAGAGATCGCAGCGCTGCGATAGGGAGTTCTCCACTAAAGCAAAGGAGGGGGAGGGAGAAGGGGAGAGAGCGAGAACACCAAAAGACAACGTCAACACCCACCCACACACACACACACACACACTCTCTCTCTCTCGCTCACGCCCACGCCTAACGAAGAGAGAGGAGACGCGTGTGTCCGTGTGTGCCGTAACTTTAGATAATGAAGGGGAGGATCGCCTTCTTCTTCTTCAGCTTCGGGTCCTTCTTGACGTAGTCGTTGCGTTTCTTCAGCGACCAGGCGGTCATCTGCAGGAGGCCCATGAAGGTAAAGAACCAGGACGAGAAGATGTTCGTACCAATGCTGAAGCCGACCCAGCTCATCACCTCGTGGAAGTAGTTGGGGCAGGTGACCAGGGCGAACAGGGGGCCGCCGGGGTACTTGCGGGCCTGATCGCCATCTCCCTTGCGCAGGAGGGACAGTTGCATGTGAACGGCGAAGTTAAGGAGCTCGTTGACGATCATGAACGCGCCGCCGGCGATGGACTGCTGAAAGTTTGCTGGGGCGGTGTAGAGAGGGTGGCAGAGGCGGTAGCCAATGAACGCGGCGAAGGACCAGTAGTAGAAGGAGTTCTTGAAGATCTGGTGGAAGGGCATCGTTGGGTGAGAGAACTTGTGAACGAAAATAGATTCCAGCTCGCGTTTGATGAAGTGCGCCGCAAAGAGCGAGACGAACATGATCTGCGTGGAGTTGAGCGGCTTCCGCACCCCGTAGACAAACGTCGGGCGGGCGGCATAGAAGATAATGAACGCAAGAGGGCCAGCGTACTCCACCAGGAAGACGGTGCGGTAGCCGATCTGGGGGCCGAGATCCTTGAAGAACACCTCATGGCCGTCCGTGAGGCCCATGTCAGCGAGGGGCTTGTTGCCGCTCAGCGTCACGAGCTTGGGGCGGGCGACCTCGTTCTGGATGGGGGACTTGGGAGCGGCCGCGGCGGAGGTGTCGAGCACCTTGAAGCTCTTGCGGTAGATGCTCATCTTGGGGCGGTACGCCTTCTTGAGGTCCTCCAGCGTAGCATTCGCAGGGAGGTTGATCTCCTCCTTCTTGGTGCTGTTGGCGCTAGCGAACACAATAAGCTTCATGGTGGAAGAAGGTACGGAAGGGCGGGGAATTTAGACTTTGATGGAAGCAGGAAGACAATACCGACGAGCGTCAAAGGACAAATGGAAACATGAAGATGGAAATAGATGGATGGACATAGATGGATGGACCCATGCCACACCTGCCATTGCTGGTAGGGGCGTGGCCCTGACCCGAGATGCGAAGACGAGGTACAGGCGTAGCGGTTTTTTTTTTTTTTCTTTCTTTGTATCATCAGCATTGGCTTACGATTTACTTCTCTCTTGCCCTCCATCTCTCTGCGTGGGAGTGTTGTTTTCTTATTCATATTTTTGACTTTTGGGCGCCACGAAAAAGTGTAGCAACAATCGAATCACAACAACTTGGGCTACCTGGGTAATGCAAGGCCACCACGTCTGTCAAACGAATAATTATGAATAGTAGAAAACAAAAAGGCGAATCGAACGCAACGGCCGTCCATTCAATCTGGTTGGGTAGCCGTTGTCACCCCCTTGACCTCCGCCTTCATCTAACCTCTAAACGAATATATCTAAGTTGTATGGGAGTATTATCTAAAAAACAGTGTGTGTATATATTTCCGTGTGCAATATCTATATATATAGATAGATATATAGAAGCCTTGATGACTGCCAGCAAGCAACCAAACGCTGCTCGTACATATGGGATATAGTTCGTTACCCTTATACGGGGACAAGTGTTAATTCACGTTCCTCTTCTTATCCCCAGCACGGTAAAGGAATATGATCGTCGCCATATATTTAACGTGACCAACGAGAGCAGGCATATATCTTTTCTTCCACTTCCTCCAGCAGGAGGCGTCCGTTAGTGGGAACGACTAGGACGATGCGCTCGTTGCAGCAGCGGAAGAAGCACCGTGCTCACGGGAAGGCTCTGACGTCCTTGAGTTTCCGCTGCCGCTCGAACTCGTTGGCGCGCCACTGCACTCCTGCCCACTGCCGTGAGAGAAGGAGGAGGGGGACGAGGCGGTGCTGGATGCGCCGCTTCCTCCGCCCAGGGCAGCCGCAGCGACGGTGGATGATTTGCTGCGTTTCTTCAGCAGTCGTTCTGCCTCACGGTTTGCCTTTTCCCGCAGCCACTGCTTCTTCTTCTCGCGGAGCATTCGGCGCATCAGCTTCACCTCCACTGTCCTGGCGGTAGGCGGCGTGGCGAAGATGATGCTGCGGCAGTTCTTTGTGCCGCAGGTGCATGTGAAGCGCGGCATGGACTCGTCCCGCAGCAGACCGTAGTCAATAGAGAGCTCCTCGCCAGCGTTGATGGGTCGCTTGGTGGCGCATATGAGCGTACGGCCCTGTATGAGGTGTAAGTTGGGCTCACAGCTGTGGCGGATGGTAACCGCGACATTCGGCCGGCCGTCTGCCCGCATCACGACACAGCCGACTGTGTTGGTGAGCGGGTCCTCATCGCCGCCGAGCTTGAAGAGCGTCTTCGCAATGATGGGAACAGGGTCCCGCATATCGCCAAAGAGGCAGTAGTTCGCCGCGACGGTGCGAGTGGCGCGGGCCGTGAAGGCACCGTTCTTATCCTGGCTAACGAGATACCACGGGCGATGGATGGACTGGTTCTTGAACGCCTGCTTCACCGCCGAATTAAAGAAGCGCTCGTGTGTCCAGTGGGCGTCGCCGGCAACCATGATATCCGCGTAGTCCCCGCCATCCTTCTCGCTGTACCACATCCCGCAGTTGGGATTGATCTCAAGAAAGACCGGCTCCCCCGTCTTTTCGTCGATGCGGAAGTCTACACGGCCGTAGCCGACACCGTTGAGGACGTAGTGAAAGGCGTTGCGGGCCATGTTGATGATACTGCCGTACGCCGGGTCCGTTGCGGGGAGGAAGGCGTAGGCCTTGCTGTCCATCACTATCTTCCACTTCTTCGAGAAGTAGGCGAAGTCGTGCGGCCCTTGGAGGAAGCAGAACATGAGGGGCCGGAACACCTTCACGCCGTGGGGGCTCAGTGGGTCGGCGGTGGCGAGCACCGTCCCCTCGCGGCCAACGATGAACTCTTCTACCAGCGCATGATGGTACCGAGCGATGAAGGTGGCCGCCTTCCGCCGCAGCTCGTCGATATTGTGGCACAGGCTGTCCTTGTCGATCCCCACGGAGGCGTACCCGGTGAGATGCTTCACAATAACAGGGAAGCGCAGGTGGCAGCACCGCTTGGCCAATCCCTCCACCTTCTTGAGCAGCGCGTAGTTCGGCACCCGCACCCCGCTCGACTGCACCAACAGCTTCATGTCAATTTTGCTGGGTTCAAAGCGCCGCGAGTCCGCGCCGGTGAAGGCAGCGTTGAGGTCTTCGAGGGCGCTGATCACCTCCACGCCTGCCCGCTTCTCGTCTCGCCCGCCGTCGCAGAGGTTGAAGAAGACGTCGTACTTCTGGCTGCTCACCAGCTCGCGGATCTTGCTGTACGCATCCGCCTTCTCCACGAAGCAGTTATGGAAGGAGTACTTTTGACGGTTGCCCCGCGGAATGTAATGCGCGGGGGAACAGACGTAGTTGTCCAGCGCCGCCGTCTCGGAATCGGTGTTGGCGTAGCTACTAGAGAGAACACAGACGGCGAGCTTCTTGCCCTTCCCGCTGGCCTTCTTCGCCTTGAGGTGCCCGACCTTCTTCAGCTTCATCTTCTTGGCACTGCGGGCGACCTGGCGGTGGCGGCGCCGACTGGCCACCTGAGCAGCGCCGGCCGTAGCTGTCGATGGGGATGCGGTACTTGCTGCGGGCGCCGTCGCGGTGCTGCCTGCCGTCGGTGTGCGCTGGGCCGCTGTGGAGCGGCGCCCTCGCCGTCTAGCGCCCGCCGCGGCCCCTGTTGCAGCGCGGTGCCGCCGGAGCAGCCGCTTCTTCTTCTTTTTTTTGAGAACAATTTTGCCGCGCGGCGGCGAGGCGCCGGCGAGGGCCCCGGCAGCGCCGGTACCGGCGGGCCGCTGCATGGCGCGGCGGACGAATCGGCTCGGTGCTCGGTCTTTCCGCTTGACGAGTTTGCGGTCCGCCGCGCTCGACCCGCCGGCCCCCGGGCCCTGTGCAGTGCTGCTCCCCCCGGCGCCGGCGTGCCCTGCGGCCCGCCCGAAAGCTGGGTGGTGATGGCTGGACCCGATGGGGGACGAGGAGGCCGTTGCCGCAGCGCCACCGGCGGCGGGGCTCCCCCCCGTGGCGTCGCTGCCGGTGGCGCTTGACGAGGCGTGGCGCGCCGCTGTGCATAGGGAAAGGGTTGTACTGAACGGGGCCGCCGTGTACCGCGGCGCTCCGCAGGTACGGGCCCCCAAGCCCCACGCAGCAGCCCCAGGGGAGGAAGCTCGGAGAGAAGCAGCGCGGTGCGGCGGTGGTGGAGCCGCTGCGGTAGACCAATAGGAGCGCAGGGAGACCGCGGCGCTTGCGGGGGCGGGGGCGAGGGCAGCCACGGTGGGCTGTGGGTGGAGCGTACGCCGATGCGCGACTCGCACCACGGCTCCAAGCTCGAAGCCGCTCATTCCACCTCTGTCCGGATCGCTCTGATATTAACTTTCACTCTTCACTGAAAGGATAAATAAAGAAGAGAGAGAGAGAGAGAGAGAGAGGGAGGGAGGGAGAGAATAAGCAGCAGGCGATGAACGCGAATCATCGAGCATACACACACACACACACCTTCAAATGCTGTACTCCTTTACGTGATGCAGGGCAGCAACCATCTCGGTGCCCAGTGGAGTATCGGGCTGAATCGGGCGAATGAACTTCCACTCGATGCCTTAGAGTACCCATACCCCAACGACTGACGAGGCGTCGCGTCTGGTTGTGTCCCACCGCTGTGCTGTTGGAGAAAGAAAACCCACATGTACAACCCCTAGGAGGAGGAGGGGGGGGGAGAGGAGGCCCCCCCCCCACTCCCCTATCATATCCCTCCTGCGGCATTCTAGTAGGTGCAGACACAGGCACAGCCCATGGGGCAGCACGGAACGCCTGGCGTGGCCCACCACCCCAACATGTGATCGACATGGCCGCCGTGGCCGCAGCGGGAGCACTGGACCACCAAACAACCCTCGCTGACGGCCGGAGCGAGCCCAGTGGCGGGCGGGGCGGCTGCAGGGGGTGACGGCAGCACCGACGCGGGGTAGGCACCAGCCAGGTGCCACCCGGAGCCGCGGCCCTTGCGCACCCCCTCCACATCCTGCTCAACCGAGAGCTGGCAAATCGCACAGACTCGGAGCGGCGGCAGCGCGCTGGCACCGCAGGGGGCGACTGAGGCCCCGACGCAGAAGGGGCGGCAGCTCGGCTTGGGCGAACTCGGGGCAGCGGCTGCGGCAGGCGCAACAGTCGAGCTGCGGGGCCCTCGAATGGGACAGCAGACGCCCGCCTCCCGCCAGTCTGGGTAGAGGGTGGCGGGGAGGATGTATTGCTCCAGGGCCCGGCGGGCGATGCGCGCCTCGGCCATCTCCGCCGCGCCGTTCCTCGACGCCTGCCGCGTGCCGATCCCGCTGCTGCTCCCCATCCCGACGCCGCCCCGCAGCGGCGTACCGCCGCCGCACAGGGCAACGAGGCGGCAGACGCGCTCAACGTACGCGACGGCGAGATAGGCGTGGGCCCAGTTGGTGAGTGGGGGCAGGGTGACCGGGGCGAGGACCGCCGCTGCCGGCGCCGGCGGAGGGCCGAGCTCTAACCCCAGCCCTGCCACCCCATCCTGCGAGGCACCGGCGGCGGCCGCCAGGACCGGTACGTTGGTCGCCTCGCTCTCGCTGAGGATGACGGGCAACAGGGCGTTGCAGAGCGCGACGCCGGCGAGGAATGGCAGCCGGCGGGCCTGCAGGCGATGAACGATCTCTTCCAGCAGCGGGCCGAGGAGATGGGCAGCGTAGAGCCGGCTGGTGCAGCTGGCCGGCACACCGGCGCCTTTGAGGGTGCTGCCGCCCGCCACAAGCCCCGCCAGCGACCGCAGCATCTCCCCCACCCGCCCGAGGCGGTAGCGATGACAGCAGTGCGCTGCTGTGCGCAGCAATGCGCTGGCCGCGCTCCCACCGCTGTACAGCACGAGGCAGTCGCGCCACACCGCCGCCGCCACCGCACGGCGTCGCCTCGTGTGCCGACCCCAAATGTGCCGGCGTTCCGACCGGTCCCGCTGGTCAAGGTACGCGGCGAGCGCAGCGGGCTCCGGGCCGTGGTACCCCCCGCAGCGGACGTCCTCCTCCATCTCATCGCTGTGCGGCGCATCTCTGCGGTGCCGGTGGCCGCCATCCCTCGCGTGACGGCTGCGGCGCGGCTGTGGCGCTCGAGAAGATTGCTTGTGTGAGTGGCAGACACGCAGCCGCGGTGGCTCGGCGGAGGCGCTCGCTGCTGGCCCTGCGCTGCCGGCCTCCTGCAGCACCGGGCCGCGCCACCCGCGAAGGACCAAGGATGGTCGCAGCAGCGACGGCAGGGGTCGTCCCTGATAGAAGGCGTCGACGCATACGAAACGCCACGACGGGCTGAACATCATGTCGTGCAGTGGCGGTGGGGAGGAGGGAGGGAAGGGGGAGGAGGAGGAGGAGGGAGGTGGGAGGGGCATGCTGAACTGGAACAGGGACAGCACCGCTGTATCTAGCCCTTTGTAGGCCTCGCCTCCTCCGCTTCTCTTGGTTCTCTCACCAGCCGCTCTGGTGGTGTGTGTATGCGGCGGCGGCACCGCACCCACACGGCTCGATGCAGTGGAGACTGCGTGATGCTGCTCGCCTCCATCGTCCTCTGTGTGCGTCCGGGAGGCGTCGCTCTCAGTGCGCCTGAGTGCGACATCACTGCTGCGGCGTTGTCGAACGCCGGCGGAGCGCCAGAGCAACGCCCCGCCGTGCGGGAGAAAAAGCGCCGCCGCCGGCCGCTTCGGTGGCGCCGAGGCGGTGGCAGAGGTGCTGCTGCTGCTGGGGGGGGGGAAGTAGACGGAGGGCGCCGAGGAGAGTGGGGAGCCGGCCACAGCGGGGGGCAGTCCAGCCCCCCCACCACCCCACGAGCTGTGGGCATTGGAAAGGAGCTCAGGGCTGCTGCGCTGCAGGGGGAACGCTGCACTGCCTTCCACACCAACACCACTTCCTCCACCAGTGCTGATGCCGGCCACAGCGGGAGGCAAGCCCACGTCGTCCATGCCCCGCCCCAACCTCCGCTCCGTTGGCGCTGAGTCCGATGCGTTGAGGAGGTCTGCTCCCCCCCCACCGCCGCCGCCGCCGCCGCCGATCGGCACGCCGTCCGCCCCCGGGCCCCCTTTCCCAGAGACGGCGTACATGGAGGTGCCGTCCAGCTCCATCAGCGCCATCGTTAGAAGGACAGTCGCGACATCCGTCAGAAACGTGGAGGGGCAACAGGACCCATCGTCGGCCGGCGCCGACCCCCCTAGCGGATCGCCCACATCTGCGTGGGACGCCTCAATTGCCTTCAAGAGGCGCTGCACCGCCGCTGGAGAGAGGCAGGCGGGGGGAATGGAGCCGGCGCCGCCCTCCTCGCCCTCCTGCAGCGGCTGCTGGCCCTGCACCTCCTCCTCGCCTTCAAAAAGACCCCACAGCGATGGCGAGACACTCGCTGCCATCGCCGCTGGCGGGGGAGTGAGGGATGGAGCCCAAGCCGGTGGCGGGGGAGTGCCGGTGGCTGCCGCCGTGCGACTCGGGATCGGGTGATGGGCGCTGCCCCGGAGGGTGGAGAGCGTGGTACCTCCTGCCGCAGCGTCGCTGGAGGGCGGCGGCAGTGGCTGCGACCGCCCCCCTGGAGCTTCTAAACCGCCATTACTGGCCCTAGCGCTGGGGCACCAGTCGCAGAAGGGGGCCCGCCCTTCTAGAAAAGCCGTTGTGAAATGGACTTCGAGGTGGCACGTCACCAGCGGTGAAGGGAAGAAGCGGAGTAGGGGGTGCGACAGGGCGGAGGAGGCGGACGGCGCCGCCCACGGGTTGGAGCGCTCTCGCGCCGATCCGCCGCAGCGCAACAGCGTTGCCGCTGTGCGGGCCGCGGCCAAGGTGGAGGGAGCGATGGCGGAACCCTGCACCGGCACGGTGAAGAGGCGCCGCGTGACGCGCATCTGAACCTCGAAATAGCCGTGGGAGTCGCTGGCAGCGCCATCCATTGAGGCGGGAGCATCGCTGGTGGCCTGTGCCGCGCTGGGCACCTTGGGCCGCCAGCGTGTGGGCCCGAGAACGGCACAGACGTCCGCCAGTGGGAGCGCCACACCTTGAGAAGTTGTTGGTGTCCCGCCTTGGCACAGCTCCTCGATGACGCGGCGGGCGGCATCCAGCTCTGCCTCCACCGCCGCACGCTGTGCCCAGCGGCTGCGGCCACCTACCGGTGCTGGAGCAGGACCTGTTGCCGTCTTCACCGCTGGCCTACGCCCTGTCCACATGCTGAGTCGTCGATGGATGTGGATGTGCAGGCCAGAAGCACTCACGCTACAGCGCGAATAGAAGCTGGAGCGTACTCCAGCAGGTATCCTCTTTCCTTGGCGCTGCCAGAGATATAACGAGGGGGGAGAGTGTGTTGATTTAACCCGTAACGTCTACATCTAAAGAAAGAAAAAAAAAATAAGAAAAAAAGGAAGCGTAACAAAAATAAGGCAATCATCCAGACATGAGCAACTCTCCTTTGTCTCGAGCGATACAGAAAAAGAAGTATACACCCACACTCACATACAGGCAGAATCCGCAGGAAGTAGGATAGAAGCTTGAAGCTTGAGAATTAAAACTCTTGGTTTCGTTTCTTTGTTCTATCTCGTTCTCGTTCTCGTTCTTTCTTTTCTTCTTTTTTTTTTAAAAAAAAAGAAGGTGCTGTTTCAAAAAAAAAAGAGAGGAAGAAAGAAAGAAATGGCTCTATAATGGCGGCGATCACTTAAATGTGAGAAGCAAAGGGGGAGGGGGAGGGGGAGAGAGAGATGGAATGCAAAAGGGAGAGAGACAGAAAGACATAAAAGAGTGTCGGTAGGCGGTGGACAAATAATCGAGAAGACCCGCCACATACCAGCGCTGTATAGCCCAGTACAGCTCTCCCTCCCTCTTTCTCGCTCTCCCCTCATCGTCGGGTGAGGGGGCACATAAACACAATACATACTAACGGCCAGGAGGAACAACAGTACAACGAAGAAAACAAACACACATACACCTTAAAAAATACAACAACAAAAAAAGACCACACACCGTAGAGGAAAGCGCTGGTCCAGGTTGGGGAAGGGAGGAGGCTCGAGCCCCGCATTGCAAGGAGAGGCCGTAAGGCAGTGGGGATTAATACTGCTGACAGCTGTACCGTAGTGGCAACGGTTGGCGGTATGTGTGAGTATAAAGTAACCTGTAGTAAGGATGTGCTTTCCTGTTAACAACAACAACAACAACAAAAAGAAAGTAGCGACTCCTCGTCCTGTGCAACTGAGCACATTATCCCAGCTTTAATTCTTTCTTTCTATATTATTTTCTTCTTTTCGTGGCGGAGTGGAGTACTGTGTCTCCTATCCGTGTACTGTAGGAGCGACCAAAAAGAAAACAGTAGAAACAGAAAAAGATGTCAGAGGAACAACCAACAAAAAAAAGACCCCCCCCCCCCCCCCACACACACATATTCGTTATATATATATCGATCCAAAAATGAGAAAAATAAATAAATAAATAAAAGGAAAGGAAGCCGTGTAAGTCGTGAGTGAGTGAGTGAGCTCGAATGGAGCCATGGAGAGGGGCCCTCCCGCAACAGACGGAGCGTCACCGCTGTGTGTGTATCTACATGAACAGATGTACAGAGAAAAACAAACAAACCAAAACAACAATAACAAAAGAAACAGAAAACAACAACAACAAACAAACAAACAAACACAAAAAAAAAACGTGCACGCAACTGTGTATGTGTGTGCGGCATGGCACGGATAATCATCCCCTCATTCGTTCCACTAAATCATTGTATTTCTCTATCGATATGCGGGGGTAGGGGTGGGAAGAACAACATTTCTCTTCCACTAAACATAAACATTTAGATAATATTGTATCTGCCTTGCTTTGAGGACGCCCGCACGAGTACCTCCTCATACCTGTATGTACATTCCCAGGTGGCAGCAGAAAGGAGCAATACCTTAGCTGGCCCATCTCCTTCGCCTTCCTTCGCCATATACTTCTCTACGCCGTAGAGGAGTTCGAAGACGAGGAGTAGGCGTGAAGCTCTTCCGCCGGTGACCTGGAATCCGCGCTAGATTCTCCGTCAGACAGAACTAGCACATCGGGCTCATGCAGCTGGTCCACGGAATGGCTAGCACCCCTCGACCCACTCCGGTACTCCTCCTCCACAGATGACGAAGACGAAGCATGTAGTGAGGCAGACGCGTGCGGAACGGGCGTTTCACTCTCTACATTGCTGCTCTCACGGGACTTCGAGGCGGATGGGCGCATAGTCTCCATCTTCTCTTCCTCCACAGCCTCCAGAGGGGCTGCATTGGGTTCGACATCAGAGTCACTGCTATAGTCGTCTTCATCCATGACCTCCACCGGAGCGGGATCCACGCCCTTCTCTTCTTCAACGGCCTCTAGCGGCTTCGGGGGTTCTTCGTCATGGTCAAACTCGTCATCGCTATACCTGTCGGATCCCTTCTCAGAAATCTTTTCTGAAACCTGCTCCGAAGATTCGATGGCCTCCGGCTTGGACACCTTCTCTTCCTCCACAGCCTCCAGAGGGGCTGCATTGGGTTCGACATCAGAGTCGCTGCTATAGTCGTCTTCATCCATGACCTCCACCGGAGCGGGATCCACGCCCATCTCTTCTTCAACGGCCTCTAGCGGCTTCGGGGGTTCTTCGTCATGGTCAAACTCGTCATCGCTATACCTGTCGGATCCCTTCTCAGAAATCTTTTCTGAAACCTGCTCCGAAGATTCGACGGCCTCCGGCTTGGACACCTTCTCTTCCTCCACAGCCT
This sequence comes from Vickermania ingenoplastis, assembly GCA_010157825.1. Taxonomy (NCBI): domain Eukaryota; phylum Euglenozoa; class Kinetoplastea; order Trypanosomatida; family Trypanosomatidae; genus Vickermania; species Vickermania ingenoplastis. Next base: position 158,602 of record VFSE01000230.1, on the reverse strand, counting down.
CCAGAGGGGCTGCATTGGGTTCGACATCAGAGTCGCTGCTATAGTCGTCTTCATCCATGACCTCCACCGGAGCGGGATCCACGCCCTTCTCTTCTTCAACGGCCTCTAGCGGCTTCGGGGGTTCTTCGTCATGGTCAAACTCGTCATCGCTATACCTGTCGGATCCCTTCTCAGAAATCTTTTCTGAAACCTGCTCCGAAGATTCGATGGCCTCCGGCTTGGACACCTTCTCTTCCTCCACAGCCTCCAGAGGGGCTGCATTGGGTTCGACATCAGAGTCGCTGCTATAGTCGTCTTCATCCATGACCTCCACCGGAGCGGGATCCACGCCCTTCTCTTCTTCAACGGCCTCTAGCGGCTTCGGGGGTTCTTCGTCATGGTCAAACTCGTCATCGCTATACCTGTCGGATCCCTTCTCAGAAATCTTTTCTGAAACCTGCTCCGAAGATTCGACGGCCTCCGGCTTGACACCTTCTCTTCCTCCACAGCCTCCAGAGGGGCTGCATTGGGTTCGACATCAGAGTCGCTGCTATAGTCGTCTTCATCCATGACCTCCACCGGAGCGGGATCCACGCCCTTCTCTTCTTCAACGGCCTCTAGCGGCTTCGGGGGTTCTTCGTCATGGTCAAACTCGTCATCGCTATACCTGTCGGATCCCTTCTCAGAAATCTTTTCTGAAACCTGCTCCGAAGATTCGACGGCCTCCGGCTTGGACACCTTCTCTTCCTCCACAGCCTCCAGAGGGGCTGCATTGGGTTCGACATCAGAGTCGCTGCTATAGTCGTCTTCATCCATGACCTCCACCGGAGCGGGATCCACGCCCTTCTCTTCTTCAACGGCCTCTAGCGGCTTCGGGGGTTCTTCGTCATGATCAAACTCGTCATCGCTATACTTGTCGGCTGTGGCCTCCTCGGTCGCCTGGAGGGCCTCGGCTGGCTTCGACTCCTCGTCCTCCGCCTCTCCAGCCTTGGGTTCGTCCTCCATCTTGTCTTCCCCTTCTGTGGCCTGAAGCGGCTCAGCAGCCTTCGACTCTTCCTCGGTCTTGTCGTTCGTCGAATCATCAAACTCGTCATCACTATATTTGTCAGCTGTGGCCTCCTCGGTCGCCTGGAGGGCCTCGGCTGGCTTCGACTCCTCGTCCTCCGCCTCTCCAGCCTTGGGTTCGTCCTCCGTCTTGTCTTCCCCTTCTGTGGCCTGAAGCGGCTCAGCAGCCTTCGACTCTTCCTCGGTCTTGTCGTTCGTCGAATCATCAAACTCGTCATCGCTATACTTGTCGGCTGTGGCCTCCTCGGTCGCCTGGAGGGCCTCGGCTGGCTTCGACTCCTCGTCCTCCGCCTCTCCAGCCTTGGGTTCGTCCTCCATCTTGTCTTCCCCTTCTGTGGCCTGAAGCGGCTCAGCAGCCTTCGACTCTTCCTCGGTCTTGTCGTTCGTCGAATCATCAAACTCGTCATCACTATATTTGTCAGCTGTGGCCTCCTCGGTCGCCTGGAGGGCCTCGGCTGGCTTCGACTCCTCGTCCTCCGCCTCTCCAGCCTTGGGTTCGTCCTCCGTCTTGTCTTCCCCTTCTGTGGCCTGAAGCGGCTCAGCAGCCTTCGACTCTGCCTCGGTCTTGTCGTTCGTCGAATCATCAAACTCGTCATCGCTATACTTGTCGGCTGTGGCCTCCTCGGTCGCCTGGAGGGCCTCGGCTGGCTTCGACTCCTCGTCCTCCGCCTCTCCAGCCTTGGGTTCGTCCTCCGTCTTGTCTTCCCCTTCTGTGGCCTGAAGCGGCTCAGCAGCCTTCGACTCTTCCTCGGTCTTGTCGTTCGTCGAATCATCAAACTCGTCATCGCTATACTTGTCGGCTGTGGCCTCCTCGGTCGCCTGGAGGGCCTCGGCTGGCTTCGACTCCTCGTCCTCCGCCTCTCCAGCCTTGGGTTCGTCCTCCATCTTGTCTTCCCCTTCTGTGGCCTGAAGCGGCTCAGCAGCCTTCGACTCTTCCTCGGTCTTGTCGTTCGTCGAATCATCAAACTCGTCATCACTATATTTGTCAGCTGTGGCCTCCTCGGTCGCCTGGAGGGCCTCGGCTGGCTTCGACTCCTCGTCCTCCGCCTCTCCAGCCTTGGGTTCGTCCTCCGTCTTGTCTTCCCCTTCTGTGGCCTGAAGCGGCTCAGCAGCCTTCGACTCTGCCTCGGTCTTGTCGTTCGTCGAATCATCAAACTCGTCATCGCTATACTTGTCGGCTGTGGCCTCCTCGGTCGCCTGGAGGGCCTCGGCTGGCTTCGACTCCTCGTCCTCCGCCTCTCCAGCCTTGGGTTCGTCCTCCGTCTTGTCTTCCCCTTCTGTGGCCTGAAGCGGCTCAGCAGCCTTCGACTCTGCCTCGGTCTTGTCGTTCGTCGAATCATCAAACTCGTCATCGCTATACTTGTCGGCTGTGGCCTCCTCGGTCGCCTGGAGGGCCTCGGCTGGCTTCGACTCCTCGTCCTCCGCCTCTCCAGCCTTGGGTTCGTCCTCCATCTGGTCTTCCCCTTCTGTGGCCTGAAGCGGCTCAGCAGCCTTCGACTCTTCCTCGGTCTTGTCGTTCGTCGAATCATCAAACTCGTCATCGCTATACTTGTCGGCTGTGGCCTCCTCGGTCGCCTGGAGGGCCTCGGCTGGCTTCGACTCCTCGTCCTCCGCCTCTCCAGCCTTGGGTTCGTCCTCCATCTGGTCTTCCCCTTCTGTGGCCTGAAGCGGCTCAGCAGCCTTCGACTCTTCCTCGGTCTTGTCGTTGTATGACTGGTCGGGGTGATCATCGCTATACTTATCCGCCACTGCTGCTTCCGTCTTGCGTTCCTCTTCGGTGGCCTGCAGCGTCTCCGCCGGGTGGACGCGGTCTACACCGCTTTCGACGCCCATCGCCTCGGCGGGGACCACCCTCTCCTCCTCCTCGGCGGGCTGCATCTTGTCGTCCTTGACGAGCTGCTCCTTGGGCTTGGTGCTCGGGATGGGAGCGGCCTTTCGCTGTCTCGGCTTGGGCGGCGGCCGCTTCACTCCGCGGCACTCGTCGCTGTCGGTGGAGACAGTGTCGGGGCTGTGGCTTGCCTTGTGTCGGGGACCCGGCTCAGAGCCTTGCAAGGGGCGCTTCAAACGCCGCCGCGTGGATGGGACTTTGGGCTTCTCGGGATCTCTTCGCGTTCGTTCTTCGGCGTGGAGGGGGGTGATGTCGTCGTCGCTGGAGCTGCCGCCCTCCTGGTGGTCCACCTCCTCCTTTGCGTGCAGGCTGCGGGGCTCGCGACTGGCAGAGGTACTGCCATGCTGTGGAGGGAGACGGCGACGGCGGCGCTGGCGCTCGCGCTGCCGGCGGCGCTCCTCTTCTTCGTCTTCTTTCATCTGCGTTGCGTATCCTTTGCGGCTGCTGAGCTCCTCGAGCTCGATGCGGCGGCGACGGAGAAATCGCTTCCTCGCGGCCTCCTGCCGCTTCTGCTCTTCCTTCTGCCGCCGGCGCTCCTCCTCGCGTCGGCGCCGGCGCTCCTCGATAAGCATTTCTCGCCTCGCCCAGTAGTCCGCCAGGTGGGGGTCTTCGAGGTCATTGTAGGGCGGAAGGGTGGAGTTCTGCACCGGGCCAAGGGTGAAGTTGACCGGGATATGATGCTCCCCCGATACGGAGGCGGGCTCGGAGCTGCGGCGCGGGGAACTGTGCTGGGAGCTACGGGTGCGGGAGCGAGAGCTCGCTGGCTGCGTGCGGTTGAACTCCTCTCTATTCTTGGCGGCGTTCTGGGCGTACGGCGCGCCGTACAAACGCGACCCCGAGTCGGAGTGGCGATCCCTTGAAGGTGGAAGCGTCTTGGACATAATTTCGTGTGTGTTGTCGAGACTTTGTTTCTCCTTTGGCTCCTTGTTTTTTTTTTTTTTTTTTTTGTGTGTGTGCGTGTTGCTGCTGGTGTCTTCTCTTTGGGACGGTATGTGTGCGGCACCGCAGCGGTCGTGCCTGCGTGGTCGCTGCCTTTGAAGTACTTCGAACGGCAACGACAACTTTGATGATATCCCCAATCGTTACACTAGAGCAAAAAAAAAAAGAAAAAGGAAAAGGAAAAAAATAAATGTAGAATAAAACGAAAAATACTAATAATCAAAGATAAGCGGCTCCTCGACAAGGGTGAAGGATCGATGCGAAGGGTGGATTGGCTCCTCTCCGGGGCTTGTCCCTCTTGCGCGTACAGTAGTTTTTTTCCCTACTCTCTGCGTGCGTGTGAATGACGAGGGCGGATTGTCAAACAAGCACACACAAAGGGGGGAAAAAGGAGGGAGGAGGCTTCTTTCCCAATTGGCGTATTGGTGTTCTATGAATAAGGTGAACCAAACAAACAAACTAAAAAAAAAAACGAACAAATACGAACGTGGCGCAACTACCAACGGTAGCTCTATAAAGCGCGAGTACTCGTGTGTCTGGGTTTGTGTGTAACTTTTGAAGTGGAAGTGGGTAGAGTGCAGGGTGAAAAGGCCCGTACTGTGCAGACAACAACAAAAAAAAAAAAGAAAAGAAAAAGTGCGTGAGATACATAGATAGATAGATAGAACGATAGATTGTGTGTTCATAGCAAAGCCCCATAAAACCAAGAGGAACCGCATTCAACCAAAGAGATGCGAGCCATCGCCCCGCCCCTAAAAGAATGTCTCCCAACAAAGATGACACTGGCACAGGTTAGGCTTTACATGCCACATGCCACATAGGTCATGCATCTTTTTTTTTTTTTGATGTGTATCAAGGTTGGAAGATATACTTTGGCATATGTTTTACACTGGGGCTAAGAGTTCCCTCAGCTATTTATATATGGGGTAAAGATCCGGCGTCGAGTCGGATCTGCAGACCAACAACAACAGAAAAAGAAAACAAAGATGAACAACATCACATCACATCACCCCTCACACGCAAAAGAAGAAGAAGGAGCTTCCATCTGCTCTCTTTTATGTTCTTCTCTTGATTCTACGAACTGGATAGAAGGGAGCGGAGAATGGCCCGCCGTTCCATTCCTCGTCGCGCTCTGCTGGTCTCAGTCATTGTTCAATGAACACAAACAAACTACGGCAAAGAAAAGAAGTACGTAAATAAAACAGTAATAGAGGAACCAGTCGGAGAAGAGGCACACGGTAACACAAGAACAACAACAAAGACTCCTAATACAGTAGAAATGGTTGTTTAGACAAAAAAGAAGAACAAAAGAACGAAAGACGGCACTACGACGCGCCCCCAACTTCCCTTTTTACCCTCTCTCTCTCTCTCTCTCTCTCTCTCACAGGCACAGTGCTTGTGTTTACATACACACAAGAGTCTTCACAGGTCAGTTGTCAGTCTTCACATTTTTTATATAAAACTACGAGTAGCGCATCAGCACTTTGATCGATGTGTACGATGAAGTAGGCAGTAGACACAGGACAACGGCCGTGTGTACAAATGTATAAAGAGATTTGTCTATTGTCTATGGATGAGTGCCCATAGTTGGCTTTGATGTGTCAGCGTGTGTGAGCCCCAACGAAACAATACGACGAGCACATACGATGATAAACTGTCACACACAACGGTCTGTGAAACACACCCGTGACTCCCTTCTTCGCAGGGGCACATACCTCCGTATTAGAGCTGAACCGAGGCTATGCCAACTTCCTTTTCGTTTCTTCTACATTTTTTTTTTTCTTTAAGCGTTCTACCGCAGTCGAGGTGGGAAGGATACCTCTTGTAGAATTGGATTTGTCTAAACCTTTTTTTTTGTTTTTTACTGTTCTATTTTTTTTTTTCTAGGCGAAGACAACAACAACAAATGATACTCCAGGTGCTCATACGTTCTCTACGGTGCATCGCCTCCTCCTTCTTTTTACTGCTACTGACTCTCTATGAGGAATACGAACTCCCTTGCTATAAGAAACTATGACAGACAACTCGTTTGTCGAGGTGTATCTTCTGAAGCCTCACGTAAGGGTGTACTTGCAGGCTCGTTTACTTGAGTTGATCTAAATATCTCTCTGTGGTACAAAAAGACAAATAGACTCTCTATGCTCCGCATATTTTGAAAAAAGCTGTATCCGTATGCAGTTTGTAAGTTCTTATATATATATATATGCGTAGATACATATATAACAGATCTGAGTGGGTGAGGGAACGGTGTCTGCCTAGACAAGGCTGGGGGCTGGGGGCTTGGGCTTGGGGAAAAGGAAAAGGACCCACGTACTAACCCGCCTTCGCCTTCGCCTTCGCCTGATCTGCAAGGCATTGGAACTTCTCCTCCACCACATCTTCCAATCCGCTAGGCTCCAAGAAGGGAGGCTGTTGAGATACACAGCTCCATTGCTCCTCTCTCTCTCTTTCTCTCTCTCTCTCTCTTAGGCGCAGCTCCATACTTCTTTCATGCGACTTCGACCATTCTGCGACCAATGATGAGATACACACTGATGAACCAGCTGCCTTTCCTCTGCTTCGCCCCCCTTCTTTATCCCGTAACGTTGTTTAATGTGCTTCACAGGTTGTAGAGTGGTGGGCAGTTTGGTATTTCTTCTTGTTATATACAAAGCGGAGGGGAGGGCAACGCCATCTCTTGCCTCCTTCTTGGCTTCTTCTCTATTTTAAATCCATCGTTTAGCATCCGCAACCCCCCTTCTCATCCACCGCATTCACTTTTGGAATACTCCGCCGGGCGAGACTCGAGCTGGACGCGTCACTCACAGAACCGAGCAGCGGCGGCGAGGGCGAGACAGACGGCCGGCCCAGCGCCACGGACGGCGGGTTTTCAATCCCCGCCGCAGATCCCATACCGCTGGAGCCCGCCCCAGCGCGATCGCGTGTGACGGAGCTGGTGCCCTCGCGGCTATTCATCCTCGACCCGGAGGAGGCGGAGGCCGCTGCCTTTAGAATGTCTGCTGCCTCGCGGGCCTCCAGGGCTGCCTCGCGGGCCTCCTCGTACGCCGCCTCCGCTCTCGCCCGCATCACGGCGGCCGCCTGCGCATCCTCCTTCGCCTTGTCCCGCGCTATCTGCGCCTCACTGGCGGCCTGCCGGAGCTCCTCCGCCTCCACGGGGGAGAGGCTCGCTGTCTCCTCCGCCGAGCGAATGCTGGGAAGGGCCTGGGCCTGCATGGCGTCATTGTTAAGCACGGTGTTGTTGTTGAACTTCACGGATCCAGACTTCTCGACGCCGTTACCGCACGTAGCGCTGCTGCTCGTGATCGGGCGGTGCTCCGACGTGCTGCCAGGCGTTCCCAGCTGCTGCTGCTCGCTAGCGCCTCTGGACGAGGCAGGCTTCGAACTCCTGCTGAGACTGTGGCGACTGGAGCTTGGCCGGCTGGTGTGGGGAGCGGCGGGATCGCGCGGCGCCGGCTCGAAGTCCGCCGTCTTGTCCACCTCTTCGTCCTCCACCTCCGCGTCGTCGACATGGAGCGGCTCGTAGACCTCCGCGTCGTCGTCGTCAGCAGCAGCGCCGGTGTTGGTCGCCGTTTGGTCCTGGCCAGAAGTACGATCCTGGCCTAGAGTTTGGTCCTGGCCAGAGGTACGATCCTCGTCCGTCTCGCCCGGCATGCAGAGGGAAGTACTTTCGGCAGTTTCTTCCGTCACGGAGAGGGGGTCGCACGGGTCTGTTTGGATTTCCTTGCAGTGGGGGTCCGCTTCTTCCTGCTCCCTCTGCTCCGGCTCTGCCTCGCTACCGCTCTCGCTCTCGCTCTCGGTGTCGCTCACTGCTACATCATCTTCCGCCGCGTTCTTAGGCGCCTCTTCATGAATGCAGCTGGAGTACTGGCTCCCCCGCACCCCCTCGGCCTCCCCCTGCAGCTCCGTCTCGTCCTGCTTCTGCTGTTGTGTCATCTCTTCGCGGCGGCGGCGGCGCTCCTCCTCCTCCTCCTCCGTGATTTCACGGATCTCACCGTAGCGGTTGCGGTGGTAGTGGCGATGGCGGTGCCGCCGGTGGTGGCGGCGACCACTACCCGAGGGATCTCCGTCCCCCCCTTCCTCCGCCTCGTCAGCAGCTTTCTTCTCCGCCTCGAGAATCGCTTGCCGCTGGCGCTCCCGCTCCTGGCGCTCCTCCTCCTGCCGCCGCCGAAGCTGCTCGAGGCGCCTCTGTTGTTCGGCCTCCTTTCGGCGCTGCCGGCGGCGCCTCGCGGCGATGTGGCGCTGGCGCTGGCGCTCCCGCTCCTTCCTGCGTTCCTCCTCCCGCTGCCGCTCCCTCTCCTCCTCCCGCTGCCGCTCCTTGGCTTCCTTCTCGCGCCGGCGCTGGCGCTCCTGCAACTCCTTGAGATCCTTCTTCTGCTGGCGCTCCTCCTCCTGCCGCGCTCGGCGTTGCTGCTCCTTCTGCTCCTTGCGGAGGTCGATCAGCTCCGCTTGTCGGGACCAGTACGGCAGAAGGTTGGGATCACTCAACGCGTTGTACGGCGGAAGCGTGTCCTTTGTCACTATAAACTCCACTGGCGGAAGCGGCTCGCCGTTGTTGTAAACGAGGTTCCGGTTTACATCGTCCCTCCCGCTGCTGTCGGCGTTCCGACCGCCGGCGCTGCTGGCTGCCCCGCCGCGGGTAGTCGAGACGCTTGTGGCGGCATCCTGGTTCCTAATCGGTGGAAGATTGCTCATCTTTTTCTTTACGTGTTGATTTTTTTTTCTTCTTTTGTTCGATATAAACGGCGTATATCTACGTTCGGTTCCTCTGAAGCACAGAAATAAGAAAAAAAAACAGTGGAACAAAAGGAAAAGCTAAAATGGTCGATCGTGAACGAACGAGAAGAGAAGAGAAGAGGACATAAACATCAAAAAAAAAGAGATGGAAGAAACAAATGAAACGGTAGTATTGAAACAGTGCGACGGGAAACAGCAGCAGCAGCACAAAGAAGAAGCCAAAAGCTGTGAAAAGAGTTCTGTGCTTTTATTTTTCTTTTAGTAAAGCGCACATTGCCGAGCATTCCAACTACGTCCCAAGCACACACATCAGCCTCCTTTGTGTTTCAAAGGAACAGACCCACCTTTTACTTACTTTTTTGCTGAACAAGTCTTGTTTTCCTCCAAAAAAAAAGTTTAATATATCCTTTAACAAGGCGGTAGAGCAGCACTGAAGAAAGTTTTTACGTTCTCCAGCACTCAGCTGCAGCTGGGTGCCTCCCACGCCAAGTCGAGCATACAGCTGAGAGTGTCATCCCCTTCCAGACCAACTCGAATTGTCTACTACACGTAATTTTTCACCGAAACCGTATCGAAAAAAAAAAAAAAAAGGGAGCAGAACGAAAGAAAAGGTACAGAAGGAGGATATGCGAAACGATATTTCTTATTCCGTGTGTGTGTGTGTTGGGGGGGGGGGGGGAGGGAGGTCGTTTCCACTAGACCAATACTTTCGACAGCCCCAACCCCAGGCCCAGGCTGGGGACCATCTTGACGAACTCGTAGATGTACCGCAGCTGGAGGATTGTCACGAAGTTGATGTGATGGAAGTGGAGCACTGCGCCGATCGTGGAGCCCCACAGCCCCACACAAACGAGTAGAAAGACCGCCTTCATCACCGCACCGCCAAAATAGTAGTAGCCCGTCGCCACCGCCGACGCGTAGGATCGCCTCACCCTGCCCACCACCACCACTTGATCTGGGCCGAAGGTGCGCCGGACAGCGCGGGCGGAGCTTCCCCTTCAAAATTTCGCCGTGGCGCCACAGCTCCGCCAGTCGGTAGGCCACCAGGGTGAGGAGGAGCGGGTAGAAGTTGCGCACAGAGCACAGCACCGCAGAGGGGAGTAGGCCGACGTCCCGCACCCAGCGCGCCACCACCTGGCAGACGACGTCGTAGCGGGCCTCGAGCCCTGGGTGCGCAAAGGGGAGCCGGACCGGGTTCGTGGTGCTGGGGTCATGGTGCGCCGACTGCAGCAGCGGAAGCCCCACCGCAGCTGCCTGCCAGTCGATCGTTTCGAAAGTGGATTGCTGCCCGGAGACGAAAAAGCCGTAGGCGGCGGTGAGATACACGACAAGGCCCTTCTGCAGGGACGAGAAGAAGAAGACGCTGCGCCGGAGAAGGTGGCCCGTCGCGGGGTCCACGGCGTGGCGATCTGAAACCGGCTCCAACGGGAGCAGCGAGTCGTCGAAGCAGAAGTGGTAGAAGAACCTGGGAAGCAGCGTGGTGAAGAGCGCTGTTACGACGGCGGTGGAGCGCTGTATGGGGCTGTAATCGCAGAGGGAGATGACCCACAAGGAGAAGATAAAGTAGTTGCTGCAGCTGCAGTCGCCCATGAGGCGCCCGACGACTCGGCGGGTTCCCCACAGCACAAAAGGGGTGACGTGGTGCAGGACGGGCAGTCCTCGCGACGCCGAGCAAAGAGCGACGACAATGGCGCACCAGAGGGCTTCCATCGCACGATAGACACGGTGGTGTTGGTGGTGATGCGCACCGGGGCAGCGAGACGACAGCCACCACAGACAGCCCGCCAAGACATACGGGACGTGCAGGCCAACGTCAACGAGCCACGACACGACGGGGGCATAACGCACGGCGCCCACCACATCCAGCCACAGACGGGTGCTGTCGAACTCCACATCAAAATCGAGCCGCTGGAGGGCAAGCTCGAACGGAGAATCCTCTGGAATGATCTCGTCGGAGGAGTAGGCCCGCAGCGCCAGCGGGGAGAGGCACACCAGCGCCAGAAACCCCAGCGACTCCATGATACTGCAGGCCAAGGGGCCAAAGCGGCCAACGAACGCCGGAACAAAGCGAGATCGCTGGCCGGGAGTGGGCTTGGGGCGACCTACCCGGGCCGGGCACCGCATAGGCAGGTACACCTGCAAGACAACGGTTCGGATGGCGAGACTAGTGGCAAGAAAAGTGCACAGAAGGCGATCCTCCACGTAGGCGCCGCCGCGCAGCGTACACGACAAGAACACGAGCACCGCCAGGACCACAGGGAGCGTCTGCAGCACCAACGCCGCGCGGCGCATGGCGGGGCTCCCGAGTTCGGCCCGCAGGCGCGAATCGAACCGCCTCAGGGTTTGGGAGAGGCTGTGCTGCCCATCCCGAACAGCGAGGACCATCATGGGCCAGCCGTACACTTTTAGAAGCACAAACCCCACCACATGCATCCCCACAATGAGCCCACAGAGCTGAGGCACAGAGGAGAAGGCGGAGTTGCAGTGCTTGTGGGCATAGTTCGACCAGCGCACCATCGCACGACGGTAGGCCGACGGGTCTTGGTCAGGGTTCTGCATTTCGTGCGCCTGGTGGATCTCATGGCGGATCGCCACCCCAGAGTTTTCCCGCTGGCGCTCCATCTGCTTCCAGTTGCAGAACTCGAGCTGTTTCACCACCCGGTCCGCCTGCTGGCGGAAGGTCGCAGCATCCGTCTCTTCGTCCTCCTTCTGAACGAGGTGGACCAGCTCTGGGATCAGGCGACCCACGTTGTGAAATGGGATCGGAACGCCGAGGAGAAGGGCGATGGTCGCCGTGAAATCCAGCTGCTCCACCCCAGATAGCTTGTGCGGCGCCGGGTACCTCTTGGTGGGGCAGCCGCTCGTTGTGTTGGGGGCGTCGCAGGTCTGCAGCACCGCCTGGAGGTCCGGCTCCAGCAACTCCGCCTTCCGCGTGGCGATGGCGGAGTGAACCGCGTGCTTCTTCGCCGCACCGAAGCGCGAGCGCCCCTTTGAGCGGTGCTCCGCCGGTGAGGTGGTAGAGGCGGGAGCCGTGTCGCTCGTCTCAGGTGCTTGGGTCTTCGTTTGGCCCCCGCCCCCGCCTCCTCCTGCGAAGAACTTCGCGAAGGCGAACGTGTTGCGCTCCAGCTGGGTCCCGCCGCCGTGATTTCCCCTCGGGGTGACGCCGTGGTCGCCCATCACGAGGAGCAGCGTGGTCATGTCCGTCTCGCGCGCCTCCAACGCCGCGGTGAGGTTTCGGAGGAACAGGTCGTACTCCACCGCCTTCTGCGCCATTTCCGGAACGTCGATGGCCCCGAGATGGTGGCCCACGTGGTCCATGCCGATGATGTGGCCGATCACCAGCGGGGCGTGCATTACGGGTGGTAGGTGGGTTGGGCTGGACCGGGCGGCTGAGATGGCCTTCTCCACCGTCTCCTCTTCCAGAATGCGAAACAAGTTTTGGAAGACCAACTGATCGACGGAGTGGTAGTCCCCAATATCGTACGAGAAGAGCCCCATAGCGGTTTTCCAATAGTCGGGGGCGGCGGAGACGTTGCCCCTCATCTGCATCGCCTCGCCGTCAGCTTCCCCCTTGTTGGGGTAGAGCTGGCTCCAGGAGTCGTCACCAACAAACACGGATCGGCCGCGCAGCTGCCACATCAGCGAGTCCTTCTGGCCCGTCTCGTCCGCATTTTGATCCGCGCTGCTGGCGCTGTTGTCGGAGGCAAAGAAGAAATTGCGCATCACCGCATTGAGCATCTGTGGGATGGTGCCGGTGGTGAGCGCCAGAATACGCTGCATGGTGGTCGTCGGCGGGTCGGCCAAACTGAAGAAGCCCAGCGAAGCGTCGTCGGGGTCCAGCAACGACTCCTGCAGAAAACGTATGACGTTTGCCTCCTGCACCTGCTCCTTCCCTGCGGCAGCGGCGCAGGACGGCTCCAGTTCCTCGCTGGGCCGGCGCGCGCAGCCGCCTGTCGCGGCGTCAATAAGAAAATCGGGATGAACGTAATCCGGCCGCAGCGCGTCGAGGAGAATGAAAACAATCTGATCCACGAGGGGCTCGGCGGTCCCGCGGGGAAGGGGGATGCGGCTCTCCTGCTGCAGCGCCGTGCCCGGGGTGCGGTATGCCCCCTCGTCGACGTGGCATGGGGCGGAGGAGAGGCCTGGGAAGACATCGAGCGGCACGGGGGTCATGATCAGCACCATCACCGCCACACAGCTGGCGAAGAGAGCAAAGCAGGCGACGAATAGTGCGGTGCGCCGCTGTGGCTGCGGCTGTGGCGGAGCGGCAGCGGGTACACCTCCTTGCGGGGTGGCGCTGCTCTTGCGCCCACCCTTCTGTTTGCTCTTCATATGCCCACGGGGTGGACGGGTGTGCAAAATATATAAGAATTATATATTTATTTATTTATTAGTGTTCTAGAGTGCTGAGTTTACGTACGACGTGAGAGGGGATGCCGTTCGCCACGCATGTATACCCTATCCTCCTCTCGAGGTTTTTTTTTTTTTTTTGTGTGTGTGTGCAAGGACTTTCAATGGTTGAAAAACAAAACAAACAAAATATAAACAAGGCTGGAAATGTTCTACAGGGCTCTTTGGGGGTACCTCAGAAGGACAAGAGGTCTTGGACGCAGGGAAGGGAGGGATGTTGATCTTGTATTGTCGAAAAGCCAATGAGAGCGACTCAAGCAGCTCTGCTCGCCACGTCAGCGCTTGGATACTGAACAATGTAAATAATAATAAATAATAATAATACCACGAAGATTACGGAAGGAGATATGAATAGATGACGATACCAGAAGAGGGAAGCTATTATTATTTTTAATTTATTATTATTATTATTCTTTCTTTTCTAATGCGAATAAGATGAGAGTAGGAGAGTATGTGATAGCGAACTCATCATTATACCCAAAGGATTCACATATTAAAAAATAAAGACGACGAAAATATAAAAAAAAATCAGGAAGAAGGAAAAAAGGTGCAATGAAGGGAAAAGGTAGAGGTCTGTCTTTTATATGACCACACACACAAACGCACAAACAGATATATACATACATATATATATATATATGTATATATCTGTTTGTGCACGTAAGAGAGAGCGAGTCGGTGTACCACCACAGCGTGGTCCACTGCCTCCGATCCCGCAAGCAGAGCGGCGAATATTCATCAACTTGTCCGGCTAGACAACTGTTTCGTTTGTTTTGTGTGTTTGTTTAGACTTTACGCTTCTTGTGTGTATCTTCGCACAACTTATTATTACGGGCGTGACGACAGATATATATTGATATCTTTAGATTAGAGGTACACCTCGGGGGGTTCATGATGGTCTATTAAAATACTACTCCCAGGACTGAGAGAACTACAAAAAAATAAATTTAGAACTTAGGGTTAGGTTAAAACTTTAGAAATAACAACAAAAAAATAAAAAGGAAAAAAAAAAGCAGTGGAATTGATAAGGACGTGTCTGCGCGTTCAAAGGACTGGGTCCTACTGCTGACCTGACTCTGGTCGAAATACTCGGAAGGAGATGTAACGGAGTATAGACGCGGAGGCACAACATTAAAACGCAACCTGAGGATAAAGAATAAATAAATACAGTACTAATGATCAATAAATTAATAATAATAGAGTACAAAGACAAGTGATTCGTTGCAGAACTGGTTTGTACGGTAGGGAGTGAGACGTGTCGGTGGTTGTGCATACATCCCAACGACTGATGAATCTTTAAAAGAAAACAACAACCACAAGTCAAACCAATACATATATATATTTATTTGTGTGTGTCAGGCGGGTGGATAAAAGTAGCACGGACTTTAAAAAAAAAAAGATTTCTGTTTTATGACGCCAACACACGCATGCACATCAACGTAATACAACAACAACAAAAAAAAAGAGAGAACGAGAAATTTCAAAGAAGAAAATATAAAAATATTTCACGTCTTTCGCGAATGCTCCACCCACTCACAGAACCTCACCAGGTGCGATCATCGGTTTTTAACAACTCGCATTTACTTCACAAACTTAAGAACTTAAGAAAAAAAGAAAAAGAAATATATATATATATATATATGCCGATCCGCCTGTCTGTGTCACAGCTCTAGCTCTCCACTTCTGCTCTACCTGCCACCGTGGTGAGGCGAGACATACAAAGGCAGCTGTCGAGCACCGTTGTGCTGTGGCAACAGTCGGCGGCCGCGGTGTTCGGCCCCCTCTCGCCGCCCTGCGCCGTAACCACCATGGGCGGTGACGTGGGTGTAGTGCCGCTGAGGGGCAGCGGTGCCCATGCGGGGCCGGGGGCCGCTCTCCATCTCCTCCTGGCCGTACCCTCGACCGAACGACCACTGCTGCTGCTGCTGCTGTGCTGTTGTGTTTGGCGGAGGTTCCACGTGCTGCGGTTGCCGTGCGCCGTTGCCTGGCTGAGGATTTATGGGCCGGCCCCACGCGGGGTAACACCCCGCACCACTGTGATAACGATCGGAAGTGTTGTTATTGTGGGTGCTGTGTGCACTGCTGTGGTGGATCGTTTCACTTGGAGGGCTGTAGGGAGCCGGAGGCATTTGAGAATGCCGCTGCATCGGGAGCTGCAGCGCGCCGCCACCGCCCTGCCGCTGGTGGTACGCCTCGCGAGAGCCGGCGGTAATTGGCAACGGCGAGGCGGAGGCGGTGAAGGAGGAGGCGGACGGGCCGGCCTCGCCAGCGATACCGCACTGCTGCGGCACGCCCGTCACCACCGGCGAGGGCGTTGAGCGGGAGAGGCAGCCAGGGTACGTGGGCGGGCCGACGCTGGATGCGTGGCTGGCGCTGAGCCGGTGCGCGGGGGGCCGCCGGCCGGACGTGGCAGTCGAGGGGCTGTCATGCCACGCCGCGTCATCGCCCCAGGCACCTAAAAAATCGCCGTCCACCAGCACAAACTGCGACGTCGACGAGGTCTTGCGGCCGGAGTCCAGCCCCACCGCGTCGGGGTTGAAGGCGCTCGGTTGGAACACGAGAGAACCGGAGCTCTTCCGCCGGCCCCCGCCCGTTGCCATCGGGTTGCTGGCGGTGCTCGTTGCCCCGCCCACGCCAGCGTACGGCCCGGTCGGCGTCGGGGTGTAGGAGCCGGGGCTGGCCGACTGCGACACCGAGCCGCCGCCTGCGTTTGGTGTACGAGGGGCGGCGGGCTGGGCGCAGGGGGGACGGCTCCCTCCATGAAGGTGGCCGCCGGGAGGTGGTGGAGGGGCGGCAAGGTCTTGGGAGGGGTGCGGCGGCTGGTATGGAGGCCGGCCTTGGAGCTGGAACGGGAGAAAGTGGTGCTCCTGTGGCGCCGACCGCCTGCGGGCGAGCCGCGGCCGAGGCTCCACCTCCTCCTCCTCCTCCTCCTCCGCCGCCGCGGCGTCCTTTGCGATAGAAATGAGCGGCAGCGGCGCCGGGTTGCTGCACGCGCTGGCTGGGTCCGCATGAACGGCACGCAGCGCCTCGTCCGCTGTCTGGCCACCGCGGGGTGGGCTCCCCCCGCAGCTGTCGCCGGCCCTCTCGGGGGAAGGGGTAGGGGAGGCGTTTGCCAGGAGCAGCTGGTCCAGCGATGGATCGTACGGGGCCTCCACGGTGGGGCACAGCCCGAGGTCGCGCAGGGTGGCGACGCCTCGCGGCTCGAAGGCGGATGCCGGCAGGCGGTCCTCCTCCGCCGCGTGCGACGAGGACCACCTCTCGCCCTCGCCTTCTGTGGTGCTTCGGTCGCCTCGCTCGTCGGCCGCGCTGCTGTCTGCGTCCCCTGGATCGGGGCTGGGCTGCGGCAGCTCCTCATTTCTTCCCCCCTTTTGTGTGTCGCGGCCCTCCCAGGCATCCCACTTGTGCAGCTGGCGGCGCCAAGCGTTGAGGACCTTATCAAAGGCCCGCTTACTAGAGTTGAACTCGGGCCGCGGGGTGATGGGGTGCATGGAATGGTGGAACTCGCGGTCCCCGACCAGGGGCACGACCTGGCGATACGAGCGGTAGCCGGCCGTCCCTTTCCCAAAGAAGATCTGCTTGCGGCGCTGCGACAGCCGGCGCCGCATCTCTTTCGTGGCGCCAATGTTGAGCAGCTCAACGGGCAAGTGCACGTTGGGGTAGTGCAGGTGCGGCTCGCGGGTCCGAACCTCCTCGAGAACCAGCAGAAGCTGCTCCGGGGTGAAATCCTTCGGAATCGTCGCCAGGGCGGCGACGGCGGCGGCACCCTCCGCCGGCTGCTCCTTTGCTGGTACGGGCGGGCAGCCAGCGGCAGAGGAGCTAGGGCCCGGAGGCTGCTGCAGAGTTGTGCCACTAGTGCCCGTCGCACAGACGAAACGTGGCGGCTGCGGCTGCGGCTGCGGCTGCGGCTGCGGCTGCCTCTGCTGGTGAGGGGGGACGGGGGGGCCGCCTGGTTGGTGGCTGCCACCGCATGTGGCATACGGTGGTGTTGGCGGGCGTGCGCGGTGGTGCTGGGGAAGGAGGAGGTTTGGATTTCCCCTGTTGCTGCCCTCTTGTTGTTGCCTCTGGCCGTAATAAGATATACCCATGTGCTGCTGCTGCTGCTGCTGCTGTGGGTATGAGGAGCTCATGTCTGTATACGGGAGTTGATTTAGACTTGGGAAAGGGGGTGCCGGCTGTGGGCCCGCAGCAGCACGCTGGCCGTGAATAGTGTTCACCTGCTGCTGAAAATACGGCTGTGATGGCGGAGGGGCGTGAGGCGGCTGGCGTGGGTAGACGGCCGCGCTGGGCCCTCTGCCCAGGCCTGGAGAGAAATAGGCGACCGGGTGGGGGTGAGGCGACGGCTGCGCGCCGGCGTCGGCTGCCCAGTGCTCGCGCCGGAGGGCCAGCGCGGCCTCCTTCCGCGCCATGAACCTGTTGTCAGTGCTCTGCGGGTAGTGTGGGTAGGAGGAGGGGCGCTGCGGGGGACTCGCGCTGAGGTGCTGCTGGAAGGCGTCGAGGATCGCTGTGGGGGCGTTGGGGGGCTGCTGCTGCCGCTGCTGCGGATGATGGTGGAGCATGAGTTGCTGGACAGTGCCCTGCTGAGGGGCCGTCGCACCACGCGAGGAACGCACCTCGTGAAGTTGCGTGGGCGTATTGGCGTGTCCGCGGGTTTGCATCTGCTGCCGCGTGATGGCCTGCAGCTCTTGGTTCACGCCGCCGGCAAGTTCCATTGCCTGCGCCGCCGTGCTGGTGTTCGAGTTCGGGTTAGGAGGTGGCCAAGCCGGCGCAGGGGTGGGTGGCTGCTGCCGAGGACCAGTGGTGGAGGAAAGCTGGCTTGGGTGGCCAGGGCAGGCACTCTGGGGCGCTCTGCAATACGGATGAGAGGGAGCGCTGCTGCTGCCCGGCATCCACTGCGCCGAGCTGAGGCTGTTGTGGCTGCCGCCTCTCTGTTGAACGGGACCGCTGCTTGGGTGGCTGTGGTTAGCCATCGTCTTGTCTCGAAATGTGAAACAACAACACAATAAATCTTTTTTCAGTGATCCAAGACAGATTCAACGACACGCGCTGGAACCGGCTTGCTCTTGGCGAAAACAAAACAAAACCAAAACAAAAAAATATGTGCGTCCCTCACTTGCTATTGCGTCCTTCTCTCTTCTTCTCCGTTCAGACAATAATAAAGTAAAAGAGTACAAGAAAGTAGTAGGATCTGGTAAGGATGTGGTATGTGTGTGAAGGAGAAGAAGGGTAGAGAAAAGAAAAGCCGTTCCAGTTTGTGTCTTTCCTCAAGTTGGTTTCTTTTTTTATTATTATCATCTTTCTTCAATGTGTCTTTTGCTTCACTTTCACGCTGCGGCTAAAAGGTTCTCGTTTAAGTTTTAGATTCAACGTGTCCGTTGAACTTAAAAGGTTTTAGGTGCACCGAATAGTTAGAAATAAAGCGCAAAGCAGAGCTGTACAGCACAAGAAAAGATGCACGCACAAGATACCGCAAAAATAAAAATAGAGAAGGGCTATAGAACTAATATTATATATAGAGAGAGATGAAAAAGCTGTTGTCCACCTGTATATCGTGTCCTTGTCGTGCTCCAGCGACTAAAGCGCCAAGGACTAGTGGCACGAATTTCTTTAAAAAAATAATAATTAAAAATTAATGTGTCTAAGGCCCGAAGAGTTAACTTAGCTATTAGCCCTAGTCTAGTCTTACTCTAGACCCCAGTGCCTTAATGTCTGTGTGTGCCTGTGTGCCTGTTGGGGTCCACAACACTAGCGTCGCAGTAGACAGCAAGTTTGCTCTTCGTTGTGCACTTATTCGGGGGCGGAGTGCTGCAGCAGGGAAAAAAAACAACAAAAAAACGCAAACTTTAGACGCTGCCTCGCTCCTTTGTCTACCTAATGAAGAAAGAGGGGGGAGGAAGGAAGGATTTGTTCCTCTGCTGGCTCGCATTCTTCGAATGCTCATCCTGTCGCAGAACATATCAACACATGCGTTTCAGTTTAGTGGCGAGGGCGAGTGTCCCCCACGTAAGGCAACCCTCCGGCAAGGGGCCTACAGTGGGTCACCGCCTAAAATCAAACTCAGTGAAAAGGTGCCGCTTTTAGTTACTCAGCGGCTGTGTGTTAATTGTTGCGATCTTATGTATAGAGGTGTCAACCCCCCCCCCCCTTTTTTTTACGAAAATAAATAAAGAACAAAATAAAATAGAAAATGTTAAAACATACAGCTGATAAAGGTACGCCCTCTGAGCTGACAGGGATCTCCATGATAAACTGCTGTGTGCCAACCTTCACCAGCCCGCACTTCGACATGAGATGACTTCGTGAGCCAACCTCAAGAAAGCGGGAGCAACAACAAAATAAATACACGAAAAGAAAAATAAAAATAATTTAAAATAAACGGGGTATACGGGTGGGTGGGAAAAACTAAAATAAATATCGATTTTGTTCCTACCTATGCGTCAAGAAGACAAGGATGTGTAGAGAAAACATATACATATATATGTATTCATTTCAACAACACCAAGGAACATTTCCTCAACCACACCGAAATACCGAAGAGTAGTTAATTAATAAATTTAGGCATTGACACGCAGAGATCTACCGATAACGCTTTACGATCTTTTTATTTTCTCCTCTCTCTGTGGTTCCTTAAAAGTAATACAATATAATATATAAGATAGATGGGCAAGAGAGAGAGAGAGGGAGAGAGACGAGCGTAATTTTCGTGTAAACGATTTCTTTCTTTTAGTGTATGTGTGTGGTATTATTATTATCTTGTCACGCTAGCCCGCTCGAAAAAAAAAAAAAAACAGAGACAACAATAACAACAACCGCAGAAACAAACTAATGTGCTGCAATGCTGTATGACTTGACCGGCAGCAATCAATGAGGAGTGTGCTGTACTATAATGTGCGCATGCTTCACAATTTGTAGATGAGCAACTGATGCGCGATGCTACAGCTACCAGAAACAAAAAAAGAAAGATAAGAATAAAAATTTCTTTTTTAAAAAAAAATAAAGTATAACGTATAATTCTTTACTTTAATGGTGGGCTTTCTATTGCGTATTATTATGTTTGTAGTACTTACGTTGTTGTTGGCTATGTGCTTGAGTTTTAGGACCTTTTTTTCTGACGCACACGCGCACAGTGATATGACCCTGAACTATTGCTTGCCCCTGTACCCCAGTGGCGCGGTCAGACACACAAACCAACACGCAATAGCAACGGCAACAAACAAACAAGCGGGTTGCGATATTGTTTTTATTTTATTTTATTTTGTTTTGTTTTCTTTTACCCTGTTCTCTTCTAGGGACGGGTGGAGATTCACCTTCTCCAGTTCAAGTTGCACCACTGAATATCGGCCAAGTGGGGGCTACCCGAGCGGATGGCAGAAACAAAACAAAAATTCGTTGTGCTGGTGAAGGCGAAGTGCCTTCTGGTATGACAATGGGGGGTCAAGGGAGGTAAGGCTGGCTCCACCCTTGGCTAGATAATTTCTACGATTGAAACCAATGGTGAAGCGCCACGTGCCAAGGGGGAAGCACATGTAACAAGAGAGAGAGAGAGAGAGAGAGAGAACCGAACCAATGTAACCAAGAGCAACTTAAACGTAGACGAGCCGTTGACGACGTCCGCATCACCAGCGTGCTCTCGTGAAAGGGAACAGAAAACAGCAGCGTCGCTCTCATCATCTTGGGCTGCTTGTGAGCTTCTTGAGCTTTACCCTTCACCCTTGCCCAGTTTATGGTCACGCCGGAGAGTCAGCCCTCCGCCCCGGAGGACCCATCGCATCCTACTTCTCTTTCGTGGTGGGTGGTGCGGAGCTGTGCTTCGCTTTCTTGTTGTTGTTTAAAGAAAATATATGGTTGTTTGTTTGTTTGTTTCTGTGTTCTTTTTATTTAAGTGAAGTAAATGAGGAGCTCGAGGACGGCACATCATCATCATCATAATATGGTACCTAGGCCGGGTACTCCTCCTCCTCTCTCTGCTTGCCGCTGCCTGTCTGGGAGTGGACGGCTGGTGTAGTGCATCGGTGTCGTCATGGTACAACGCTGGCCGCTTGAGACCTCTCTTTTCCCCCAATGGCCGAGCGCCAGACCCTGTAGGTGTGCGGTGCGTGCCCAGAAAGCCTCCCCTGTCGTTGTCTCTTTCTCTTTCAAATATCCTTCTGCTGCGCTCACCGACTCGGTCTCCCTCCCGCACACGGACCCCATACGCCACCTACCTTCCTTCTATTCACCCGCCACACTGATTTTCTCTTCCCCTCCTCCTCTTCCATCCAGCGAAGCAGAGCTACATCTCGAATTCCAGCGGGGAGATCTCCGTCAGCGGGGACTCCTTCCACCTCCATTCTCCCTGGAAGTCGAAGTACTGGAGGCACTGCTGTACCTCCGCGGCGGGAGCTGGCCCCGCCTCCGGCTGCCCCGCTGTGGGAGAGGTGGTGGAGGCGGCAACGGGTGGGTGTGCCGGCTTGGTGACTATCTGGTACCACATCGTGTCGACCTTGCGGAAGAAGTACCCGCGCTTGCGGAGCACGCTGGCGGCGTAGAGGTGCTGATAGTCCTTCTGGTGGTAGTAGAAGATGAAGAAGAGGGAGGAGTCGTCGAACTTGTGGTAAATGTGCCGGTGGGAGAGCACGGGGTGGATCTCTGAGGGGAAGGAGTCCATCGGCTCCACCTCATTCGGCGGCTGGAAGACGCGGTGCCGGTCCGCGTCCAGCGGATGGCTCAGGTTCAGCAGAGACATTTCCAGCATTCGCGCGGCCGTCTCCTCGTCGAGATCGAGAAAATCCGCGCGCTTCGCAGGGGCAGCTGCTGCGGCTGGGGTGCCCGTGGCGGTGGCAGTGGCGGTCCCGGTGGTCGTCGGGGCAGCGGCTGGAGCAGCGGCGGCGGCCGCCGTCTCCTGCCTCGTGCGGCGCTGCTCCTCCTGCTCCTCCTGCTGCTGCTGTTGCGCCTTCTGCGCGAGGCGGCGCTTGCGCTCCTCCTCCGGTGCCCGCATCATGAGCTGGGTGCGCTGCATCAGTTCAGCTAGTGATCCAACGGCCGGCCTCACCGGGCCCGTTATGTCACCGCCGAAGGTGTCGTCGTTGTTGGCGTCCGCCGCCGTGTCGTCGGCCCAAGCGGGCGGCGCGCCGTCGTCCAGCAGAAGATCGCCCGGGCCGCCGCCGGTGTTGCCCTTGCGTGACGAGGAGCGCGGCAGCGGCAGCTGGCCGCCCCCTGCCCCGGCCTTGCTCCCGGCCTCCATGCCGTGGCGCCCTGCGGCCGCCTTGTTCCCTGCGTTCAGCTGCTTCGCCTTGGCGAGGGGGCCGAAGAGTCGGTCGTACCACTCCACCTTGCTCAGCGTGTCGCTGTCCACTTTGTCTTTGAGGAGCTCCCGCACCTCCCCACGAACCGTGTCCACCTCCTCCGGCCGCAGCTCGTCGTTCTGTACAGACTGCAGCAGCTGCTCTAGCTTGGCGTGCTGGTTCTGGTACCGCCCCAGCGTCTCCGAGGGGGTGAGCTTGTTGTTGGGATTGCTGATCACGGCGCTCTTCCGGCCCGCATTGGCCCCGGCCCCGCCGCCGCCGCCCTTACCCTTTCCGACCTCTGACTCGAGCGCTGCGATGCGTTGCTTCAAATTTCCAATGGCGTCCTTCACCCAGTGCTGCGTCAGCGTCTTGTTCATCGTCTGCTGGCCCGCGTTGTCCGAGCCGCTGTTCCCCGCCGCGCCGCCGCCGCCGCCGCCGCCGCCGCCTTTGCTCTTGGTGAGCTTCTCCATGATGCGCAGCTGCTCCAGCAGCTTATCGAGCCGCTTGTTCATCTCCGCGAAGGCATCCTTGTCGGATTGCTCCTTCAGGTCCGGCATCTTGGTGCGGAGCCGATCCCGAACACCGAGCAGCTTATTCATTTCTTTCCGGATCTCCACGTCGTGCGGGAGCACCAAGGTGCGCTGGCCACCGCCGCCCGAGGAGCCGGCACCGCCCTTTGGTCCGAACATGTTTGGGTTCATACTACGCACCCGCATGATCACCTCCTCCACGTTGTCCAGTGTCTCCACAGACCGCTTGCGGGTGCGATCGAGAGAATCGGCATTCTTCTTCATCTGACAGCAGCAATAGAATCGTCACGTCAGAAAACTGAATGCCGGGAGGAGCGGAGGGCGTGCGAGTACAGGTGTGTATGCGCGTAGGATGAGCGAGTGAAGTTGTAAAAGATTAAGACGCGATAAACGTTAAGGGTCTTCCGGCGTCTTCTCTGAGCATATATATATATATATATATATGGGGGGGACGACACCAAAAATGGAGGTGTGGAAGAGAGGAGTGTATCACCAGCATCCGAGACGAAATGATACGAAGAGAGAGAGAGAGAGAGAGAGAGAGAGAGAATTGTGAAACAGACATACACACACACACACACAAGAACATATGAATGATACGCGCAATTGGGACAATTATAGCGTGTAGCGAACCTCGAGCAAGGTGAGGGGTATAAATCGTATGCTATCGGGAGTACTAACATTCACTTCCAACTACTGACTCACATGCATCGCACCGACTGGCTCCTCTCCTACCTATTGCCCCAGAAGAAGTCGAAGCGGCTCGCCCGTATTTAAACGGGAGGGCTCATCACCCGGAGGCGGTGGTGTGCCCACGATTTTGGTTCATTCACACGAACAGGCCTCCCCACGTCCCACAAGAGGCGTGGAATTCAGTGAACGAGCAGGTCCGTCGACAACGCATCCGGTGGCTGCAGGAACTCAAGGCAATGCCGCACCACCTCCTGAGGATGAATATCGCGACGGCCGCGATCGAGCTGCTCAAGAGCATTCAACGAACACGCCACTGGAAGTGGTCCACACAAACGTCGGCCATGTCCAACCTGAAGGCAGAACTTCTCAATTTGCCGCTGTATACGGACCAAACGGCGCCGATCGACCTGGATCCGTACCCGGAGTGGAAAGCAGCGATGCGCACGGTGACGCAACTGCACAACGAAGAGATTCCCGAGCCGCCCCCGCCCAATACACGAGCGGAGTTCGAGAACACCCGTCGGGAGCTGAGAGGCCACCCGCCAGCACGGTTGTACCGTACGATGACGTGGGTTTTCGCGGCCAGGTCATGCGACATCGGGCAACTCCGCCCTTCGGACGTAGTGTTCAACGACGAGGCGCCGAATCCGGCCACACCGACGGTACGGGTTTCGTTATCCCTGCGCCGTGGCAAGGCGGCCCGCCTACGGGGCCCGTACCCACTGGCATCCCACCTTCCCCGAGAGGAGGCATCGGTCCTGCAACAGATCTTGGGCCGGAAAGGCCCCAACCAGCTGCTGTTTTCGCCTTTGACGGAAACCAAGGACCAGGTTCGCACGGCTCTCCGCCGCGTCAACCAACGCCTCCAACTCCCGTCCGTCAGGAAGGGCACAACACAGCTGCTCGCAGAGAACGCCAGGACGGACCAGGAGGTGATGCGCCTCACAGGGCACACACGGGTGGCCACCCTGCAACGGTACACGCAATATGGCCGCCATCCTACCGGGGAGGCCGTGACAGCGCAGGTAGCCGCAGGCCTGATCCTCCTCGGCCCGAGCAATGCGGCCACGAGGCCCCAAGGGCCGAGGACCTAGGCGTCGCATTGGCAGAGCTGTACGCAGAAATTCGACGTCGAAAGGGGGAGCCGCCCTTGGAACTTCCCCCACCAAACCAATGGCCTTTGCACCTCAAACCCACGACTTCAGCCGATTACGAGGCAATCAAGAGGCTTCCGGTTGTTAATACGGAGCACCTGCTCACATTGCAGAATGCGCTCCGCTACTTGAATCCGGGTACCTTTGAACTTCTCAGTACCTCTCGCACTATTCAGGCAACGAAGATATCGGCTGCCGACTTGGCAGCTACGTTGCAGAGAGGCATATTTGAGCCGTTCCCGCAGCAGTTTGGCAGACATCTGCCGTCACACGCCCACGGCGTCAACGTATTTTTTGGGAGCGGAAGCGATAGGAATAAAGAAAGAAACGAGAAAGAAAGTAGAATGGGATTATCATCAAATGAAATGAGGTAGGAAATATGCATCCGGGTCCACGAAATCATTTGAAGACAAATCCGAATGAGTTGCTGAATTCTTCTCCACTATTTCTTTCTGTTTCTGTCGTGGTATATAGAACTGTCACGCTTTGTTTGTGCTCGTCGCAAACATACGTTTTTAAAAATCCATCCCACCCACCCCCGTGGTTACCCACCACGACGCAGATCCTTGGAAAAAGGCAAGTGGGTGATTTGGCAAGCACAAACCACCACCCCTCGCTTAGCTAGCAGTTCTCGTGGAATAACCGGAATTCGGAAGAAATAGTCGAGAGGTTTTTTAGCGGTTCTGTGTGATGTTTTTTACTTTCGACTAAAAGAACAAAAAAATAGACATTAAAACGAATCGATAGAGTTCAAATGAGTCTGGGGGCTCGGTGATCCCTCGCATGTGAATATTGTATGGCTCATTATGTAGGATAAGTAAATGAGGCTTTCTCTTCCTTCGTTTTTGGCTCTTCTATTCCGTGGAGGAGATGAAGGGTCGCAGACGGGTTATTACCGAACCGCATTTGAATGGGCCCATTGTGCGAGAAGAGCTCCCGAAGATGCGTTATCCGACGAGACTGCAACGCCGACAGAGTCTCCGGCAGGCCAAGTACATGCTCTAAGTTGATTTCGAAGCTTATTATGATGCCCTCCCGATTCCTGAAAATGTGAGAGATTGTTTTGTGTTCCGGACCGCCACACAGGGCTATTTTCGGTTAACAACTTTACCTACTGGAGCCAGATGGAGCGTGGCGCTAGGCCAGGCGATTACCAATGTGATAGTGGACATCCCGACGTGCGTCATCATTCACACCTATATCGACAACATTTTGGTGGCAGCAAAGGAAGGACAGGAGGAGGAGTTCGTTCAGGGGATTCGGACGATTCTAACCAGAATTAGAGAAGCAAACCTCCTCACAAGCCCGGACAGGGAGAGTCTACTAGCCACAAGCCCACAAGACCTACTACAAATGGCTATGGACATGCCGGAGTTTTGTCTCGCTTTCATCACTCGAGATGTATGCACTCCACACGACACGGATGAACCCGGCGAGCTTTTTTCACCTGCTCCGCGCCTACAGGGGCGTTTATAGACGAATGGATAGGGGACTGAATTGGGATTCTGAACTACCGTACATTGACGGCAGGGTGCGTAGCATGATGCACGACCTTGGAGAGAGATTGGTGCAGAACCCTTGGTGCGAGATCGCACCGACGATGGAGGCCACGTACCAAGACGAGGCGTATGACGCGATTTGTTTCACGGACGCTTCCGCGCAGGGCTGGGGAGCGCTGGTAAGGTGGCAGGACGGCTACACGGCGGCGTTTCAACAACGATGGGTGCACAACCTTCCGCCTACTGCAGACACCCCGGAGGAGAATGAGGCCGCTGACACCGTACACTTCACTGCGAAGCACTCGGCTCACGCCGAACCGCAGGCCATCACGCATCTGTTGAAGATCCTTCGGCAACGGAGCCCTCGGCCAGGACAGTGCTGGGCGGTGGTGACAGACCACCTCGCCATTGTTAGAGCACAGCGCAAGCAGAACGGCTACGGAGGGATTGGACGTGGGTACGCTTTGAATAAGCTCTTTGAATTAACAAATGCCCTAAAAGAGACGTGAAGCAGGCGATTGAAGCCATTATGTATGAGGTAGAGACAGAGCCATGCGAAGCATTGCGGTCTCGTTAGCATGTACGTCCTTACTTCTCTCTTTTCATCAAGGATAGCTACAACAATACGTAATCGTTTGATTAGTTGTGTCGTTCACGGTGTGCATTGGTTGGCACCTATAGAGTATGTTCTATTCTGATTTCCTTTCTTTCTCTTCCTTTAGTCGGCACTCTTTATTTTCGTTTTTCAAGTGCTGCAGAGAGTGGCATAGATCCGCTCGATATTATGGATTTCCTGCTGAATAGAGAGAGAAACAGTTTCGGTTCTTTTCATTCTTTTCATCTTGCTGCTCTTGGTCCCTTCACACCCACTCCTTTATCATTCCGTCCCACCCTGCTGTAACAACCCTCGAGGGCTCTGCAGGGTGCCACAGATGTGAGGTAAGCATGTCGTGGTGGGCCTGAAACTGACGCACCAGCTCCCCCGTTGCCCAGCGCCAAATGTAAAGTCGCCCCGACACGTCGCCGCTGGAGAGGTACTGTCCGTCGCGGGAGAAGCTCAGCTGGCACCGCGTGCCGACGATCTTGTGCCCCGTGAACTCCCTGTGCTGCCAGCGGCGCAGTTGGCCGCCGCCCTCGTCCTGAAAGACCATCACCTTATTGTCCTGCGACTGCGCCGCAAGGAGGTCGTCCTGCTGCGGGTGCCGAATAACGTGCGAGATGGCCGGCATCTTGGCGTCTGCAAACTGTTTGATCTGGATGGGAATGCTGTAGTCCCACGTGCGCAGCGTCTTGTCCTCCGAGGTCGTCAGCAGCTTCGACCCGGTGCTGCCCAGCAGCGACACGTGAAGAATGGTGCCCATGTGCCCCGAGTACTCGCGCTGCGGCCGGTAGCACTCGTACGCAGCCGCACCGGGGGCGAGCTCGTGCGGCTCCCGCAGCCGGTGGCTGGACCCGACTCGCACGTCGTACAGGAACAATTTTCGGTCCACCGCGGCGAGCAAAATGTTGTGGGGGTCGGACGGGTGCAGGAGATGGTCCGCGACGGGTAGGAAGGCGTTTCCGGGCGCCGGCTCGTTGGTGAAGAGGTGGTGAAGGCACTCACCCGTCTCGACGTCCCACATCGCAATGGTCCCGTCCGTCGACCCGGTCGACATCCGACGCGCATCAGCGGTCACCTGCAGGCTCTTCACGGGCTGGTGATGCGCCCGGTAGGTGGCGATCACCGGTGCGGCACCTCCGCCGGCCCCTCGCCCGCCCGCCTTGTCCCAGGGGAGCACGCCCTGGCCCTGGAAGCGCCACAGCCGCACCACGCCGCGAAGGTCCGCAGAGAAGAGCAGGTGACCAAAGTCCGGCGGCGCCCATCGCAGCAGCTGAATCCCTGCCTCTGGCTTTCCCCCTTTACTTCCCGTGCGGGTGTCGGGGCGTAGAACTCGCCGTGGGGCGCGGGGCAGCGCACATGGGTCATGCTGACGGCTGGCCACCGCCTGCCGCGCCGCTGGCAGCGGCTCGGTGAAGGGGCGGCCCATATGGTCAATGGGCTCGAACCCCTCGGCGAAGGCCATGTGGGGGGCCTCGTGCCGCCACGCGCCCTCTTCCTCGGCTTCTGCCTGCGGCGCCGCAGGGGCAGCGGGAGCCGCCGCTGCGCTTCGGGGCCGCTTGACCCCCTTTGTCTCAGCACTGTCGCGGTGGTCGCTCCGACCGTAGAGGCGTTCGATGAGCGGGGCTGGAGGCTGGGGGAGACGCGCCTCGGCCTCGGCCGAGTCGAGCAGGAGCAAATGCCACGGCATCTCATCCCGGGGCTCCGCCAGGCCGGCAACACGCCGCTGCTCGAGACGCCGCTGCAAGTCCGCCAGGATGTGTGGTACTGGGATGCTTGTGCCGCTAGAGCTGGGGCTGGGGCCTTGCTCCCGTACGGGATCTTCTGGGTGTGTCTTGCAGAGGTCCCCCGTGGAGAGGGAGCGACGACTCCACGCTGCGGCGAACTCGCGCTCGACGGCGCTCGACGGCTGCGCCCACGGATACATGTTTAAATTAGCACTCAAAGCAGTTTCTTCTGGATCTATAATCTGGTATTCTACTTCTAATCTTAACCTTTGCTGACCAGAAAAGAAGTGGTGAAGAGACAGAGGAGGAGACTTACGTCCGTAGACACTTGGTGCACTGCTGCCACTTAACCACCGTTTCAAAGCCAGGCGTTCACATACGATGGAGAAGAATACGTTCCACTACATGAGGAAGGAACGATACGATTTTTTATTTTCTTTTGTTTTGTGGAAGCGATGAGGGGGGGGAAAAAAAGCAACAGCTCAACGAAACAATAATAGAGGTCCTCGCCTCTCACTGGTACGATGTCTGTACGTATTCTTCACGAGGTGCTGGAGAGGAGGAGGGGGAGGGAGGGGCCCCGAGGGGAGGCCACCACAGACAAAATAAAAGGTCTTTGCACAGTGTATTGGCGCCTTCCACGCGAGTGCGCCATCGTAACCCATTCCCAGAGCACGCCACAGGAGACGACGTATTTATGTGGATATTGTTTTCGTTTGTTTGTTTGTTTGTTTGGGTACGCGAACAGGGGAAAATAAAAGAAACCCTACCACCAGAAAAAAAAAGAAAAAAGAAAAACAATAATGATACGAATCTCCTTTGTTGTTCGTTGTTGTTGTTGTTGTTCTTATGCTTCCTCTTTCAAACACGTCTACTCGACCCTCTCTCTCTCTCTCTCTCTCTCTCTTGCTTGCAGAGCAGAGCAGAGCGCAGGAGAGGTGTGGTACATCACAATATGGCGCATGCATACACATTAACAAGCAATAAATAAAGAATTCCAATAAATAAAGAATTCCAACACCAATAATAATTTAAAAAGAAAAGGGAGGTCGAATGAGTATCACTAAACAGAAAAAAAAAGGAAAAAAAAATAGGACTCGGCGAGTGGATCACCAGACAGCACACACCGTGACGGCTTCTGGTTCGTTGCCCATTGCTACCACCCTCAAACCACGCCGCTCAAACTTCTTCTTCTTCTTCTTCTTCTTCTTTTCAGTTGACATGTTCCCGTGCAAGATGGTAGTACACGCCGTCCCACATGGATGCACTCTCTCTCTAACGGCACTGCTCTTTTGAGTCTGTCGGCTGTCGCCCGCGAGTTGGAGTCGTGAGTTTAATGTCAGGCAGCGAGATAGGCGCTCCTCTGCCCCGTTCCGTCCTTTGCCTACGCCATCCTTCCCCGGTGCCGTGCGTCAATGTTTTGCTGTCTCGCTCTTCTTTTCTTTTCTTTTCCTTTCTCTCTCTTTTTTTTTGTTTGTTTTGTTCAACGGCATAGAGAAGGCATAGACAGCACCGGAGGCGTGCCACGCCTTACAGCTGTTGAAATTCAGATAAATGATAGCACGATACACACGAGCCACGGGCGGTGGGTGGCAGAGGCGGAGCGAAGGCGCCGCACGAAAAGAATGTCGGGAAAAATAGCAACAAGAAAACAAAAGGAACACACACACACACACAGTTATATATATATATATATATATATATATATGCTATATAAGTGTCGTCCAAGTAATATGTGAACAAAAAGGAGTATCGTGTACGAATCGAGCTTACAAACAACAACACAACACAACATGCGTTTAGATCTATTCAATGGCTGCCCAACACATCTCAAAAATGTTTTTTTTTTATTTTGTTTGTTTGTTTTTCCTTCTCCGCAGGGCGTCTCTTCTGCCGTGATTCGGCATATTCTTTTCACACAGTTAGTTCTGTTGGCTAACAAAGAATGACACATATATATATATATATATATAGTCGTATCGGCAGAGAACAACAATAAAAGACCGATTGAATTTCCAACTACAGAGAGAGAGAGAGAGGAAGCGATGCACCACACACACACCCTTCAACAACGACGAATTTGTTATTGTTGTTGTTGAAGCTTTTTTTTTCCCTTTTTTTTTTCCTCTGCTGTCGCGCTGTGATAGTTTGTTGGGAGCAATAGTCCCAGACGGCGGTGACGCGCCATCATCTCCCTCAAGAAGAACAACAACAACAAGAACAACAAGAAAGAGTAGCGCTCAAAACATTTTTTTTTAAAAAAATGCGAATAATATGAAGGAGGAGTTGAGTCGCTTTCTTTCACACTCTGCGGGCGCCATACGACCGCTGCTCAACAAGTTCCCTTTTTTGGCCCAGTTTTCTCTCGGATCAGTAAGAAGTTTGCTACACCTTCAAGCAAATATGTATGTATATACATACAGCATCAATCATCAACACAGAAGAGCAAGCTCTGAAACGAGACTGGGTCGGATCATGCTTACTCGTGCTGTTCTGCTGCATGACACGCACTAATACTAATACACAACACTCCAGAGAGAGAGAGGTGGAAATAACGACATATATATTATTATTATTATTATTATTATTGTTTTTGGCGGCTGGACACAATGTAAAACACTGCCCTTCTCTCTGAGTGGCTTCCCACATCTATTTCCGTATCACGCGCTCCGGCCCTCCTCGCACACAAGGATGAGGAGGCAAGGACTCAGTACCCTTCTATCTCCTCCTCCATCTTCTTCTTTTTTTTTTTTTCGTTGTGCGTGCGGGTGGGGTAGCTTGTTCCCTTCTTCGCTTCTCTGCTGGAATTGACTTGCAATGAGTATAATAATAATAATAATAATAATCTAAAAAAAAAAAAAACAAGAAACATAACATGATATATATATATATATATATATATATATGGAGAGAGAGATCTGGAACATCTGTAGACCTGGTATAGATAGATGATCGATGTGTGTGCGATGGCTGTAAAGGACCGAAGGATCACTGCAGCCTTTGCAAAAGCTTCACTGAGCAGCCGCAAAAATTATATATATATATATATATATGTAGTCTCCTTTTTTAAAAAACTCCTAAAAGTTAAGTAATATAATCAAAAGAAATACGGATCTAAGGGTAGAGAGGATTTTAGTTTTGGGAAGTTACACGCTCTCGCCCCATATCCTTCATCTCCTCTATTTCTCTACTCCCTACCGTTTCTTTTGTCGCCAGCGGCGTCCATAGACGAGTAGAAGACCCTCTTCTCTTCATATTTTACCTCTTACTCGTCTTCCACTTCACGAGTCTAGTAGTTGTCTTTTCTCTTTCCATGCACGACAAGGGAGCGGCCATGCATCCTACAAGATCCTTTCCTTCATATCAACTAGTTGCTGCTGCCGCTCATCAGTAACTTTTTTTTTTGATATACAGGTAGTTGCTACAGGTATGTCCTTTTTTTTCCCTGTTATTTTTGGTATTTTCTACGCCGGGCCAACAACATCGTAGTATGCAGCCCACACGAGAGAGTGCGATTCGCCGCGCGCGTGTGCCTCAGGTCCTCAGCAAACGACACGCGAACAAAGGGGGAAAAAAACGCGGATCGCTCAACTGTGTGGTCGTCCTCTGATACCTTCACGCACTTGTTGTTTTTTTTTTGTCAATTTGGCATTAGAACGTGCCATTTTTTCTTTCCTTTTTTTCCGATGCGGGAAAAAAAAAAGCAATTCGTCGGCAGCAGAAGAGCGAAAGAACACAGTAACTAAACAAAAAGAAGATATAAATAATAGCATCTTCCGTGTAACACATCGATCTTAAGATAATGATCTCAAGCGTAAAGATATAGATGTAGGCCTATACACACACATACATATATATATGCCTCATCATTCGCTCATCGGAGTCCGGAGGGGAAGCGGTGTGGTGTGCGATGCGACAACATCCCTTTCTCGCTGCTCCCCACGAGGGACTTCGACTCCGACTTCGACTTCGACTTCGACTTCGACTCCGCTTCACGAGCCCTATACCGCATACTGCAGGTCGTACGATGCGCCAGTGCAGCATTCTTCTTGCTTCCTCCGCCCATTCGCCTGTGTCTCCGTCTCTGGAGCCACAAAAATAGTCCCCGCAGCAGTACCGCGAATGGAACCCGTGGAGTGACACACAAAAGACATACAACCATAATCACAAGCCATACACATAGGTAGTGGGGTGGCGCCTGCCAGGATGGTTAGGGGTTAGGGGTTAGTAGGGTCAGTAGGGTCAGTAGGTCTCGAAAGCTTCTCCTTTTTGCCCAATATCTAACTGAATATGTTGTCTTCTTCCACCTCGTCATCCGCGTCGCTGTCGTCCTCACGTGTAGAGGCGAGGAGGAAGGAAGCGTTAATCAGGAAGCAAACGCCGCTCAGCAGCGTGAAGCACAACGCCTTTCCCGTCATGGAGCCCAGATGGTACAGTACGAGCGCCATCAGCGGCCCTACGGAGGCGCAGCAGCCGCCAATGAAGAGACCAATCATCTTGAACAGCGTGATGCGCCCACGGCCGTGGCTGGCGCCGCCGCACAAGAAGAACGGAATAGGCGCGAAGACGTAAAAGATAAGGCACAACAACGGCCAGCCATTGTGGCCCTCGACGACGGTGCTCGCCACCACAATCAGCAGGACACCTATGACAAGGCACAGCGCCGAGAGAATCAGCGGCTCCATGGGGCCCATCCGAGAGAGGAAGAAGGGAGCCATAAGGAACACAGCACAGCACAAGAGGGAAAGACGGCTTAGACGTTACACTCTTCGATTGAAATATCCTTGATGGCGGTGGCGTGCAGCAAACCGAACCGAACCGAACCGCCCTCAATCAGTGGTGGGTACCGATAGAGTGCTGTCGAGGTGCACACTCTTGTCGGGCAGCAGCAGCAGGAGGACAAGTAAAGAGGGAGCCGGCTGGGGGTCGACGGACACGCTTGCGTGTGCAAAGAAAAGGAAAGAAAGAGAAAAGCAAGGGGCTGCTGATCTGGTGGGCAGGCGTGGGCTTTCTCCTTTGTTAAATGGAAAATATAGTAATAGTAAAATATAGTAATAGTAAAAAGGGAAAATATGAGGAGGGTAACCCGAAACCAGTATAGTGTAGTAGTAAAATATAGTAATAGTAATATGTTCTGTAATGATCTACAACAAAAAAAAAAGGAGCTCGCCACTGCTCTGTATATGTATCTGCGTTTCTTTGAACTTTTTTTTGTGTGTATACGTGTCGAATGGAAAAAAAAAAAAAAAAACAGAGAAAAGTAAAAACAGAGTAATCCGGTGGACGGATTTCTTTTTTTTTCTTCCTTCTTTCTTTTGCTTTGTGTGTGTATTGTTTTTTTCTTTGTCTTCTTTTTGTTTTAAAATGTTTTTTTTTTGTTGTTGTTTTTTTTAAGTGTTTCTGTTCAAGTTGAAGAAAATAATAATAATAATAATATTTAGTAAATAAATAGCGGTAGCGTCTCTCGCGGCGACGTCACACCAGGCGAGGAAGGCAGTGCCGTCACGTCCGGCGTTACGTCGAGTCGATCCGAGACGAGGTGCCGCGGTGTGGCGTGCTGACGCTCGTCGACGCCGAAGATGCCAAACGTGTGGGGGCGTGTGCGTGTGGGGTATAAAGGGGAACAAAACAAAGCCAATCAGGTTCCCCCCTCTCTCTCTTTTTCTCTTTTTTTTTTTATTTTGAAGTGTAGGAAACAACTAAGAAAAGAAAAGAAAAGAAAAGAAAAGAATTAGGTTTCTTTCTTCTTTACAAGAAATAATAAATAATACGAGAAAAACAGCAATACCAAAAAAAAGTCGTTTCGAAAAGGAAAAAAGAAGCAAAACAGTGCTTCGAGTGTGTGAGAAGAGCTTCAAAAGATCGAATCCGACGAGAAGAAAGCCCTCTTTGTATTGAAAGGTCAAATAGGTAACAACAGCAAAAAAGAAAAAAAGAACAACTGTCACAATCATCAAATGGATGAGCAATGAGAGAGCAGCAATGAGGGGGAGAAGGAAGCAATGTCGGATACCACACAAACCACTCTCACCAACCGTGCGAAGCAGCACACAGGGAAGCGATTTCCCCCACACAAACGGGGGGCTCTGAGCGATACGGTGCAGCGAAATTGCAGCGTATTATTTTCATTTTTTTTTTTTTTAGATTTTATGTTGTTGTTGTTTTGGTTTTTGTTGTTGTTGTTTTCTCCCCTCTTGCACCCAAACCCCTGCCCGATAAATCTCGCTCCTCCTCCCATTCCATAAACAACCGGCCGAACTTTTCTCTTCTCTTCTCCTTTATCCGTGCGGCGCTGCGTGTGCCTCGTTCTCCTGGTAGAGCTCCAGCGCCGCCTCGTCCAGCGCCTGCACAAATGCCTTGCGCAGTGCCGGAGAGTGCAGCGTCTTCGCCGTCTGCACGAGATTGACGGCCATAAGGAGGGTCCGGGCTTCACCGCGGCGGCGGAGGCGGCGGGCGACGGCGCCGCCCGAGACGAGCGTCAGAGGGTGGTCCCGCAGACCCAGCAGCACCGCGGGCTCGACGCTCTGCATCTCTCTGTCGTAATGAATAATGCCATCATCGTCCTCCCCGGGCCCCAAGTAGCTGGGGCATTCGACGCGGTGCTGGGGCAGCCGCTGCCGGCGCTCCGCTTCTTCCTCCTGAATCGCCTCGTACCGCAGTATCGTCCCCGGAGCACCGTGCTGCTCCTCTGTAGCGCTGAGCCACACGACATCGACGTATTTCTGGAGGAGGAGGTGCACCACGACTTCCGTTGAATCCTTCTCCCCGGCGCGGGGGGGGATAGGGAAATGCAGCGTCTTTTGAGCGACCGTGGCCGGGAAGGAGGACCCGCTGGACGAAAGCAGCTGGCTGGGGTCCACGTACTGCTGCTCGTTCTCCAGCCGCCGCTGCTGCGCCTTCACGCTATCCATGAAGAGATCGACGAAGAGGCCTTCCACGTTGGTGGGAAGTCCACCCGCGTCCGCCGCTGCCTCTGTAGCGTGGCAGAGGTACACCGGCTTCGCGACATCCTTCCCCTTCTCGTACACCCACACCTCCCGGGCGTACGACTGCAACATGTTGCCCACCACCGCGTCGCAGTCGTACGCCCTCAAGTTCTTCACAGCCTTGGCGTGCATGGCAGGCAGTGAGGTCTCCAGCTTGAAGGTGATAAAGAAGACGGGCAGGCGGCTGTGGGGCCGCGACAGCCACCGCTCCCGCAGCAGCTTCAGCGCCTTGGGGACGGCAGGGAGCGTCAGAACGAGTTCGTCGCCGCCGCTGATCTTCTCCCTGCAGCGCTGCGAGAGCGGCACAAAGTAGTCCGACGCAGCCGCACAGGCGTAGAAAAGAATCGGAACGCGGTGCAGCGGGTGCCGCGCCGGAAGGCCGGCGCAGAGCGCCTGCGACACGCCCCGCAGCAGGAACATGTAGTCGATAATGGTGTCGAACTCCACCGTGTGGAGCAAATGATGACGATCTGCGTAGAGGCGAGCAAGGGCCACCGCCTCCGCGTTGAACGGCGAGACGTCGGACGCCGGCGGCGCCCCTCCGGCGCTCGAGGCGATGACAGACATGAGGTCGGCCGTGGAGATGTTCGTCAGCGCTCGTCGGAATGGCTGTACGGCGCTGTGGTGTCGGAGGAGGACGCAGGCCCAGCCGCGCTGAAGGTAAAGTTCAGCCAGCTTGGCGCCGCGCCCGCCACTGGAGAAATTGGTCAGGAAGCGCACGGCGTTGATCTCGAGCGGCACCGTCGTGCCGCCGCTCGTGAC
This sequence comes from Vickermania ingenoplastis, assembly GCA_010157825.1. Lineage (NCBI taxonomy): Eukaryota > Euglenozoa > Kinetoplastea > Trypanosomatida > Trypanosomatidae > Vickermania > Vickermania ingenoplastis. Next base: position 122,375 of record VFSE01000230.1, on the reverse strand, counting down.
GAAGGCGACACCGGGGCAACCAGGGACGCGCTCGAACAGCCGCCGGCAGAAGTCGATGGTCCCGCTGGCCTTCTCCTCGAGGCTGTGGCGCGCCTCGGCGGGGAGGTTGTCATTGAGGAACCGGTCCATGCTTTCCTCGCTGATCTCAAAGCTTTCCCCACGATCTTTGATGGTCGCCATCGAGAAGGAGCGAAGACAATACACGTATAGAACTTTTAACGTATGGGGCCTGAACCGAACCGTCAACGAAAAGAAAAAATAAAAAAAACGAAAGAAATAGAGTGAGGGACCACTACCTACTCTTCCTTTTCTTGTGCGGCTATCGAGGGAGGAGAGGGAAAATAAATAAATAAAAGAGATAGGGGAAGTACATATAACTATACAGCAATTTAGCTTACAATTCAGCGATAGATAGAGATATAGATATATAATTTAAGGGTGGAACGTGAATAAGAAGTACGGCGTATTAATTTTAAAATCGCTTCGGCGAGTTCTCATGCTCAGATGTGCACACACAAACAGGGGGCATGTGAGCTAAAGTGTGAAATAATAATAGTAATAATAATACGGCGCTTCATCGGACGACACTTTCTTCAACTCTCTCGCCTTGATGCGGATGTGCCTAGTCGCCATCCTCCAGATCATAGAGCTGTGCCTGCAACTCCTCCACCAGCTCGGAAATATCCGCCTCCACCGCCCGCTGTGCCGCCAGCAGCCCTTCCATCACCTCCGCAGAGCGACGGCAGCAGCGGCAGACGTCCACTGGAGAAAAGGAGGCCATCGCGTTGGCGTGGCGCCGACTCGAATTAGTTTGACCTTCTCCTCCCTCTCCTGCATCTTCCGCATGTTTGTTACGGCCCTTTTGGTAGCGCAGCACCCGGTCTCGCACCGTAGCGTCCGGCAGCGGCGTGTTCATGGGGGCGCCGACCGCCTCCGCGGCGTCGTCCGCCTCCGCGGACTGCTCGTGGCCGGGCGGGTACACGGGTCGCTGCGAGATCGGAAGGTACAGCGAGAACGGGGGGCAATCCGCTGGCGACAGACACAGACGGCCCCGCGACGGGTCCAGGTGGAGCTGCGACGAGAGGCGAGAGGCCACCAGCCGGCGATACGCCGCCGCATCCCACGGCGGGATCACCTGGCTCCCGTCCTCCTCGGCCGCGTCCTCGTCTCCAAGCCGGGGCGCGGGGGCCCCGCCAGGAGTCTCCCCGCACTCGACGGGCCGAAGCCGCGCCAGCCACGGGTTCTCCTGCTCGGCATCGCGCCGGCGGCGCTCCCAGTCATCCATCTCCAGGCCGTCCTCCACCCGGGCAGCGGTGCCGGCCCCCGTTAGCTGCGCAGCCCAGCGCCGCAGCAGCAGGCGGTACGCGATACAGCTGCGGAGGTCGTGCAGGCTGAGGTGCGGGCAGCGGCGCGCCGCTGGGGGCAGTGGAGGCTCCGGCAGCGCCGCCGCCTCCTCCTCCAGCTGCCGGGCGGCCTTGGCTTCATCGTCTTCATCACTGCTCGAGCTGTGCGGACTCTCCACTGCCGTCTTCCCTTCGAACGCCTTCGCACAGGCGCCGTGGCCGTGGCTGTGGTTGTGGCCGTGGCGCTGCGTCAAGGCCTTGAGCTCCTCCATGAACTTTGCACGCTTCTGCTGCTCTCGCTGCTGCAGCACGTCGGTGGCGTATGCTCGCCACTCCTCCTCCGCCCGCCACAAGCAGGCGCGGCACTGGTCGCCGCGAAGGAAGGTGCTCGCCACATGCTCCGAGACGTGTCGGCCGAGCTCGTGCATCTGACTAAAGTGCTGGCGCTCGGCCACCTGCACCGCCTCCACCCAGCGCAGTAGAAAGTGGTGTAGGGGCCGGGAGCGGCGAACGCGCTTCAGCGCAGCCGCGCGGTCCTCAGCTGTCGACACCTCGGCGAGCGCAGCGGCTTCGGCGGCGTCAAGCTGCTGCTGCACAACTGCCTGCAAGGCGCGGAGCTTCACATTAACGCGCTGCAGGGGCTGAAAGACGGCCTCCTGGAGGTGCGCCGCCACGCCCTGCGCATCGGGATCACCGCCCCTGTCCCCACCAGTGATCCCTGACTCGACGGCCTTGGCCAGCAGCCGCTCCCACTGGTGATAGAGCTGGCAGCGCAGGTAGTGGCATGCCAGCGCCTCTTGAAGCGCTGCCTTGGCACCAATGCTGGGCGGAATGAGAGTGGGGGCGGTGGCTCCGTCCGGCGTCGGCCCCGTCGGAGCTGCGGCCGTGCTGTGCATTGGATGAGCGGCCACGAGGAGTTTCGCTGTATTTCTGTCGTATCTTAGCACACCAATCGCTGAATGCTGCAAGGGCAGAGGATAGTGCATGATGCCCCGGGAAATAATAATAATAATAATAATAATAATAAATGACAAAAAAAAAAGATAAGAAATGGAGAGAAATGGAGGATGTGATGAGAGAATTCAATTGAAAGGGGCGCACCCCTGGAGATGCCACGGCCCTTTCAACCGACCTACCAACCTAAGCGAAGGGGGGTGCGCCAGAGTCAGATCATGGGCTTTAGACCTTTTCCGGCGGGTTGTTCATCTTGTTCGTCGCTAACCTTTTCTGCTGGCCTTGAGGAGAGGAATCCAAACAAAGCCAATCATGCTCTATGCCATGCGACACAGCCACGGCCCTCACCTCTGATCTGCCGCCCCTCAGCTCTCCCTTGGTCCCTGGTGTGCCGATATTTATTTATACATGTGCTAGGGGACCTCCTCACGCCACTGGCACTCTCTCCTTCTCCTTCTCCATATCGTATCCTTCCTTCTTCTTCTTACAGCTCCCCGGTACTCATCCAGTGCAGTTGTGCCTCAATATCCTCGCACACAATCGGAAGGTAGCCCCTGTTGTTTCCGGCGTGCGTGAAGTAGAACTCGCCAATAGCGAACCCCATGGCGACCCGAGCGCTATCGATCAGCCCCTGCTCCCCCGAGTTCCTCGCGGCGGCGAAGCTTTTCTTGAAGCACTCCATCGCCTCCTCGCTACGACCCTCCACCCGGTGCACCTCGCCCAGCTGCATCATGGCGCGGCACACCTTCGCGTCGTCGTCCAGCTCCTTGGCCAGATCCAGCGCACGATCAAGGGAGATCATCGCCTTATCGTTGTGATTCAGCCGCTCTTCTAGAGAAGCCGTTTTGAGCTCCGCGCGGCACTCATCTGCCCGCATCTGCTCGCGCTGTGCGACGCTGCTCCACTCCTTGTTGTACTTGAGCGCCTGCGGCAGGTTCAGCATCTGCTCGTTGATGTCACCCAAGGCGCAGTAGGCGGTCGCCTCCTGCATGCCACTTTTGCTCTGACGGGCGTAGCGAACGCTGCGCTCATAGAAGGTCTTGGCCAGCTCGGCGTCCGACTGGCGCGCCTCATCGCCTAACAGTTGAAAGACGCGCACGAGGTCGGCGCAGGTGGCGATCGCCGCCGCCTCGTCTTCCAGCGCCCGGGCCGAATCGTACATCGCGCCATACATGTCGCACGCGTTGCGCAGACGGCCGATGCGCTCGTAGAACCCCCCAAATGCATAGCGCACGTCACGTATCAACTTCTGGTCCAACGACTCCATCGCGTAGCGCAGCGCCGCCTCGTAGTGCCATATGGCCTCGTCCATGTCGCGCTCGCTCTCGAAGTAGTTGGAGAGCTCGACGCACTTGTGGAAGAGCTGGCGGAACTCGCTCTGGCGCCGCATCACCTCAACGGCGTTCATCCGCTGCTGCACCCAATCCATCTTGTCCGTGGGGATGCTGAAGAATGTCTGCGAGAGCTCATCCACGCACACAGGGGGGCGGTGGAGCAAGTGGTACAAGTGAATGTACGTCTGTACGCAGCCCTGGGAGAGGGCGTCGATGCAGAGGTGGAACCGCTGGGACTCCCGCTCCGACTTTGTAACGACCGCCTCCGCCTTGCCCGTCGTGTGCAGCGCGTTGGCGGATCGGTGGCGGCCCGTCTTGCTGCGGGTGGTGGCGGAGGTGCCGGTGCTGCTCTTGGAGGCGGCGGAGCTGGGGTGCTTGGCCCGGCCACCGCCGTACCCGAATCGCGAGATCGCCCCCATCTGTGAGTTACTGAAGAACGAGCCGTCCTTCCCCTGGAGCGCCGAGGCGCTGTCGAGCGGGGCGCTGCTGGACATGATACCGAGGGACACAAGAGAGCGAGCGCGGAACTAGAATTACTTTCTTTTTTCTGTTAATGGTGCACAATCCCCTGCTGCTTCAAACAAAACACGATATTCCAATGGGCTTGGCTATTCAGTGGATCATCCACGTAATAAATAATAATAATAATAAAAATAATAATCGAATATAAGTTTTGAAAAGCAAAAGAGATGTACAAAATAATTGGCAAGAAAAGGTGAAAGGAATGCATCAAGGAGTTCAAGATCCGCGGCGAAGAGTCCTCATCTGCTAATTCGGCGTCTCCCTCACACCACACAACTCTCAAAGGAGGATAGTCCAACTTGACGACTATGTGCTTGTCTATATGGCACTGTTTGTATCGAGAGAGAGAGAGAAAGACCAGGTATGTGTGTGTGTGGGGGGGGGGGAGATCTAGTTAGTCTCGGCTGCATAAAAAACAGAAGTTGTCGTACGTCGCCTACGCGGCGGTCTCCTGCCCCGCTGCGGCCTTCTCCATGGCCGCCCGAATTCTCTTGCGGCAGCGCTCCACCTTCCCAATGGCATCCGCTGCGCTGCAGGTGTTGGGGGCCTCCACGCGGGGCCCGCAGCGCACCTTCCGGCCCTCGTCGCCGAACCCCACAGCCCCCTTGCCTGCCGGTGGGTCGGATGGCAGCGGAGGGAGCGCGCCGGCGCGGTCCCAGTTTGTCTCCGCCATGTAGAAGCGCTGGGCCGTCAGGGGCAGGCGCTGCTCGTACAAGTTGGAGGTCACGTGGTGCTGCACGAGAGTCAGGTCCACCAGCGCCGGGCCGTCGGGCTGGTGGTTGAGGGCCATGGCCGAAGAGAGCGTGAAGGGCGGCTGTCTGCAGTACGGCGCCACGTTGTGCGCCCGCCCCGCCGCTGCCGGGGGGAGCTCAGCCGGATACTCGACGAAGCAGATGCCGCGGCTGGAGCCGTTGTGAGGGACCGTATACAGCCGCGTCGTGATGGGGGCCACGTCGGGGTAGACGTGCAGCAAGTAGGCCGCCGCATCCGCCTCGCTGCAGTACCAAGGGAAGCCGGAGACGACAAGAACATTTGCCCGCGCAGCCGTGGAGCTGCCGGGGCGGATGTGCGGGTCGTTCTCGCACGGGATCAGCCGTGGCAGGCCGCCACCACCGCTCGGCTTCATCGCGCCGGCAAGTTCCCGTGAGCTGCCGAGGCTTGACATGGCTTCACTAACGCACAGAGAAGGAGGACAGAGTGAACCCTGCGCGGCACAAATATATATATATATATTCCAAGTAAACTACAGAAAGAAAAAAAAAAGAAAGAGAAAGAGAGAGAGGAAGAAAAAAAAACGTAAGTTATGTTTGGCAGCGCAACGAACTAACTTATTATTATTATTATTATTATTATTAATATATATTGGTGTGTATGTTGGAACGCAGGGAAGAGACAGAGAGAGAGTTAGAAATGAGGTCATGCCTCGGCTGTGGTGGGTTGAGTTCTCTCTCTCGTGCGCGAGGCGCATATGTGAGCCCGTCTCCCATTCCTTGTCTGTGTGAGATGAAATAAAATGAAATGAAACGAAACGCTGTGAATAGGTGGTCCGTGTGAGAGAGGGGGGAAAGGCCTCGTGTTCCTCTCAGCAGTAGAGGGGCCGGTGGTCTCGTGTGGGTCTGTTGCGCTGCGCCTCCCTCAGCGGTGCGAGGGCGGCGGCGGCGGCGGCGGCGGGGGGCCGTTGGGTGCTGCTCCTGGAGAGAACTTCGGCCTTGTGACAGAGCAGATCGAGCTGCTCCGCCGTGAAGCCGCCGTCCGCCGCGGCGCGGGCCACAACGCTCCAGCAGCGATCGAGCACAGGGCGCAGCGGCTGCCGGTGCCCCCGCCCGTTCTGGGTCTCCGTACTAGCCGGGCTGGGGCCGGGCTGGGGCCGATGCGTGGCCGAGGACTGCCGGCACTGCACCATGGCGTCGTTGATGTCGCTGTCGAGCAGCTCGCTGGCGTAGAGTACCAGGACGGCGACGTCCCGAGCGGCCGCGCGCTGCTCAATGAAGCCGTGGTCCCCATCGGCCTGGAGCAGGCGGTCCCGCACCAGCCGCAGCAGCCAGCCCATGTCAGGGAGCCGCACCGCACTGCAGGCAGCGGCATCCTCACGTGTGCGGGGCAGATAGGGTGTCGCAGCGGATGCGGAGGGAAAGAGCAGGGCGTTGAGCACTGCGGCGAGGTACACAACGTGCCGGAAGCGCCAGTTGCCCGCTGTCACGTCGGCAGAGGGGCGAGACGGCGTCGGGCGCTGGCCGCTGCCCTGCCGTCGCACGACAGCAGACGGCCGGGGGGCCCCAGCGGCGCTGTGCTGCGGCTGCGGCGGCGGCTGGCGAGTGTGGAAGCGCGGCAGGTACTGCACGGCGATGCGGTGTAGTAAAGGCTGGATGGCTGATGCCGGGTCAGAAGAAGCCGCTGGGCCGTTCCCCTTCCCCAGTGGCGGTGATGTGGTGCAGAGGCTGCGCTGCCAGAGCATCACCGCACTCAGCAGTCCGCTCAGTAGTGTCTCGAGGGAGAGGGCGGCCGCGGCTGAGACGCTGAGAACTGTTGGTTGTGGCTTCTCGGGCAACACGAAGGTGGAGGCGCCGCTGCCGCTGCTGGGGTGGAGGTCGCTGCCCCTGGGCCGAGGGGGGGAGAAGGTAGGCTCGGGCTTGACGATGGACTCCGACACCTGCAGCTGCTGGCGTGCGGTATGGAGCAGCACAGGGAAGAGCCACTGGTGCTGTTCGACCCAGTACCGCCAGCGGTGCTGCTGCTGCAGGTGCGCCAGCAGGCGGGGGGCAGCCACGGCCGTCTCGGCCCGCTCGGCTTGGGGGAGGGCAGCATTCGAGGCGTCGACCAGCAGCCAGGCGTCCGAGAAGAGGTAGAGGTCCGCCACGGTGTCGATCATGCCTTGCGAATGAAAGTACCACAGCGTTTGGCGCAGGACCGGGACGAGCGCCTGCTGCACCTTCTCGGGGATAATAGAGACGGCGTCGAGGGGAAGGGGGGCCGACGCCCCCTGAGCGGCCGCCTCGGGTGGATCTGCCGGCCGAAGCTGGACGAGAAGAGCCATGTACTCGAACAGGAGGACCATGTTGGGCACCACGTAGTAGTCCGGGCACGCCGCCGTGCCAACGAGGCAGGCGGAGGAGGCGGCACAGGCCTGCAGCAGCTGCGGGGGCAGGAGATCGACCGGCCAGCGTTTGGTCACCCCGGCGAGCAGCAGCGCGGTGCTGTAGACGGATCCCACGCGGAGGTAGGTGGAGGGGCCGGCTGCGGCGGGGTGTTCGACCGGGATGCTGGCAGGGAGGGCGGGGCATTGCTCGGCCGCCGGCGTCACGAGATCGGCTGGAGCGGTGGGGGAGGCGAGAGCGGAGGAGGGCGGGGCGATGCTGCTGTTGCCGCCCGCCCCCGACACGATAGTGTTCGTCGCCCCGGCCTTGCCGACCCTTCCGCTTTGGAGGTGATGAAAGGCCTCGGCGCACCAGCGCCACGCCGTTTCCTCCCCCAGGGTGTGCTGCAGCAGCATCAAGGCTGGTGAGGACGCCGGCAGCGGGCGGCACAGGAGCGGCACACGGACCCCGGCGGCTGCAGCGGCGGACGGAGGTACGCCGCGGGCGTCGCGGCCGAGGCGGATGATGGAGGGGGCGACCAGGTACGTCAAGACGCGCTGCTGGAAGACGACGTGGGACTGCAGTGGGGTGGATTCCAGGTCGAGGTCCCCCAAGGCAAAGGCGTGCACCATCACCTCGGCCAGGTCGCGCCGCGAGAGCTGGGCGGCGATGCCCCACAGCGATGGCTTATCCTTCCACTCGACGTCCACCGGCGGGCGGCCGGCGGCACAGCGCGGGGCCGGGGCGACGGGCGCGACCCACCAAGGCGTCGCCGCATCGTCGCCACCGCGACTTGCCTCCGCCGTCGGCTCCTCCGCCTCTGACAGCGCAGCGCTCACCTCGGCGAACTCGCGGGCCTCCATCAGGTGCTGCGCGACAACGTGCCACTCGAGCGCCTCGCGCTGCGCCTGAAACGGATCCGGCAGCGACTGCAGCGCCAGGAGGAGCTTGCGGACCGTCAGCAGACTCGACGCCAGCGGTTTCGTCTCCTGCTCCTGCGCCGCCGTCATCTCCGCGGGCGTTGGCGGCAGTACGGGAAGGCTGGCGCAGCGGTCCACGCCGGTTGAAATAGAGCTGTGGACAAGCTGTGCGTACGCCGGTGCCGTGATGCTGGGCCGAGCGGTCCCCACGTGCTGGTGAAGGCCTGCGACGAGGTCCGTGTGGGGCATGTCGGGGTGATCGAGCGCTGCTGCGGTGCTGAGAAGATCTGTAAGGACAGGCAGTAGTCCATCGGTAGGCCGTGCTGTGAAGTGCGCCAGCACGGTGGTGGACAGCAGTCGTACGGAGGGCCGCACTAAGGATATAGGGAGGAGGTCCATGGACTATCGAAGGGGATGATGATGATGAAAGTACTAGAAGAAACGCACTTGAACCTTATATATTAACGTATGGTTCGTTCTCTTGCGCTCCTTTTCGTGTGTGCTTCCTTTTTCTTTCTTTTTTTTTTTTAATACTATAGACAAAAAAAACCCACAAAGTAATATTCAATGAGGAATGAAAGAGAGAGGGGGGGAGGGAGGGAGGGAGGGAGGAGCCATGTGCCGTCATAGTTCATATTTACTTCTACTCGCTACACGATGTTGTATCGGCACCATCGCGGCCCTCAGCACGCCGCCAACCATCTATCTCCAGTAGGCCTAACACCCAGGGGAGAATTTACAACAAAAAAAAGTGCGGTGATGCGTCTACTGTCTTTGTATTCCGGTGGTTTAAAATCTGGGTAGAGTGGGTGATGAACTGTACGTCTAAGAGTGATGGCGGAGGCCTGGCCAGCCATCGACAAACGGCCGCGGCAGACCGCCCCGCGCTGTGCCAAGGCACAGAAAGAAAATAATAAGGGGTACAGAAAGGGAGCCCCTCTCCACAGAGTACAAGGGGGCAAACAATGAAGCGTGTCAAAGGAGCCGCAACGCCGCAAAGTAGAAACGAAGCGTCTGCGAAAAGATAACGATCGTCTGCAACGGGCAGGTCGGCGGGGGTCCGGCAGCTCTTCTGGGTCTGATTCTGGATATGTGTGTATGTGTGGGTGTTTGCTGTTAGGAGGGCTTGCAGCGGAGGCCGCTCCATCGTCACACGAAGGAGTTTGGCACGAGCTCCCTTGCACCTCTTCTTCCACCACGGTTGGCTAGGCGCGCGGGACGACGGGGGAGCGAGCCGCCCGGCGCCGCATCGGGCCGGCGGAGCTGCTACAGCCGCTGGCCTGCTCGCGGTCCGGCACAGGGCTGCTCGCCCGCGTCCGACGCGTCGGACGCCGCGGTGAGCCGGTATTGGTGGTGGTGGCGCTGGTGTCCGCCGTGGCGCTGCGAACTCTCTTTCCGTTTGCATTGCAGGCGGTCGACGTGTTGACAACGGAGGGCCGCAACCGGCCGCGCTGGGGGTCCTGCGGCGGCGCCGGCTCGTGCGCCACGCGCGTGTGGCCGCGCCCGCCCCCTCGGCTGGAGATGGAGATGGGCGGCGGCCCAGAGGCACGGAGCGGGGCGGCGGAGGGGCGGGCCGAGGGCACACCGCCTATCTGCCGGAGGCTGTGCGCCAGCAAACCGCCGGCCGAGTTGGCGGAGCCGGCCGAGCAGTGTGAGACCGTCGACTCGTCTGAGAGCCGCGGGGTGGTCCAACTCTCGCTGGCGGCGGCGGGGCCCAGAGCGACGGCCGGCGGGACGGAGGCCAGCGGGGTCAGCTGATGCGCCACCGTCTGCGACAGGCGCTCCTCGTGCGCCACAGCGATGCGGCGCAGCGCCTCCGTCAGCGCCGGCGCCGCCTCGGGGCCGGCCGGCAGGTGCTCGTGGGCGGTGCGGCCCACGGTACGGCACAAGTTGCGAGAGGTGTTCTGCAGCGACAGCAGGGCCGCCCCGCAGCCACCGTTGCAGGCGCCGGATTGGCTGGCGATGCGCCACTGGGCGTCGAACGCCTCGTCGGCCCGCTGGAGCGCCTCGTCGCCGGACGCGTTCGCCGCCCTCGCCTGGGTGATGCCGTCTTGAAGGGCAGCGGCCATCTGGTCCAGCACTTCCTGCAGCCGCTGGGTGCGCCGGGCGGTGGCGCGCCGCACGGACTCCTGGTGGTGCTGCCGGTGTTCGGCCAACTGGCGCAGCAGCGCCTGAAAGGCGTGGTACACTGCCGAGAGAATGCGCTGGCACGCGCCATCCGCCTCCCGCAGTGCCGCCGCTGGGCTCGGCCGGAGAGGCGCTGGTGGCGCCGCCGCCTCCGCCTCCGCCTCCGCCTCCTGGGCCTGCAGGAGGGTCGCCTCGTCCTCCTCGGAGAGCCGACTGCGGGAGGAGATGTCCTTGTCGAACAGCGAACGAATAGCACCGCGGGTGAGCCGCGCCGTGGCGCTCACTGCAGCGGACGGGTGGGCGGGGGCCTTGATGGGGCTCAAATTTGCCGCCCGGGCCATGGTCGGGCTGACCGAGCCGCCTTGGCCGCGGCGCGCCTTACCGCCAGGCGGGGCGGGTGAGTGACGCAGAGACGGCGGCGGGGACCGCAGCGCAGCACGGCCGAGGGTTCCGCGGCCCTGGTCCTCCTCCGTGCTGCCGAGAAGGCCCCCGCCGTATGGAGTTGTCTTGGGTCGGTCCGGCGTTCCGGCGAGTGGCGCAGGTGGAATGACGGAGGAGAGCGCCGGCTCCGGCGCTGTGTCCGCCGCCTGCTCCACCGCCCGTCGCCAGCTGTCAAGGTCGTCGTACTGATGTTCTGCAAGGCGCTGTGCCGTGGCGGCGGCGTCGTGAACAGCGGCCTGCACCGCGTGCTGGAGAAGACGCGCCTGCCCTTCGAACTGCCGCATCGCGTCGTGGTACAGCTGCTTGAACTGCTGCACCTCCGCATCCTTCTTCTCGATGGCGTCGAGCAGCACCTTGGCGCGGCTCTCCGTGATGTGCTGCCGCGCGCTGACGGCCTGGCTCTCCTTCACCATCTCGGCAACGGCGCTGCGCAGCTGTTCCACCTCCTCTTCGAGCTGCTGGAAATGCTGATGCTCCTCTTTGGTGACGGTGTACCCGCCACGATCCGACACGCGGTCCTCTAGGCGGTTGCGAAGCCGCTGGTTCTCGACCTCCATCGAGCGCAGGCGAATCAACAACTTCTCCCGCTCGGAGTTCGTCGCGTTGCGGATGCTGCGGGCCCTCACGGCATACATGAGGGTGGACTTCGTTTCCTCAATGTCTCGCCCCACGGAGGAGATGCAGGCGATCATCAGTGTCTTGGCGGTGCCGCCGATGGAGTCCTGCAGCAGCTCTGTGAGCTTGGAGTCGCGATACGGCACGTGGGAGGGCCGAGAGGCCTCTGTTGTGTTCGACAGCGCAAGGAAGACCCCCTTGAGGGCGAGCAGAGAGCGGTTGATCTTCCCGGCTTCGCCAGCCGTGGCGCCGACGGCCTGGGACTTCTTCAGACTCTCGGACCCGGCGAGGTCGACGAGAAAGAGATGAGCGACGTCCGTCTCGTGTGTGAAGGGGTCCACCTCCTCGTAGTCGACAATGAACACCACGTGGGACCGGCTGCTGCGCTCATTCATCATGGTGGCGGCCGTGTGGCGCCACGAGAGCCCCCTCGCCACCGCCTCGTTGGCATCCTTGAGCGAGCACAGCGTCACCTTGTGTGTGAAGCGCGGGAAGCCGCCAATGAGCGAGACCTCCTCGGAGCCCCCAGGACTCAGCATGTCCGTCAGCCGCTCGTTGTAGATCTCGACCATGGAGAGCGTAAGGGCGCACTCAGATCCGGTCAAAGTTTTCGCCTCCACATGCTCGAGCATGGAGCCGATCACCTTATGCACGAGGCCGTTGTCCTCCTCCTCTTTGCCAAGCATCGTGTAGGTCTTGCCGGTGCCAGTTTGGCCGTACACCATGATGGTGCCGTTCAGCCCCCCCTCCTTCACGGCATCGAGTACAGGGATGCAGATCTCAAACACATCATTCTGATGTGCCGTGGGGGCGAAGGTGTAGTCCGGGTCGTAGGTTTTATTGTCCAGCAGAATTCGCTTGTTCTGGATGTCGAGCCCGTTGGCGGGGCGCTCCCCCTCGAAGAGCGGGCGGCATCTAACGGCAACCTTGATACTGCTCATCCTGAGACGACAAGCCAATCGAGGGAAAAGGGGTGTAGGAGTAGTAGAGGCAGCAGGATAGGCGTCCGCCGTAATCCTGCTGCTGATACCTGTACGTGTATGTCTGAGGAATACGCTCGGGCTTCACCTTATTCTGCGTTGAGCCTACGGGACGGCGATGGACGGCGAGGAAAGCAAACAAAAAAAAAAAGGGGTAAAGCGGGGAACAAGCCACCACCACAACAAAAACAAATAGAAACAACTGAAAGCAAACTTGTGTGGAGGAGTGAAACTTGTGTGTGACCGCCGCTTGTGTATGCGCCGAAGCAGCCACTTAATCTCTCACACCGCAACAATCAAAGTGAGCTGCGGAAGAAATCGACGCCTAAACGAGACGGGAGACGGAGAGAGCGAATGTGTTGTGTGGTCTGTCTAATGTGGGGGGGGGTGATGCAAAAAAAAAAAACAATAAAATAATAATAGTAGTATCTAAAATTGATGGAGCCTCTGTTGTTATCCCGACTGCTGCTGGCGATAAAGATGAAGCCGCGGCCTCGCGGAAGACAATTTGAAGGCGCAGACGCAGACGAGAGCCACGGGAGAAACAGCCGTGTTCACGGCAATAATCTATAATAAATAGAGAGATAGAGATAGATAAATATAGATATATAGATATATATAGGGTTCTGATCCGCAGAGAGATCTTTACAAAATATATTGAGAGAGCGAGAGGGAGGAAGGAGGGGCAAAGCCGAAGGAATTGATTCGCCTGGGATACTGAAGGGAAGCTGCAACGCCTTCCAGATCTGTAAGGAGACAGAGCGCCGCACAATCACACACCAAAGCAGTATAAACCTGTTGGCTTCGAGTTGTGTTAATTTATGCTGCGCCGGGGGGTGCGGTGAGTCCGTGTGATGATGGAGACTAGGCAATAAACGAAATAGAAATATATAAACATAGAGTAGTAGAAAGTATACAGTAATAATCGTCTGTAGGACGCCTGCTCCTCCCCCCCCCTTCGCACCAAACCGGATGGAAGACCAGAGTGGAGTGCGAGAGGGAGCCCAAACCGGATAGAAAGGGGGGAGGGAGCGGGGGGATACGTGTCTAGCCCAAACGGTGTGGATGAATCATTATCTGTGAATACGTGTTCGTGAACGTATATGCCCTGCTGGGCTGCTGCAGTGCAGTGCCCCCCCCACACACACACACACAATACCAACACCAACACCAACACCGTCCGTCAGCCATACGACGTCTGCGCATGGATGGCCGGTGCAGATGTCTTTTATCAACGTACCACATCGAATGACTTGAAGGCTCGCACGGGGAGAACAATCGCCTCCACCGACCTGCCGCTGGGGTCCGTCACCCGCTGCACTTGCGGCGGCTTGGTTTCATCGTGCACATCCACGACGGTCACCTTGGACTTCGGCGAGCCTTTGTGGCACCAGCTCTCCAGGGAGAGCACGTCGGTCTCGGGGCCCTCGGCCATGATTTCTACGCGGCCATCGGGAAGATTGCGCACCCAGCCGGTCAGCTGCCGCTCTACGGCGGCCTTCTGCGTGTACTTACGGTAGAAGACCCCCCTGGACCTTGCCCGATACGAAAATGTGGTGCGTGACCAGCTTCGCCGCGGTAGCAGATCCCATACGAGGAGAAATATGTTTTAAATTTATTTATTTATTGTTATTAGTTGTATTTATCTGTGACTGAAATGATGCAGGATGTGGGCGAGAGGGGGGGGGGGGGGGAAGCAGCTTGTTCACGAAACAAAAAGTGGCCGGCAGCTCCACTGTGTGAAGAGGAGAGGGCATTCCCTTAGCCGCTGGCGTTGTGAGAGACGGACCTTCTCTTTCATCCTGCTTGGGATGTCTTTTTATCCTTCTGTTCTACTCTTTTTTTGTTGTTGTTGTTGTTGTTGCGAAGTAGATGTTTCGTCCTCGTTGTTGAATGCGAGAAACCCAAAAGAAAAACGAGTGAGCCAAGGAAAGGAACGTGTTGTTGCACCATTTCCTTACGTCTTGGGCGTTTGGCCCACGACCTCCACCTCCACTTCCACCTCCACCTCCTCCTCCTCCTCCTCCTCCTCCTCGTCCTCGTCATTGATGGCCTCAATCGTCGAGTGTAACACCTGGCGCATCGCTTCGACTTCCGCTGCGATGGCTGGTAGACGCTCTGCCCCGCCCTCCTCCCGCACCACCCGCAGCACGCCCTCCACGCGCCGCAGCAACTTCCGTTCCAGGATGGTCGAAACGGCCCGGCGATCGCGGCGCTGCGTCTCGAGAGCGGCCTCCAGCTCGGCCACTCGGGCCGCCTCCGCCGCAGCGGTTGGTGGTGGCGGTGGCGGCGTCTTTGTCTCCACTTGTCTCTGCTGCTGCCGAGCGGCAGCATCGGCTGCGGCTGCCTTAGCGGCTGCCTTCGTCGCCGAGCGGCTCTCCTCGACTGATTGCTGCAGCGCCTCAATCAGCTGCTGCTGCTGCTGGAAGACGGCCAGCCACTGGCGCTCCGCCTCCTGGTGAGCGGCGGACGAGAGCGACTGCTCCGTGCTGTCGGCGTGCAGCAGGCGTGCGGTCTCAGCCCGGTAGAGCTCCTCCTCCCGCATCTGCACCGGCCGCAGAACCTCCTCCTCCGCTGCTTCGAGGTCCTGCTGCAGCGCCCGCAGCGCCGCCGGCAGTGCCGCCGCCGATGGAGATGGCGGCGTCGCCGTGCCGTCCGCCGCAGCCGATGCGGTGGACAGTCCGCTGCGGTCGAGCTGCAGCTGCGAGGCGTCCTGTTGGCGCCGCGCGTCGCGCGGAGAGCGGCCAGCGCCACCTCTGTGCGGCGCTGCAGCTGCTCCACCCGCCGGCTCAGCCGCCAGCGCTCCTGGTGCTCGCGCTCCAGCGCCTCCTCGAAGGACTGCAGTGTGCTCGCTAGCAGCCGCTCCAGCTCCCGGACGGTTTGGCGTAGACGGTTCTGCTCGCCGGGGCCGGGGCCGCTGCGCCGCCGCCCGCCCCCACCCGTGGTGCGCCGCGTGAGGCTCAAGGAGGAGGCTGCTGTCAGCGTGCCGTCGCTGCTGCAGACACTGGTCTCGAGGTCCTCGTTCTGCTGCTGCTGCTGCGCCGCGGCGGTGGTGGATCTCCCGAGTAGTGCGGCGGCGAGGCTGTCGCAGCGCTGGCGGAGATGCTGGCGCTCCAGGAGCAGCAGGCTAACGCACTTCTGGTGCTGGAAGGCGGCGGCGGCGCTGCGCTGCGCTGCGAGTGCCTCACTGCGGCGCTCCAGTAGGGCTTTCATCTCCTCGACTGGAAGACTGCCAGGACCGAGCGCTGGCTGCTCCGACAACGGTGGCGGAGTTCGGGATCTAGCGTGATCCCGCTGCTCCAGCTCCTCCACGCGTGCGCTGCTTTCTTGGAGCTCCTCTTCCAAGTGCAGGATGATCTCGTCCCGCTCGTTGAGCCGTGTGGTGAGGCAGAGCATGATATCCCGCTGCTTCAGCAGCAGCTCCTTGTACCGCTCAATCTGGTAGTGCTCACTCGCCTGCTCCCCCGCATCCAGCCGCGGTGCTGTGCCCTCACCACCAGGGCCGCGCTGATACCCGTGCCGCTGCTGCTGCTGCTGCTGCTGGTGGTGTGGCCGAGCCGCTCGCTGCACATCCGACTTGCCAGCCCGCTGCTCCTTCTGGGCCTGCTGCTGCTGCAGCTTCTGCAGTTGGGCCTCGAGAGCGAGACGCCGCTGCTGCTCTTCGGCCTTATCGTGCTGCAGCGCCTCCAGCGCCTGGCGCAGCGCCGCCTGCTCGGCCTCCGCCTCACGCCGCCGTCGGTCCATCACCAGCGCCGCCTGCTCCGCGTCGTCTGCCGCTTGCTGCAACGCCAGCGCCGCCGCCCGGCTCGGCAGGCCCCCGCTGCCGATCTCGCCCATGGCGGACGCAGCGCTGCTCTGGCGCGGGGTCTGCGCGAAGCCGATGTTGGCGACGGCGTGGTTACGAATGTTCTTTGCCCGGTTCGCGAAGCTGAGAGTGGAGAGCGACTCGGCGTAGGCGTCCAGTGCGGGCGACAGGCAGGCGATGAGTGTCGTAATACAGTTACCACCGAGGCTGTCGCGCAACACACTCGTCAGCGCGCTGTTGCGAAATGGAATGTGCGCCGCACTCATCGGCGGAACAGAGCCGCCGCGCGGCGTGGGGGGAAGACCGCTGCCGCCAGGCCCCGGCCCGCTGCGGCGTGTAGAGGCCGGGCCATTGCCATTGCCATTGCTATTGCCGCTCTGCTTGGCGAGTGCGGCGATCACGTTCCCGAGCTCGTGGAGGCTCTTGTTTATCTTCTTTGTCTCCTCGAGCCTCTGCCCGGTGACGCCAGCTGGCCGCACCTTCTCGCTGCCGGCGAGGTCGACAATATTAAGCTTGCCGACACGATGCACCACCGCGGGTTCACTGGTGGGGCTGGCGGTGGCGGTGGTGGTGGTGGTTGCTTCAACAATCAGTGTGAACAGTGCATGCGACCGGGAAGAGAGTTCGCTGAGTTTTGTAGCGCTCGTGGCGCGCAGCGACGTGCCGCGCTCGATGAGGGCGTACACGTCCTCTTCTGACTCTACCAGCCACTGCGACAGCCCCTCGACGTAGACACCGTCTTGGGGTGTGTGGCGGATCACGAGGGGCCGCTGCCGCGGGGACGATACCGGGCTCTGGCGCTGAAAGGGCGGGGGGGCGGCGGCGGCGGGGTCCACCAGCAGATCGGATATCACCTCGTTGTAAATTTGCATGTACGACGCGCGAACAACGAACTCCGTGCGGGAGCGGTGCGTGGCGCCGGGCCGGCTAGCGGCGTCCTCCTCGGCGCGCTGCGTCGCCTCCATGAAGTAGAAGATGTCCTCGACCGCCCGCGGAATAATCCCGCGTGCCGCCTCGCCCGTGAAGCCCTCCATCGTGTAGGTCTTGCCGGTGCCAGTTTGGCCGTACGCCATGAGGGTGCCGTTGTAGCCCTTGAGCACCGCAAGCACCGCCGCCTTCGCGCAGCCCTCGTACAGCGCCCCCTGGTCCGTGTCGGGACCAAAGACCCGGTCGAAGGTGAAGGTCTGGCGGGCGTACACGGCCCTGCGGCCGTCGGCCGTCTCGACGGCGTCGCAGAGGGTTATGGTCGACGGGTCCTCCGGCGTCACGTGGCAGATGTTCAAATACGCCGGTGCAGCGCCAGGGAAGGGGGGCTGCAGTTCCCGCGGGAGCGGCGGCCGCACGCGGATCACCACGTTGAAATTATTGCCCAAGTCGCTGCGCCGTGCGGCGTGCGAGACGGTGGCGGACGAGGAGGCGGCGCGGCGCTGAGGAACCTTTCGGGCGGCAGCTACGCTCTGCCGTGTGCCCGGCTCCGCGGTGCTCTCCTGGGGCTCCCCGGCAGTGGCAGCGGACCAGTCCATCTCTCCGCGTGCTACGCGGTCGATCCACTCCGCCTCGGCAGCCGCTGAGGGATCCTGGGCAAGCATCGCCACGGTGAAATCTAACCTCTAAAACGCCGGGGACGGGAGTAGTAACCCAGAACGGGCTACTCGAGTACAACAGAGGAGAGAAGGAGAATTCTAGTAGTAGTGGTCGTCGAGATGAGAGAGCGAAAGCGACACGGTACGCCGGCAGCGGCGCTCGTGTGACGTTAGGGAAGGTGGGGGATCCACCGGGGCAAAGTGGCGAAGGCCGTGGGCGGTGGAGAGAGAGGGGCGCCGCTTGGTAGCTAAACCCAATACTCTGCTCGTCCGTTCCCCTTCTCTGTGTGTGTGTGTGTGTGTGTGTGGCCGTGGTGATAATAATTCTACACCTATGGTGGGTGGGTGACTGGGACTTGTGTGCAGGGACGCCCGAATCCTCATCCTAATAGAAATTGAAAAAGAGAAATTGAAAAAGAGAAATTGAAAAAGAGAAAAGAAAAAAGAAAAGAAGGAAGGAAGGAAGGAAGGAAGGAAGAGGTGGTCATCATCGAAAAGTCGACATGGGTGAGAGAGCATCGCCAAGTGTTTCCGCTGAAGTTACTGAAAGATTCAGCAGCAGACGGGGCACCAACATACACTAGTAGGGTGCTCTCTGTGTCTGTTTGTTTGTTTGGGAGTGTGTGTGCGTCTGCGATGGGAGTGAGTGAGTGAGATCGAATGCTCTGCAGATGCACGCACCTGCTCAACTGTAAACCGAAGCTGAAACGTGCGAAGCCGGATGGCCTGAAGAGTAGGCCAAATTCTCTCCGTTATAGTTGTTTATAGTGGCCAAATTCACACACACGAAGATCTAATGATAAAAAATGACAAAAAAAAAATTTGTGACAAGGAACAACATAAAAGAGGCGTCTCTCTCCTCTATGTACTTGTGAAGCGATCCGTCGCGTAGGCGATCACGCGGAGGTGGAGCCGCTTCGCTTCCACTCTTCCTTTTTTTTTTTCTTCTCTCGCTGCGACAGCGCGTCTCACTTAGACCTTGCTGGAGGAGAGGGGGGGTGCTGCCGAAGCAACGTAGTCGCTGGGGCAGTAAAACCCGTCCGTAGGTTTATAGCGTAGGTTTTTTATCTAAATTGAATTGGTCATTCTCTTTTTCTTCCTTTTTTTTTGTATTACTCCTTTTTTTCTTGTTTGTTTGTTTGGTTGTCTTTTACTTTTTAGAAAAAGAAAAATCATTTCTATATAGCCTGCCTCTCCCCTTCTTAATGAATGTTTCACCGTGTCGCAAGGTGAATCCGCGAATCTAAAGTAAAGAAGTCTAAAAAGAAACGAATGCGGGCGACGCATAAACATAAAAAAAAAAAAAAAAAAACGAAACTGTCATCTAGCGATAGGAAGCAGTCTGCGGCAACCGGTAAGTAGGCTCAAAGTTCTCTGTCGGTTGTGGGTGAGGAACGGAAGCTCACCGGCGCTTCGGCGCCTTGCTGTTCTTGCCCTTGCGGGCGGCGGGGGCCGGTGCTTTCTTGGCGGGGCGCTTTGGTGGTGCCTTCGCCCCGCGGTGGGCCCGGCCGGCGCCCGCGGCGGACGGCTTTGCTGATCGCTTGGCTCGCGGTGCCGGGGCCTTACCTTTGACGCTGTGCGCCGCCTGCACCTTGCTGGGGCGGCTGGACCTGCTGGCCGCGCGCCTCGAGGCGGGTGGGGGCGGTGGGGTGGCGGCCTTCCGCCGTGCTCTGCTTGTCCTGGATGCCTGCATCGCCTCCTGCTGCTGCTGCTGCTGCTGCGCCTTGTCGAGGCGGGCGCTGGGGGACGAGAGCCACTCGGTGAGGAGCCGGTGCGACTTCGTCTTAGGCTTCCCTTTCGCGTGGCGGCTGACCCGCGCGACCTGCTGGGCGGCGGAGCGCCAGGCCAGCGGCTGGTCGGCCGGCTCCCGGAGCAGCACATCTCGCTGGTAGGCGTTGCGGTCGGCGGGGTGGCCGCTGCTGCTGGCTCCCGCGTTGTCGCTGCTGCTGGCAAGCGACTCCGCCTTGTGGTACCGCACCGCCTTTGGGTGGTCGGCGGCGATGGGGGCAAAGGTCGGCTGTCGGAGGTAGTTGTGGCTGATTCGGGAGGCGGTGCCCGCGCCCGCTCCAGCGGCGGCGGCAGCGGCGGCGGCGGCGGCGGTGCCCGCGGGGGTCTGGTGGGCGTTGACATTTCCCGAGGCCGAGAAGCGAGAGGCGATGGCGGGGCGCGTCACCGGGCGGCCGGCAGCGGCGGCAGTGGCGGCGCTCGACACCGCGCTGCCCCCCGTCACGGGGTCGACGAAGACGTTACCGCCCTGGGCCATGAGGGGCTGGGAGGCGGCCGGCCGACCGGCGGCGAAGCCCATCGGCGGCGGCGGCTGGTTGGCGAAGGGGCGCGTGACGGTCGCCCGGATGGCGGCCTGCAGCGGCCGCTCCATCGGGTTCTCTCCCGCTGCGTATCGCGATAATCCTATGTGCGGCGGCTGCTGCTGCTGCTGCGGGGAAGGGGGAGGGGGAGGCATAGACATGGCGGGTCGATGGCTGGCGACGCTGGAAAATGGCGGGGGTGCCGTACCGTACCCGCCGTAGGCCCCATAGCTCGTCTGCTGCTGGTGCTGCTGCTGCGTGGGGCTACTTTGAAAAAGATTCGAGAAGAACTCGGCGTTCTGTGCGGCGGAAGGAACGTTGTAGACGGAGCTGTGCCGCTGCGGTGGCTGCTGCTGCTGCTGCTGTTGCTGGGGTGGCTGGGGTGGCTGGCCGAATGTTTGCTGCAGGGGCGTTGGGCGCGTTACTCCCCAGGGGCCACTCGGCGCGCTACCCCAAGAGGACGACGGCGGCGTGTGGGCAGACTGATGCTGCTGCTGCTGCTGCTGTGGCGGCGCCGAGGGTGCGTAGGGCCGCAGCACCGTCCGGCGCGGGCGGTGGTTGTCTGCATGTGCCTCTTCCTCGCTGCCGGTCTGGTGCTGCTGCTGCTGCTGTTGCTGTTGCGGCTGCTGTTGTTGCTGCTGACTGTTGTTCTCCTGCTGGTCACCCCTGAAAAGAAGGCCAAGGGAACTGTTGAAGAACTTGCTGTAGTAGGAGCGCTCCGGTGCCGCGGCGCTGGCCTCTGGCGCCTCCGATGGCGCCTCGTTTCCGCTGCTGCTGCTGGCGCTGGCCGCGTTCTCCTGCGGCTCGGGCGTCTCCTCCACCGGCTGCTCTGGTTCAGCCTGCTGCTGCTGCTGCTGCTGCTCGGGAGGAGGGGGAGGAGGGGGAGGGGGAGAGGGGGAGGTGCGGGTGCAGCGCTGGAGCCCACGGGGTCCAAGTCCATGGTGCCACTGCCGAAAGGATCCCCGTCAGTGAAGTCGAGCGGATCGTTTCCAGCCGGCGGCAGAGCGCTGGGCTCCATTGGATCGCTGCGGTGGAAGCCGCTGCCGGGGCTGCTGGTGCTCTTCATGGTGAAGCGCCCGCGCCGCTCACCGCCGCCGCCACGTCCACCCGCTGCCGCCCCGCCAGAACCGAAGAGGCTGGCGGTGCCCTGTGGCAAGGGCAGCCGCTGCAGCGCATCGCGGAGATCGTCAGGGTAGGTGGCGGCACTCGCCAGGACCCTCTGCGCCATGGAGGTGGCGGTGGTGATCAGCGGCACCGCCATGCCCTGCTGAAGGTGCGCCAGTAGTACGGTGGCCCTCGCCGCGTCGGCGTCCGCCTCCTTGAGATGTTCATAGCAGCCTTCCATCACCTCCCCCAGCAGCGGCTGCAGCGCCGGGGTGGCCTGTACGCTGGTAAAGAGGCCATGGAGGGCGGCGAGCAGGCCGACCAGCTCCTCTGGACGGAGGGAGCGGCACAGCCCGCGCGACGTGCGGCTGAGTTCGCTGAGCCAATCCGCCCTGGGGTGCAGGGGCGGGAAGGGGAGCACGCAGCGCAGATAGCGGATGAGGGTGGAGCCGAGCAGCCGCGGGGCCTGCACCAGATCCATGCCGCCCACCACGGCGAACTCGTTGATCCCCGGGTCGGAGTCCTTCCAGATGCCCACGAGCAGCTCCAGCAGGGCAACAAAGAGCTCTGGGGAAATGGCGGCCGCCTTGGCGGAGGCGAGCGCCTTGCTCGGGTTCGACGCCAGGGGATATAGGGCAGGGCTCTGCATGGCGATGGGCAGCGTGAAGAGCACGTCGGTGGGCCACTCCGGCTCCTCCAGGCAGCGAATGAGGTACTGCTGCACCGCCTGCACCACCGCCGGGTTTGGGGCGGAGAGCAGCACGAGCACATCATCCGTCGCGAAGCGCCCCGTAAAGGCAACGTCCTCGAGCTTGGCGACCAGTGCGTTGACCAGCGCACCTTCGAACACTGGCTTGCCGACCGCCAGCGCCAGCGCGTCGACGAGCTGGCGCCCTGACATTTGGCTGTAGTCGATCGGCTGGGCGAACGTCTCCGCCGGGAAGGCAACCGACAAGTTAAATCGCGTCGCGGCGTTCACGTGGCCGGGGCTCTCGGCGGCCTGCATCAGCCGCATCGCCACCTCCATCGCCTCCGGCATCCACCGCGGCGGCGTGGGGAGCGTCGCGAAGGTCGCACAGATGTGACTCAGCTCCGTCAGCCGCAGCTCACCGAGGATGACCTCAATGCGCTCGGCAAGCAGTCCAGCCATCTCGGGGGTGAGCAGCTGCGAGCGGCGCAGCATGCCCGTTGCCATGGCGAGCTGCTGGGGCTCTAACTGGCGCACCTCTCGGCGGACGTACTGCTGGAAGTTGGCGAACACGCCGCTGTACCGGACGCGGCCGCCGAGCTCGTAGGCGAAGGCAATGGTCGTCACGTCTTCCATGCCCTGCCAGTAGAGCGGGTCGTTTGGGTTCATGAACCGCAGGCAGCGAGCTTGAAAATCCTCCAGCAGCGCGTTGAAGCTGTCTGTGAGCGAGCGGACATCGCGCAGCTGCACGTCGTTGACCCCCGGCTCCATGCTGCTCAAGATGCGGGCGATGCCGCCGAGGACGGCGGCTGCATCTCCGCCGTTGCAGGTGGAGGCGTAGAGCAAGCCGGCCTGGGCTAGCTTCGTCACCAGCGCGACGGGCAGCGGTGTGGCTTGGTGGTGCCGCGCGCAGGAGCGCATCAGCGTGGCGAAGTCGTAGCTCTTGAAGTCGCCGGTGTGCTCCACGAGCACCAGGAGGAGGCCGGTGCACTGCGGCAGCTCGGCCCGGACCATCCACGCGTAAATGCGGAGCAGCGAGGTCTGCAGATAGCACGCCTCCTCCGGCGGGGTCGCCTGCAGCTGGGCCATCACGAGCTGCGCGAGGCGGTCGTTGAGGGTGGGCGGCACGCGCTTCCCGCAGCGCTGGAGAACCTTGGCGCTGAGGTCCAGGGCGGACCAGAAGGCGTGGACCTCGCTGCTGGGCCCGGAGGAGCCGGCGAGGCCAATGGAGCCTACTGGTGTGAGCGCCTTCAGCACCCCCTCCACGGTGGCGAACGCCCGCTCGTAGTTCTCATCGGGACGCGTGGAAATCAATGCGAGAGTGGCCTCGAGCCGGAGGGATGGTGGAGCGGCGGGGTCCTCGGCGAAGCGGATGAGGCGATTGAGCATGAGGGAGGTCAGGCTGGCGTCTGACTGGATCTCGAAGAAGCGCAGGACCTGCGACAAGGCTATCGCGTTGGTGCCGTCCTCCATCCACCCGGCCACGTTAGCCTTCGGGACTTCCTCATCCAGAAAGCGCTGCGCCTCGTCGCGGGCGAAGGCGTAGAGGCCTTTGCCGCGGAACTTCTTCTTCAGCCCCGCCGCACGCTTCACGAAGCTGGAGCCAGCGGGGGCGCTCCTGAACGCCGCGCCGCTAGCGAAGCCGCGCTGCAGAAACTTACTGCCAATGCGGAACATTCAAATGCACAGTTCGTTCTCTTCCCTACTTCTCGTACGTTACCTACGCGTATCGACGGAACGAATGTGGAGCGCTGCCCCAATGATCTCCAAAGGGCGGTGGGAGGCGGTGGGAGGCTATGGTGGGTGGGTGGGCAAGTCTCGTCAGGCACCGGCCAGCCAAATGAGACGGGAACGACTTCTCTCCTTTGGTACCGTGTCAAGAGAGACGAGCAAACAGAAAGAAAAAGAGGAAGATTTACCGGCGAGCAAAAGAAAATACAAAATAGAAATAGAGAGAGAGGGGGGGGAGGGGAAGGGGGAGGGGGAGGAGGATGGTAGGAGTTAAGCAGTGGTGCGGGAGTGACGAGGCAGGAGACCGGTGGTGGCCCAATGAAAAGCACTAACTACCGACCTACTCCTCTGCTAACGAACGGATCACATTCCAAATGATTCTCTCTTGTTGTTTCACGTGCTGAGTGGAAAACAAAACAAAAGGCAGCCGGCCAGATACAGTTGGCTGGCTGCCGTCCCAGCGGTGGTGAAAGTTGTAAGTCGGAAGGTGCAGCGCGAGTGTACACGAGTTGAAGTGAAAAGAAAGAAACAAACAACCAAAACAAAACAAAACAAAACAAAACAAGGTGTGTGCGTTGGGAACAGCGATATGTGCAGGAGGCGCCTGCCAATCACAATTATTTGCTCTGCTCTCCCTCTCTCTCTCTCTCTATAAATATATAAAAAGGGTAAAGGCGTTGCCACAAAAGAGTTGGAGTTGGGAGTTTGGTGTGGTGATACAGAAGAAAAAAAAGGTAGAAAAAAAAATATGGACAGTTGCGAAGCGTTGCGGGTCCTGAAACGAAAAATACACCGATAGGCATAAGTATTTCTTTTCCGTTCCACACGCTCTGCAGAGGATCCAGCCTTCTATGGTCATTTTTATTATTATTATTATTATTATCGCCGCTCCTTCGTTCACTTCGTTCTACGTACCTTCAGCCCATCAGAGGAAGTAGTCCAGCCCTCCATGCGTACTCCACCGCTCCGAGGCGGGTGGGAGGAGGGGAGGGCTGAGGCTATCTTTCGATGCGGGTAACGTGGTGCGTGCGCAGGACGACCTGCAGGTAGTAGGACTCGACCGTCTTGTCTTGCCCGTCGTTGATGAAGATCCACATGGGCCAGCGGCCCTCCAGCTGCCCGGGCGGCAGCGCCAGCATCTCCATCCGGAGGTGGATATGCTGTGTGTCCCCGGGGGCGAGATAGAAGCGCGACGGGGAAACCTGCAGCTGGTACTTGTAGTTGTGCTGGATCGCGAAGTGCTCTTCTCTCTCTCCGCGGTGGGTGAAGGTGAGGCGGCGCAGCACTGGCCCGCGCTGGACGTCCGCGACAGAGAGCTCGATCACCTGCGTCGCGGTGGGTGTGGGATAGATTACGGGGACGGACAGGAGGGTCTTGACAAGAGTGTCGTTCTGCAGTGTGTGCAGCAGCATCTTGTCCACCCCCACGCCAGTGGGGCGGAGGAGGAGAAGGAAGGCGTTGTGGGCGGGCTCCACCTTGACCCGGTCGCTGCTGCAGTACAGGTCCTCGGCCCCGTCCCCCGGGACGCTGATGGCCGTCGTCTGCCCCCAAAATACTTCTCTGGTTGTGACGGCGAAGCACGGGAAGACGGAGAACTCCCACACCTCGATCACCTGTGTCTTGTCCGCGTCCCTGTAGAGGGTGATGTACTCCACGCGCTGCTGGCCCTGGGCCTCGGGTATCGTGGTGGTCAGCTCCACCTCCTCCCAGGCGGTAACGTAGTGCTGGGTGACAGGGTCCAGCAGGGCGGTTGTCTTCGCCACGGTCGTCTCTGGTGACGAGGTGGTCAAGGTGGCGCAGAGCTGGTGCAGGCGCTTCACAAGGTCCTCCTGCGTCGTCTGCGTGGGGAGGGAGGCGGAGCTGTACTGCCTCGAGTAGAAGCTCTTCGTGACGCTGCTGCCAGCCGGGCCGTACATCTCATAGCGGCGGTCGACCAGCGGGGGAAGTATGGCGGCTACAATCTCAATCACACGAATCAAGTGCCGCTGCTGCGTGTACACCTTGGCGATGAGCTTGACGACTGGCGCGGGCGCCCCTGACACCCACGAGGCGCTGGCACACGCGCGGTCGCGGAGGCGCACCACCAAATGGATCTCCGTCTTCTGCCGTGGGCCCACCACAAAAGTAAGGGTCTTTGCCGTGCAGTAGGCCGCAGCGTCGTCATCCTCTGGGATATCCAGGAGGAACTCCACGGCGGTGCTGTACGGGTTCTCGAACGGGGTATCGATGCGCTGCGGGCGCCATGCCGGCACCTGGACTTCATGGCGAACGGTAAGCCGCTCCCGCAGTGCTAAGGCGATAGCGCGGGACTTGGCTTCGTCGCGTTCCTTCTCGAGCAGCCGCAGGCGGTACTCCATCGCCACCGGGTCGGCGCACATCGCCTTGCGGAGGTGTTCGTCCGGCACGCCGGGGGTGGAGCTGGTGGGGGTGTCGCCCTGCGCGCGCTGGAGCTGAACCGCTTTCTTGAAGTAGGCCGCGCGCTTCCAGTGAAGACTCTGCGTCATGGCAATCTGGCTGTGCAGCGATCCCTCGGCCGCAGTCGCCTTCTCTAGCTGGTCCTCCTTGCCCGCCACGGCTGCCTCGGTGGTAGTGGCGTCCATCGCCTTCCGCCTCGGTAGCTTCTTGGCGATGACGAGGCGGGGGCCGTTGTCGGGCTGAACGACGCGATGGTGCGCCGCCCCCGCACCAGTGAGGGCAGCGGCCGTCGCCGGGAGCGGCGGTACGCCGACGCAGAAGAGGGTCACGTGCAGCTGGCCGGCGTGGAGGACCACGGGGAAGACGTTTGCGGGCACGGGCTGCTCCGTCATGCTCAAGTCGCGCTGCACTGCGAGGTCCATTGGGATCAGTGCCGCCTCCGCGTTGTACGGACGATGAAAGTGCGACAGAGCCACGGGAGCCGTGCAGAAATAGAACATGGTAAGGGCATCAAAAATGTGAAGGTACAGCAAGCCGCCGTCCGCCTGGAGCTTGAAGGCCTCCATGCTGGCCCCGGCTGTCCCCAGCTGCTCGGCGGTGGCCGGCTCGCACCAGACTACGCCGCCGTTGCTGCGTTCATCCAGGAAGAGATAGCTGCGAGAGGTGCGTTCCGCCGCTGCCTCTACGCGTGCCTGCACGGGAGCGGTTTGTACCGGCCCGACCTTTTGGAAGGGCAGCGGGCCGTAGGAGAACATAAAACAAAGATCCTCAGGGACGTCGAAGGCGGCGTCCATCGTGATCCCCTCGAAACGAATCCCATAGACAGATCGCGTGTGAGTGCGCTCGGCCCGCGAGAAGTCGTCGAGGCGCGTTCCTCTGGTAGGGTGGAGGATTGGCTGGGCCCCCTCGACCATCTTCTGGCGCACCTGCCACGGGACGGCCACGGGCTGCGGCCGCAGGTCGATCACCTCCGCCGTGTCGTCGCTGAGTTTGGCGTTGAGGCGCTCCTGCAGCGCCGGCGACATGTTCTTTTGCGAGGAGGAGCTGGCGAGTTTCAGCAGGTCGTCCTGCACGACACGCACGCGGTGCAGCTCCTCCATAATCCGACTCAAAAACTCGAAGACGCCGGCGGAGGAGCCGAAAGAAGGGCCGCCCGCCACGGGGGTCAAGGGCTGCGGCACGGTGGCCGGCGCAGGGTGCGGCGCCGGGGCGGCGGCGGCGGCGGCCTCCTCGGACTGTGCGGCGACGGAGAGGACGGCCTCCGGGATGGATTGAACGCTGGGGACCTTGGGGATGTCCAGGTCGATCGCGACAGCAGACGGGACCTTGGCTGAGTGGGAGGAGTGGTGCGCGCTGCCCGACCCCTCCTCCGGCACCACGGGCACCTGTCTGGCGGCCTCTGCGGCTGCGGTATCGGCATCGGTATGGGTGGAAGATTTACCCAGGCGCTCTGCGATGGCGGTGTCGAGAGCAGCCGTGCGCTCGCCGGCGACGTCCGTGTCATAGAAGGCAAGAGAGAGCGTGAGGCTGTACGGCAAGCGCCCGTACGGTGTGGCGCACTCGGCCAGGAGCATGCGGGCGTCCTCGCACGAGAAGGGGCCCTGCAGCGCTGGGAGATCCTCCACCCGAAGGTCCCGGTCCTTCATGGGCAGCAGACAGAGCGGGAACACGCAGAACCCGAGCACCTCCGCCTCCGACCCGGGGCGCCGCCGTCGAATCGCCAGCACCAAGGAGGTGGAGGCGTGCACCGGGAGGCGCTCCAAGGCGATGGGGAGCACCGCCTCCAGCAGCGGCACCCCCGTCCCGTAGGAGGCCGAGGCCGAGTCGCTGCGGGCCAGGGTCTCCTTCCCCATCTTGTCCCCCGCAGTGCCTTTCTTTTCTCCTCGGTGCTTTGGAGAGGAATAGGCGTCGTCGGAGTACGAGTAGTAGCTGGAGCTGGAGCTGGAGCTGGAGCTGGAGCAGGAGCGGGGCCCCCTGTGCCGTTGCCTCCCCCTGCCGCGGGAGAGCTGGAGGGGGACCTCCTCGCCGTCGCAGAGCTGCTGGTAGCCGTTGTGTGCCACCACCGCCACGGACCAAATGACCTCCGGGTCAAGCAGCGAGGCCATCTCGGCCTCTGTGGCCTTTACCGAGGGCTGCAGCTGCAGGCCGTCTAGCTCCACCCGAAACGCCTTGGCCCGCGGGTTGGGCGTGTCCATCACGAAGGCGTACGGCACGATGAGGCCGGGGGGGACGAGTGCCGAAAGCAGCCGCTCCAGCGCGGCGTCCTCGGCGACCGCCGCCTTGCACTTGAAGGCGGCGATGACGCGGCCGGTGGGCGGCTGGGCCTCCAGCGGCCAGAGCGCGGACTCCACGTACAGTAGCTCTGCGGTTCCGGCGTACAGAGGAAGCTCTCTTGTGTGCCGCAGTGCGTCCACCGGGAAGGCGCCCCACGCGATGACGCGGTGCGCGGAGTCCCGGGGCGGTGGGACCGTCGCGGCGTCGGCGGGGGGCAGCGGGGGGCGTTCCGCGAGCAGCTCGATGACCAGCACCTGCTGGGGCGTTGCTTGGAAGGTGAAGGCCTCCTCAAGCCGGCTCACGGGGAGGCGGTACGCTGCGCCCAGGAAGAGCTTTTGAGTCGGATCGAAAAGAGCGATGTTGACGGCTACGGGGGGTGGGAGAGGGGCCACCTTCAGAGCGATGGGAGGCGGGGCATCTGTCTTGTGCTTCTCCTTTTTCTTTTTCTTGTCTGTTGGGGCAGGTGACTCAGCTCGGGCGGGGGCGGAGCTCTCGGCATTGCTGGAAGCCATGGCGAGGTCGGAGAGCTCGAGCTTTACAGTAAGCAGCGGGTCTCTGCCCTCCTTCACCCGGCGCTTGTTCTGCGCCGTTTCGAGAGTGTCATACCTAAAAGCGCTGGAGAGCAGCAGCCGGCTGGTCTGCTCCGCTGAGCGCGGCGGAACCGCAACGGCCGCCATGAGTGAGAGTGGAGCCACGATTCGTTGGTGGTCTCTGTTCTCTGATGCACTTTTCTTCTTGGCCCTCGCTGAGGCTTTGAGAAGAGAATGGAAGGGACGCGGCACCGCTTCGCTGCTGCACGTCTCGTGAGAGAGAAAACCGTAAACACTAACTAATTGCACCTTCGAATACGGAACGGAAAGAGGAAAATTTATATATATATATATATATATATATATATAAGGTGAAGAAGGAGAGAGGAGTTAGAGAATGGTGATGAACAATGCGGAGCACGGCACGGGCAGAGGACTACACACACCGAGTTCAGCTTCGCCCCCCTCCCCCTTTTTTTAAAGGACACAGCACACACGTGAACAGAAAAAAAAAAACTTCTTATTGGTAAACTTTCTCAAGCGAAAAGCTTTCTTGTGGTATCTACGCAATACGCCCTAGCGAGACACACAAAGGAAAAAAAATAATAATAATAATCATTATTTAATGAACACACTGCCGAAGTTGGTCATTCGTGTACAAAAATCCGATCCCACAAAAAACAGCAAGAGGGCTATGTGAGCTATCGAGAGGGCCACACAGATCCTCGCAAGAAACGGAAGACATATTCTTCCGCCAGGAACAAACAATATAATAATAGAACTACTTGAATCTACCGCTGATCCTTCTATAATCCTACAAAAAAAAAAAAAAAAAAAAACAGTGAGTATGTAAATGTGTATACATGTCTCTCTCTCTCTCTATCTATATATATATAGATAGATAGATAGATAGATGGATACGCGGGTAGGTATGGTATGGTATGGAGTTGGAGCTGGACCTGCTCTGCTCCGCCTAGTACATGAAGAATTCGGGCTCGAAGTTGTCACCGCTGGCGAAGAGGAAGGTGATGGGTCGCGGCTGCGGCTTTGCGTTGAGCAGTGAGTAGAACCGGCGCCAACTTAGTGTCGCGCCGTGCTGCTGCCGCCACACCTTGAGCTTCTCTTTGGCCTGGTCGTATTCGCCTGCGTGGAATTGATCGAAGGCTTCATTCCAGAGGTAGGCGCTAGTGTCCTTGCCGTGTGGGACGAGCTCGTAGACGGTTGTTGTGTTGTGCATGTCCTCCTCCTCAATGCCCACCTGCTCCAGCGCCAGCTTGTAAAAATACTGTGTGTCGATCTTCATGAACGTCACCGTGTCGACGACGAAGGTGGCATCGTGCAGTCTAGCAATGCGGAGCAGGAGCTCACCGAGGTGCAGCACGTCACCATCTGTAAGGTAGGTCTTGAGCGATGGGGATCCAATGATGCCCTGGGGGACGACGCTAGAGATGACAGCGCAGCGGATCTTCGGGTGGACGGGGAGGATGTGCTGCTGCATGGACACCAGGACCATCACGCAGGTGTTCTCCGCATCCTGCACATCCAACTCGTTGAAGGCGGTGATGACGGTCGAGCCGGCGGTCGCCACGTAGTTCCCGTTGCTTGCCTTGACGAGCTTGAGCAACATTGACATGAAGTTCGAGACATCGATGGGGATGACCTTGGAGGTCTCGGGGGTGATCTCCTGAAAGAAACAGCTGATGTCCACCAAGAGAAAGCAGACGGCCTGCGATACCAGCTTCGTCTCCGCCAGGTCCGTGAGCGTCGTTCCGGCGCCACTCTGGGAAATGATCCCCGTAGGCGACTCGAGACTCCCACCCTCCACCTCGCCGTTGAGACCTCGGTGCGGGACGACCTCCGTGGAGGACAGGGGCTGCTTCGTGTCTCTGTCGAGCGGGTTGAGGGATGCCTCCTTCACACCAACGTCGTCATCCACCGCCACCTCGACGGCGTCGTCGGCATGCTGCAGGAAGTTCTTGCGGAAGGGATAAATGCTTGCATTGATGAAGGCGAGGACTTGAATGAGCTTCGGTGCCAGACGCAGGAGGTCCCTCTCGGCGGAGGTGACGGACTTCGACACGGCGCTGCGCTGTGCCGAGTACACCACGCCCTCAAGGTCCAGATCGTACACCCGATCCACAAAGAATTCCATGCGCTCCAGGGAGCTGTCGACGCGTTCCTGGTGCCGCATCCCGTAGAGGGATTCTGGCGACACCCAAATAATACTCAGCGCGCTGTAGAGCAGGAGAACAATGGCGGCGCAGGAGAGGAGGATGATGGCGATGGTGGTAATCAGCGTGACAATCTCGAGTGTCACGCTGTACTTTTTCCACGGCTCCTCCTTGTTGAGCTTATCGAGGAGCTGCGAGTAGATTTCGCTGAGCTTTTCCAAGGTTTCCTCTACCGTGTAGCTCGACTCTTCCACCTTGATGCCGGAGAGATCCACATCGATCTGGTCCAGTACGGCCTGGCCGCCATCGTATGGGGGGGTGACGGCTTCGGTGTAGGAGGTCTTCCACTCTGGCTTGTTCGCCTCCAACGCGTAGGCGTTGCTGTTTACGTTGTCAAGGGAGACGATGCAGGTACTCACATCGTAATACATGGCCTTCAGCAGATCCTGCGAGATGTCGCCGTTCATGATACCGGGAACGATCATGCCCACAGAGCGCACCCCGAGTAAGATGTTCTGGAACCACACAATGTCCACGACGCCTTCGCGGAGGGTGTAGCCTAGGAAGTAGTTCATTGCCTCGGAGAGGCTCTGGATGACCCCGCGGTACGCGTTGAGGCACGCCAGCGGTGTGTACGACCGCCGGATCACGTTGCGCTGCGCGTACAGCAGCGACTCGAGGTCCACCACGCCAAGGACGTCGGGGCAAATATCGCACTCGTTGCTGCTGCTTGCGGCCTCTGTGAGGGCCTCGCGGGTGGCGAGCTGGTACTTCTCGATATGGGCCTGCGTCACACGGTCCGGCGCCGTGTTCGTCGTAGCGTCCACGTACTTCACCGAGGCCGTAGTCTCGTACAGTAGAGCTGCGAGCACCTGCGAGAGCCGGAACTCCACGGAGGCCTTGTGTTTGAACTTCATGACCTCCACCATCTGGGAGATGCAGATGCCGAAGATGGACGCGGACAGGGCGACGACGATGATGAGCGCGATGGCCACCACAAACCGAAAGCGGTCGTATTTAATGCGCTTTGCCTCTCGTTTCTTCGCCTTGCGGATCCGCGCGCGCTCGGCATGAAGGCACTCCCCCGTCTCGACCTTCTCGTACCTGTTCGTCATGGGTTCTGGGGGCGGCCAGTGGTGGTTGTGCTCCTTCGAGGGCCACTCGTTGCTCACCACAGAGTAAAGCTATGCACACAGAGTGAGCGGATATTATTGTTGCTATTCAAAAAAAAAAAGAGTTCAGGGGTGGAAAAAAATATATACACTAAGATACAAAAAAAATGTCTGCTATGTGGAAGGCTTTTTATCGTCCGGTATGGCTGCCACAACGATGATGCTCCTTCCTCTTTGGTTCAGCAAATAGATAATTACAAGGCGCACGGACACAATAAGGAGAGGGGAATGAAAAGAATAGCAGTGTTGAATGCGTGTTTCACACACAAAAGCAAGGCGTAAGCGGGTTCCATTACGAAAGATCAAGTTTATACTTCGGCTTCGTTGGACCGGAACCAGAGAAGAAGTAGTTTCTGAGAACACGGCGCTGGGTAAACACCAATGACGCACGAAGGCCACCCAGAAAATTAATAAATTAAAAATTCGCGAGAAAGAATTAAATAAATGATGTGAGTCGCAACAACAACAAAACGAAAGTGACAGTAAAAGAAGAGGGGAGGTAGATGACACAAGAAATATAAATCAAAAAAAAAACGAATGAAACATAAAAAATATTAAAAAAAAAAATAGAAGATCCAATCGAGAGTTGAAGTTGGGGTGAGGCTTCGCCGCTTGTCGGCCGATCGGCACCCGTCGAGTGGAAGGATGCAAACAGTGGCCGGCGGTACGCACGCGCGTCAGGCCGCTGCAGCTTCTTCCCTAGAAGAAGTACATTGGGTCAAAGTCGTTGTCCTTGGTGTACAGGTAGGTAACACGCCGCTGTGTCTGCACCAGGTAGTGCAACCGCTTCCAGCTCTTGGTCATCCCGTGCAGGTACCGCCAGGACTTGAGCTTCTCGCCCGCCTTGCTGAACTCGCCGGCTTGAAACTTGTCGAAGGCGTCGTTCCACAGCTGTGCGTCCACCGAGTGGCCAGCGGGCACGAGCTGGTACACCGTGCTGATGTCTGGGTTGGTCTCGTCGATGCTGACCTGCTCCAAGGCCAGCTTCATGAAGGCGGTGGTGTCCACCTTGGTGAAGGTAGGGCTGTCCATCACGTACTGCGCATTATGGAGCCGAGCTGTGCGGAAGTACAAGTCGGCCAGGTACAGTATACACCCATCCGTGAGGAAGGTCTTGAGCGTGGGGGATCCAATGATCCCCTGCGGCACTGCGGCGGAGAGAACCGCGAAGCGAAGGCCGGGATGGAACTTGGTCACCTCGAGGTGCACGTCCGTCAGGGACGCCACACACACGTTAGCGGCGTCGGGGATATGCGCCTCGTGAAAGGCCATCAGGACGATGGACCCAGCGGTGTTCACGTAGGAGCCCCCATGGGTACGAACGACGCGGAGCAGGCGCTGCATGCACTGCGCGATACTATGAGGCATCATCAGCGCGCTGGACCCCGAGGAGAACTCGGTGCAGAAGCAGCTAAAGTCCACCAGCAGAAAGCACATGCCGCGAACAACAATTTGGAGCTCCCGGCCGCATTCCTCGTCACTATCGCTGAAGAGGGACCCAGCGCTGCTCCGCACCCCGCTAGGAACCGCTTTGGGTAGGAGGTTCACCGTTGCCTTGTCATCCGCCCCGCCCCCAGCTGGGGGACAGGAGGAGCCGCTGTGGCTGCTGGTGAGCGCGTGGGACGAGAGCGATTGGCTGCCCTCGAGGCTACTACTCCCTCCCGGCTTGAGCCGCACCACCTCGATCGCCCGCAGCGGCTCCAGATGCTGCGCCTGCAGCGGATGGGTGTTCCGCTCCCTGCTCCCCTCATCTGGTTCTGTGATGGGCAGTTCCCACGCACTCGTGCGGCGCTTCGCCTCCACTTGCATGACAAACTCGTCACGGAAGAGCAATACGTTTTGGTTGATGTACCCCAGGATGTCCAGAAACCGCGGCGTGAGCGCCACGAGCTCCCGCTCTGGTGGTGTGATATGCGCTTCCGTTTTGATTCGCTCTGCGGTGGCACAGATGCCAGCCTGGTCCAAGGCGTAGAGGCGGTCCACAAAGAATTCCATGCGCTCTAGGGATCGTTTGAGTCGCTCGCAGTAGTCACGCTGGATGAGCTCATCCTGGCTGATCCACAGGATGCGAAACATGCTGTACAGCATTGCCGCTATGGTGCCTAGCATAAACGCCATCATGAAGGCGGAGCCAGTGACGGTGAGCTTGATGACGCTCGCGCTGGCCTTCTTCCACGCCTCCTCGCTGCCGATGACGTCTAAAACGGAGCCGTAGTGGGACAGAAGTTGGCTCAGTGCCTCTTCTGCGGTCATGGAGCCGACCACCACCCCAACGCCCGTGAGGTCCACGTCAACATGGTTCATCACCCACTGTGCCGCCTCTCTGGAGGGCTCCGTGGCTGCGTCGTACGCCTCACGCCAGTGCGGCTTCTCCGCGTCGGTCACATAGCTCTGGATTTCCACGGAGTAAAACTGCGCGATACCCTCGCTGGTCGACCCGTACATCTTCTCCACCCGCCGCTGCTCTCGGCCCCCCGGGGCGACCGCTGGTGTTATCTTGGCGAGGGCCCCGATGCCGTATGTGACGCCCCGCATCCACACGATGCCGACAGAGTTCAAGGGGAGTGTTTTCCCTAGAAAGAAATTCATGGAGGAGGCGAGGCTGTAAATGATGTTACGGTACGCCCATACGACCTCCACCGGGGTGTAGGCGCGGCGCAGAACCGTCTGCTGTGTGAAGAGCAGCTCCTCCAGGCTGGCCTGGCCGAGAACGTTGACGCAGACCGTGCAGCCGTCCGTCTGCTGGGCCGCCTCCGCGAACGCCTCTCTCGTATCCTTTTGGTACGCGTTGAGGTGATGGGTCAGCACGGTGTCGGAGGCCTGAGCGAGGAGCCCTGTGGCGCAGTACTTAATGGAGACGGTCATCTCGTTAAATAGCGCCTGCAGCACTCGCGATAGGCGAAAGGTTACGATGGCCAGCTTCTCGATCTCGTTCGTTCTCCGGGCATCTCTGGTGACAAGGACACACACAGTGAGCGACATGGCGAAGGCGCCAAGGAGAAGAACGACGGCCGCGACGCGAAAGCGGTCGTACCGCACCCGCCGTCGCTGGTTCTCACGCCGCAGGGCCACGCGCCGATATGATTCTCCCTCGTACCCGGTGACTCGCGTGTAGGCGTGGTCGGCCATGATGAATGCTGAGTGGAGTGGAGGCTGGCCTCGACACAGGGAGAGACGAATTGAAACGAATAATCTCTTTTGAATGGAAGGAATCGTAAGAGTGACACCAACGAGAGAGATAAAAATATTATAAAAACTATTGGTCGCAGCGCAGGAAAACGAATTTCCTTGGCTGTGATAGAGAAGGGTGTGTGTGTGTGTGTCTCGTTGATCCCACAAAATCCAGTGTAGTTAAATGCTTTGGAACTCACTGGACAGGAGAAGAAACGAGCACGTCAGAATATATATGTATCAAGTAAACTGAGTAATCAATGGTGCTATGTGCGTATGGAAAGCAGCAGCAAAGAAGAAACGTATGAGGCGTTAGTCCGGAATCGAATGTTTGAAACGGTCTGTAGAATATTGTTTAGCGTCTTCAAGGACTTCAAGAAGAGCGATATTGAGAGGCGGGCGGCTAGGCGGATCAGATGCCGTGCGGAAAGGGATACACACCCAGCAGTGTGGTGAGCTGCTGATCTCAATAATGAGGCCCATGTCCAGTGAAAGAAAGAGTAGTGCCAAGTGAAGAAGATGTGGAGATGGAAGCATGGATTGTCATGGATTGTCATGAAGCTCTAGGGAGCTGGGAGGTCGAATAGCACTAGTCCGGAGGCGTGCCGATCCGCAAAGAGCATACGACCTCACTCGGCTCCGAACTGGGGTGGCAGGGGGTAAGGCTCAAGGAGCCCCCAAAAGATTGCAGAGCCTCATTCGTTTTCCTGCCGTTGTTGCATCAAGCCATGAAACGCAATGAAAAGAGGTGCGGTTGGGGCGTTAAGTAGTTAGAGAAGAGAAACGAAAAAAAGGAAAAAATACTGGTGCCGTGTCGCCGGCCCCAAAGCTCTGGGGGGCAGATGTGCTCTGCTCAGCCGCGAGCATTGCAGCTGCGAAGTACTCTTCGCCATTTCATCTACCTGATCTTCCAGGCACACCCACAGAGATCCTAGACGAAGGGGCGGAGGGGAACGTCTAAAGGGCAATCCGCGCCACGTCAATGCGCGGCGTGTGGGGCAGACATGGACGGATCTGCTTCAGCGGCAGCAAGGGGGGCTGTGTGGTGCTCGAGGTACTGGATGGCGAGGGTGTCGCCGCGCTGTTGCAGCAGGGGCATCAAGGCCGCTCGGACCTTGCTGTGGTACTCGTTCACCCATCGGCGCTCCTCCGCCGTCAGCAGTGTCACATCGATGAGCTCACGGCAGAGTGGCGCCATGGTCAGGTACGAGAAGCCAAGGAAGCCGTCCTTGCTGTACTTGAGCTCCTTCACCACGACTTCCTCAAGGTTCTCAATGCGGATGCCGTACGCCCCGTCCTTGTAGTATCCCGGCTCGTTGGAGAGGATCATACCCTCTGCGATGTGCGCTCCGGTGGGCACCGGGAGAACGCCAATACCCTGCGGGCCCTCGTGAACGTTGAGAAACGAGCCAACGCCGTGGCCGGTGCCGTGGGGGTAGTTAAGGCCCACACGCCACAGAGCAGCGCGCGCGAAGGCGTCGATCCGGTGCCCCGTCACGCCCTTCGGAAAGACGGTCGTCTGCAGCGCCACATGGCCCTTGAGGACGAGCGTGTACGCCTCCACCTCCTCCGGCTTGGGGGTGTCGAAGCAAATGGTACGCGTGACGTCGGTAGTGCCGTCCCAGTACTGCGCCCCGCTGTCGATGAGGTACAGCTGTTGGCGCTGGATGACATGGCTGTCTGTCTCTGTGGGGCTGTAGTGGATGATGGCGGCGTTGGGGCCGGTGGAAGAGATAGACGGAAAGCTGAGCTGCACAAAGAGCTCGTTCGCCTCACGCAGTTGCAGCAGCTTCGACGCGGCCTCGAACTCGGTGAGACTCGTGTTCCCACGCACAGATATTTCATTATGAATCCACGCGAGGTACTGCGTCAGGGCGGCGCCGTCTCGCACGTGACAGTCGCGGAAACCCTGCAGCTCCTCTGGGGTTTTGACGGCCTTGAGGGTCTGCGCCGGGCCGCACGGGACTCGTGTTATCTGCGCCCCAGCGCTCTCCAGCACGTCGAAGACGGCCTTGCTGGTCTGGAGTTCGTCCACCAGCACCCGCTTCCCTGCGGCAGCCCTCTTGAGCGCCGCCACAAAATCGTCGTACGGATAGAACTCCACCTCCGTGGCGCATGCCTCCCTCACCTCCGCCGGAACCTTATCGAGACGAGTGAAGAGTTGCACGTTATCTATCGACGCCGACACGATGGCGTAGGCGTAGAACACCGGGTTGCACGGCACATCGCAGCCGCGGAGGTTGGTCAGCCAGGCGATCTCGTCCAGCGCTGAGATCACCATCAGCTCGCACTGCTCCTTCTCCACTTGCTGCAGCACAGCAGCGCGCTTGCTCTTGCAGGTAGTGCCCGCGTACTTGACGGGGCGCGCGTAGATCTGAAGTTTCGATGCATCCTCAGCGGCCATGTCCATCCCCTCCTCCCTCATCATCGGCCCAACGACGTCCTCCACTGCCTGGAGCTGCATCCGCTTGGAGAGCCGCTCCCACTCTGCAACGGTGAGCACGAAGGGGTCCACGCCGACTTTGGCTCCATCGCCGAGGTGCTTCTTAACCCAGGCGTCCACGCTCGGGACCTCCAGCTGACCCTGTTTCATGAGAACGAAGCTGGGGTACATGGTGTTCGCGGCTTCGAGCCAGTAGCGGCCATCCGTCCAGAGCAACGCCTCCTGGCGGGTGACGAGGACGCTGCCGGCGCTGCCGTGAAAGTTGGAGACGTAAGCGCGGCGCTGCAGCGCTGTGGCGACGTATTCACTGTTGTGGGCGTCGGAGGAGGGAATGTAAAGTGCATCAATGGACAGGGACTGCAGCTTGGTGCGCAGGTGCTGCAGAATTTCAGCGCCAGATCGTTTCATTTTACGGTGTCAAGCGTGCGGTGTAGCGAACTTGACTGTAATTTGACTATAGGAAGGTGTGAATAATCAATTGGTGTTATGTGTTCAAGTTGCTCAATTCAGAGACGGCTTCACTAGCGGCATAGTAGAGAGAAAGAGGAAGAGGAAGAGGAAGAGGAAGAGGAAGAGGAAGAGGAAGAGGAAGAGGAAGAGGAAGGTATTAGAAGGTTGACCATGAATGCGGAGGGCAAGCTCCCTTCTCTGGACCATATCTTCCTTGGCACACTCGAGTGGCACTCCCCATCAAAGTGTTGGCAACAAAAGAGAGTGCGATGTGTGACCCGTTTATATATATTGAAGCGCTGTTCTTCACGCTGGTTATCGATGATAGCATGCCGGTCTGTCGCATCTGAGAACACCTGCAATGCAGTAGTCATTTTAGTCCGGGAAGATACGGTATTAAAACAGTAGATTTCCGTATCTGGCTTGAATCTTATAATGTTCATCGTGGAACACCCCGTAGAGTCGCCGAGAAAATATAGTATCAAGAAATAAAACAGGCAGAACAGCTCCGACTTCTCTTTCTCTCTCTCTCTCTCTCTACTCTCCCTGTGCGTGTATGTTTCTGATTGGCATCTTCTCTTGTGCTTGAGCTTCATCAGCGGATCCTACTCTTCTTTTAATTTCCTTAACCCTTTGTCTCCC
Source organism: Vickermania ingenoplastis (assembly GCA_010157825.1). Classification (NCBI taxonomy): domain Eukaryota; phylum Euglenozoa; class Kinetoplastea; order Trypanosomatida; family Trypanosomatidae; genus Vickermania; species Vickermania ingenoplastis. The sequence continues at coordinate 83,580 of VFSE01000230.1, read as the reverse complement.
TTTGGTCCAGCACTTAATGCAAGCACTCACCCACAGCGGCTACAACAGCCGCACTGACGTCCATGTCCGGCTTGCTCTGCACAATTTCTAGTGCCTTGGCCATCACACGCTGCGCGGCTCGGCGCTGGCCGAGGAGGGCAGTTTCAGGAATGACGAGTTCGAAGCGCTCCTCCGTGTAGATGTAGTTGAGGGTCTGCGCGCGGCCCTCCAGAATGATGTTGTACCCAGCGTCACTCAGAATCTTCACCGCTTTCTGAGCAAATTGGATCACTTCGCCTTGAGTCTGCTCCGCCACCACAGGAACGGACGTGTTTATGAACGGGGTCTTGAGGAGCGTGTTTTCAATATCCTTCACCCGCTGCTTGTCGTCAATGAAGATATCGTATACCCCCTCTTCCACCTTCTTGTACGTGATCCGACGCACCGCCTTCTCGACCAGCGCAGGGTCACGTACCATTTCCTCGGTGGAGAGCACCTTGCGCTTCTCTGACAGCATCTCGTTCACCAGCATGGTGTAGCAACGGAACACGTTCCCGTTGCTCCACGTCACGCATTTGGGGAGCATCGTCTTGAGTTTCGACACCGTCGTTCCCTTCCCCGTCCCAGAAAGGCCCTGGAGCACAATGATGTTTCCCTCCTTCTTGGGTAGCTGGTCAATGACCTTCTGCGCCACCTGCTCCGCCGAGAGGCCCAGCACATTGACAGTGCGCACCGGCGGTACCTTACACGTCTCGGGAAGAATGCGCTTGCCGATGCTGATCTGGATGCCCTTGGCCAGCTTCTCGTCATCCTCGCGATCGCGCCGGATGATCAGCTCTCCCTCGCACTCGGAGAGTCTCTTGAAGTCCTCGTTGTTCTTCAGCTGGGCGATGACAGCGCCGCTGCACACGTCATCCTGGCGCTTGAGCAGCTCGACGGTCAAAGCAGGAGCAGCGCTGGACATGGTACGCAAGCCGTGGGCCACGTGGGAGGAAGGCGTACTAATTAAGAAACGTAGAGGAGACCTTAAAAGAGTGGTGGGCGACGTGCCACGAGCAAGGCCCACATGAGCGAGACAGGAATAACACAAAAAACGAAGAGAGCAGTGCGATGGAAGAATGGAAGGAACGCGACCAGCCGGAAAGAAAGAGAGCCGTCGCATCAGAGCGTACAGCTTTAAATATGTTGTTGTTTTCTTTAATGCGTGTCTCTGTGTGTCGAAGCAAAGTTAGTAGGTGCTTCTTCTGCCCCTCGGTCTGTCCGTTTTCAGCTGGGAGGGGCGTAGTGAGTGGTGAGGGTGTAGGAGAGAGAGAGAGACTGGGGCCTTGAGTCATGCACATGCACAGTGCAGAACTTGGTGGATGAGAATGAAAAAATAAGAAGAAGAAGATGAAAATGGATGCCTTAACGGTCGAATTGGTCCGCTCCGAGCCAGGCATGGTCCATCAACCGAAGATTTCCTGTTCGCAAGGCAACCGGCATTCTTCCAACGAGCTCCCTAGCAGGGTCCACACGTCGTTCGATTGATAATTGATATCTTTCACTCTTTTGTATGTCTAAAGAGGATTGGACGTGTGCCGTGCTCCATCCTTCGGGTGTTAGGCATGCTGTACTTCGCCGCTGTCATGATCGAGTACCACATGGTGGCGCTCATCCGGAAGAAGACGAACCTGGAAGTTGAAAACGCGGCAGGCGAGCTCGACGAGGGTCAGGCGCAGTTCAACCTCAATGTCTCTGTTATTGCCCATTACGTGAAATATCTGGCAAAAGCCTTTGATGGCGCCATCCGGCCCGCGCGACGAACGCGAACGCGTGTTGCTTGGCGAAGAGGCGCACTCTGCAGCGGGTTTATCTACAACAACAGGTTCCGCCTCTTCCCCGTCCCTCCGTGTAGGAAACTCCTGGACCTCTTTGGCATAGATGTAGCGCGCATCAACCAGAGTAAAGTCGAGTTCGTCGCATTTGTATCCCCCAGCGGCCCGCACAGTCTGCCTCATGGAGTCCGTGAGCTGTTCCAGCTTACTCGCATCCTTCTCGTACTTCTCCCGCATGGCAGGGATCATAAGCTCCACCATCTCGTGCCGTTGCGAGCGCAAGAAGAGCCCCTTGATGAAGCGCTCGCCGACAGGGATGAAGTCGTCCAGCTCTAAAAAGTCTACCACGGAGCTCTGCCGCCTGAGACTGGAGCCCTTGTTTTCTAACGGGGAGGTCGAGCTGTTCTCTCGGCTCGCGTCGCCACTGTTGCACGGCGGGGCGGCCCTTACCGCCTTGTCTCGGGGCACATCAACGTGAAAAGACATCACATGGAACTTTGTGGTACCGTCACTCAGCGTCTGCGCCGCGCCACGCTCCAACGATGGGCGCAGGACGAAGTGGAGCTGGCACTTAATGAAACGAGCCCGCTCGAAGTGGACCAAGGCCACCGTATTCACCTGGAGCCCGTCCTGTTTGACGACAGCCGTCTCCAGAGGCACGTCGACGACCTTCCCGAGCGTGGAATGGAGGTAGCGCATCATGGCTCGCACCATTCCCTTGTCGACCTTATGGAGCAGAGACGGGTGGAGGAGCTGGAAGACTTCCCGGTCGTATCCACTGCTGGCCCCGGAGGTGAACAATGTGTAGAAGTACAGGAACGGCTCCATTACTGCTATACTAGCCGCGGGGGGGCGGGGGCGAAGCACGTAGTGATAGGCAACATAAGCAACTAGGATGAGCCACGGGACGAGGATGATCTCCAGGCCGTTGATGATCCTCTCGTTGTCCGTGAAGTTCGACAGAATGCCGTGAAGCATCTGGAAGGCGAGCTACCCCCTCCTTCTAATCTGCGCTTCGCAATTATGTGGTGCTGTCACACAGCCAGAGCGGGACAGAACAGCGACAACGGTGCGGAGGCACTTTTACCGCTTTGCTGTAGCAAGTGGGAAGGAGAAAGGAGAAGCAAAAAAGAACACGGATCGTGCAGCGCAACGAGTCTGAAGTGGGTACCTGTCTGTAGTGGGTCAAATTACCAGGTTGCTAATGGGCGCAACTCCAAACGATCTATTCGCTGTGTCATTCGGTTCGTGAGGGATCATTTCTTTTAGGTTCTGCTCTGTTCTATTGTAAGTGTTGTAAAGTGATGTAAATGAGCCCAAGGGCGAGATGGACAAAACTCGACCGCGCTCGCCTCGCCGGCGGCTCAAACTCCTCTCTCATGCGCTGTCATCCTCCTCGCTCTCCTCCACTGCCTCGCTATCTGTGTCGCTGTCGGACGAGGTGCTGGACGGGCTCTCCAGCCCCGAGCAGCGCAGGCAGCGGATATAATAGCAGGTGCGGCGCAGCTCCATCCCCTCGGCCTCCATCTCGGGGTACGTCCGGTGCACATAACGCAGCGACCGGCCCTCGTCGTCGAGCTCCAGGAAGTGGGCGGGGAGGCAGTCAAAGCAAAAGGCTCTGGGACACGCCACACACATGAAGATGGCACCATCCGCCTGCATTGGCTTCTCACAGATGGTGCAGTGATGTCGCGGGCACGTCCACTGCCGCGGTGCAGACACGCCCTGCTGTCGCCTCGGGGCCCCGACGCACGCAGCGTGGAACGCCTTGGGGCACACAAGGCAGTGGAGCAGCGGCTCGAACGCGTGCATCTTCTCACCGCACAAAAAACAAAAGTGGGTGTGCTTTGCCGGCCCACCGGGTCCCCGGCCCCCGCGCCGAGCCCCTGCTGTCCGGCGGACCGCCGCCGGCCCCTCCCCCCTGGAGATCTCTAGCAGCTCCTCCACTAACCGCTCCGCATCAGCCGTCTCGCAGCGCGCGGCGTCCTCGAGGGCCACCGCCGTGTGGGAGCGCTGGCCGCGGCCCTCCTCCTGCGCCTCCTTCTGCCGCGCCAACAGGCGGGAGAACATGGCCCGGATCTCCGCCCCCGTTGGTCCTGCCGCGCTGCTGCTGTCGCGCTGCCGCCCAGTCGCCGCCGCCGCGCCGCTCCCACCGGCGGAGACAATCATGTCCCCCAGCGACGCTCGGAACGCGGAGATGTCGCGAATGTGCTCCTCCACGGTGTTCTGCAGGCACAGGCGATAGACGTGGACCTCTCGGGTCTGGCCGATGCGGTGGGCCCGATCCGCTGCTTGTCGATCGAGCTGCGGATTGAAATTGCTGTCGAAGAGGATGACGGTGTCGGCACCCGTCAGGGTGATCCCAACTCCGCCGGCAGACGTCGTGATGAGAAATAAAAAGCAGGAGGAGGCCGTGTTGTTGAAACGATGCATAGACAACTCTCGCTCGACTCGATTGCAAGATCCGTCGAGGCGCTCGTACGAGTAACCACGCAGCACGCACATCGCTTCCAAGAGGTCCACAACGGAGGTGAAGTTGCTGAAGACGAGGCAGCGGTGCCCCGCAGCGCGAAGCCGCGGCAGTTCCGTGTCGAGATAGCGCATCTTGGCACTGGGGTCGATGATCGCCTCCGCCGTGAAGGGTATGCCAGCGGCCTCAAGCCGCTTCTGAACGCTGGCGACGGCGACAGCACCCTCTTCAGGCGCGCTGCTGCTGCCGCTGCTAGACAACACGGTGATACGCACGGCGAGGGGATGGCTGCAGACCATGCGCTGATGTGTCAGGTGCCCCTGCATCGAGCCCTCCCCGCTCTCCACGGCGCCGGACACCATGCGAGAGAGCAGCTCCGACTGAATAAACGTCGGCTCGAGCAGCGTGGTGGGATGATCCACCCGGGGTGGGATTCCGAGCAGCAGCTGCCCCTTTGTGCGGCGCAGCATAACGTGGCCGAGTGCGGTGGCGCAGGCGGCCGCCGCTGCCGCCGTGTTCTCCTCCACCTCGTCTTGCTCCCTCGACGTGATGTGCGGGAAGAGGAAGCCGAACAGGCTCCAGACCTCCCTGGTGTCGTTCTGCACAGGCGTCCCCGTGACCGCCACGCGGAAGGCGGCAGTCAGCTTGCGGGAGGTGCTGGTGATCCGTGTTCGCTGATTCTTGAGCACGTGGGCCTCGTCCACGACCACGCATACGAACGCACGCTTCACAAAGAATGATGCATCCTGGTTTATGAGTGCGGGCGTCGTGACGACCACACCCGGGTGCCGCTCGAGGCTCAGGCGGCTGCGCTCCTGCTTCCCCCCGTGGTACTTGAGGAGCCGCAGCTCCGGCGCCCAGCGACTCAGCTCCCGCATCCAGTTCGTCAGTGTGGTGAGGGGTGTAATGATGAGGTGCGGGCCGGTAACGCCGTGCAGATGCGAAAGTACGTGAAAAAAGGCGGATATCTGCGCCGTCTTGCCGAGCCCCATGTCATCTGCAAGGATGCAGGACAGGCCGCGATGAAAATGCTGCAGCAGAAAGCCGACGCCCTCGAGCTGATACGGCCGCAGAGAGAACGCAGGAGGGCGCTGCGACCCCAGTGGTGCGTCCATAGCAGGCGGGTCTGCTAGTTCGGATGTGATGCTCCGCGGCGCCGGCTCAAAGAGGCGAAAGGGAGGGACACGCTGCCGGTACGGGTTGGAGCCGTCTTCCCAGTCATCGTCCAGCACAGCGGGGTCCAGGTCAAGCGGGTGCGGGAGGGCAACGGTGGCAGCGGTGGGCGAACCGACGCTGCTGCTTGCGGAGATCTTCTTCAGGAAGCGGCTGCGCATGAAGGGAGTGAAGGCGCTGAGAAGGCTATCGTCCAGCGCCATTTCGGCCTCGAGCTGCAGGGCAAACAGTTTCGCGATGCGGCGCAGGTCCTCCTTCTTGTGGGTTGCCCACGGCAGAGCTGAAATGGGCCGCGGCGGGGAAAGACGGCAGAAGGGGGGGCAAGCTCGCGGGGCCGCTCGGCCTGGCGTTGCGCCGCCGACTGCTGCTGTCCCCGCTCTGTTTGTTCATGGCGCCGCCGGCGCGCCTCCTGCGACCCGAGCAGCAGCAGCAGCTCCTCGTCCTCCGCGTCCTGAGAGTCGGGCTCGATGCGACGGCGGCGCCGCTGTTCCTGAGACGGTTCCGACACGGAATCGCTGGGGTCCGAATGCAGGATTGCCATCAGCTGCGCGTCCACCTCCGCCGCAGTCATCTCGGCGGGATGGCGGTCCCGCCCCCGCTTCAGCGTTGGGCTTGTCAGAGGCGATAGGAGCATGTCTTCCTCCTCCGCCTCCATCAGCTGAGAGGCGACCGCCGCCGTTGGCGCGGAGGCTGGGGGTGATGAAAGGGGTAAGTGCGACGGCATCCTTTCGGTGCCGGCCGGTCCGGGGAGGCGTGCCCCACCGGCCTTTGGGCGTTGGCAGAGGAACCGCTGGAAGTAGTTGTCTAGCATGTCGTTGTAGCAGCAAACGGCCCCCAGAAGAGTCCAGTGGAGATAGGGGTCTATGGGTGGCGTTCTGTAGTGTTAGGGCTGAATAATACCAAGAAGCCTAGTAGAGTCAAAGAATGAAGAATGAAAGAGAAAATGTGTTGAGAACTAGAGCAAGTGATACAGGAAGAAGAGACCGCACCAGCAACGATTTGAACAACGCGATAGAGGGAGGGGGGGAAGACTATCCTCCTCTCTCTCAGGGGGCCCCCTGCTTCTTTTATTATCTGTGATGCGCGGTTGTCTCGCACATCATTTGAATTACCACCGCGGAATGTTGGTGTCGTTGACGCCACGCCGGCCCACGAGCCCCAGCAGCACAGTGACATCATCCGGCTTGCCGCCCACCGCATTGGGCACACCGTGCTCTCGCAGCATGGCCGCCCACGGGGTGTGCGAGGACTTGCTGTACGCATTGTGAATCGCATCCGTGACAATACGCTCCGCAACGCGGTACGGGTCGGTGTACGGCACAGCGGTGGTACCCATCACCCGGCGCAGCCATCCGCCAACGATGGGGACCGTACTGTAGATGTCTTTTGTGGGGACGCTGGACGCCCCCGAGGACTGTGCTACCCATTGAGCCTCTGCTGCCACCTGCGAGGCGAAGCGGTTATCGAACAGTCCGTCCGTCCCGAGCACAACGACGTCGCCTTCCTGCACGGGCACCACGTGGCGCGCGGCATCACTCGCCGAGTCGGAGAGAGAACGGCTAAAGCGGCGGGGGACGACGGCCAGCTGGTACGGCGTGTTGAAGGCGTGGGTGAGCTCCTCAGCCCGGAAGACCTGCTGCCCATCCCGCACCACGATAAGGCCGCTGTCCCCCAAGTTCGCCACATTCAAAGCATGGGAGCCGTCCTGGAGCTGCTTCAGTGTGGCTATACAAGCCGTGCTGCTCCCGGCCTGGACCTTCCCTTCTCTTATCACCTTCTCATGGGCGTGCTGCATGATCGCCTGGGGATCCAGGCTGTGCTGGTCCGGGTAATGCTTGTCGGTGTACGCCTTGGCGTGCTGCATCAGCGCGTTGGAGAACTCGGACGGGTCGACGCCGTGCGAGCGCCAGCCGCCAACACCGTCCGCCACACCAAGCGCCTTATGGTGCCGCGCCACGAAGAAGCTGTCTTCGCCGCAGTCTAATCCAACGAAACTCCCGCGTTCGCGCCACTCTCGCGACGCCGCACGCTTCTTCTCCTCCGAGTCCCCAAGGAATGCAAGAACTTTGGTGCGTTTGGCTTTGCAGAACGCCCACGTGTGCAGCACGAGCTCGTTGGGATCCACCGAAGCGTTTGTATCGAGTGTGGTTGTGGTGGAATCCAGGGAAGGGCCCTGTGGCGGGGTAGCGCTGGCGCTGGGGGTGTTGCCCATCATCCACTTGGTACCAATGAATAAAGAGCTCACTGCGAGGAGGACAGCAACCAGCTGCAGCCCAGAGGCTCTGCTGGGATGGTGGGGTGCTGCGGACGTTGGAGTAAAAGATTCAAGTGGGGTCAATCTACCACTGTTTATTCTTCCTCGCGTGTTGACAGCGCTTCACGAGATCCGTTTCGTGTACTGCCGCAAGGAAAGGACTTTAGGGTCTTACTGCGGGGCGTACCGCGAGAGGGAGGTAGAGGAGCACACACGCACACACAGAGCCAGAAAGAGAAGAAACAGAGTAAATGTATTGGAATGGCGGACCAAAAAGGGATTGAAAGATTACAGGCGCTCTCACGACGTCCCTGGCGCCAGGTTTATGTTTCCATACATGTTATGGTGGATTTGGTCATCTCTGGTCCACTCCTCTCTGTTGCTGCTCCGCAGCAGCTCCAGCAAGTTCATCATCTGCTAGGGTAGAAGGGCGGTACAAGAACGCCATCAAGCTGGCCCTAGATTTTTATACGATTTTTTAAACGGACCACTTGAGGCACGAGCTCAACAGTCCACCACGGTGGCCTCCAGCAGCGTTGGTGCGTGGCAATACGCCATACACCTCACCCGTCCCACCCGCTAGGACTTCAATGGGAGGAGGGAGGGCAGTGCGCTCTCTCCCTCTCCCTCTCTTATGTGGGTGGTGCGTCCTCGCCACCGTACGGCACCGGCGTCAGAACGCAGTTCTCGGGCACCCCCATGGCACGCAGCACCTGCAGCTGCTCCTCTATAAAACTCTGTGGGCCGCTCACATACGCCAGGAACGGCTCTCGGCCAAAGTATGTCTCCACCGCCAGACGAAGGTCCAGCGAGGTGGGCCGACGGCCGTACACAAAACACGGCAGCGCTACACCGTGCTCGCCGCCTCCGACTGGCGGCAAGGGGGAGGGGAAGAGGGTGCGGGGCTCCTGCTCCTTGGTGAGAAAGCAGTGAAATATGTATGTAGCTTGCTGTGGCACCGGTGAGTAGAGGGGCACGGGACCCTCCGCGTTGCTGTCGCTGCGGCTGTGGTGCCGTCGACGCCTCTTCACCCCGTTGACGTCGTTTGACGGCTGTGGGGCGCAGCGTCGTGCCCACTCTAGCAGGGTCTCCAGCTTGGGAATAGCCGTCTTCTGGCGCTCAACGTGGAGGTGGAGCACCATCAGCGTGTCTTCGCAGAAGCGGAGCCTGACATCCTCAAGGGCAATAGAGGGGCCAAAGAAGACCTGCATGGCCGCATAGGCGCTACTGATCCCCATGCCGGCAGAGAGCCACAGCACCCGACCCCCTAGTTCCCGCAGCTGCTGCATGTGATCCGCCAGAGTGAAGCGGCCGCTGACGGATCGCACAGGCATAACCGCGTAGAGGGAGAACTCGTAGATCCATTCCTGCGGGACGGAGGCGTCCAGCTTTTTTGCCTTTCCGTGCCGGTCTAGCTGCGGCTGGTGGCGCACCAGCGACGTGTACCCCGCGCTGTCCTCGCCCGTGACTATAAGGTGCAGGTGCTGCTCGCGATTGTTGGGCAGCAGCAGTTCGATCGTCTCGCCCAACTCGAAATTCCGCCGCACGCTACCAGACCTGAGAACAAAACTGATTTCTCGGGTCCTGTCGCAGACGTCCGACACTCTTCGCACAGCGATGGAAAGATCTTTGAAGTAGGCGATACCAGCAGCCGTCGCGTACGGGGACGAATTCGACAGCAGCGGATTGACGCCCGCTCGACTATCAGGGCGAGGGGGCTCGGACGGGGTAAGGAGCCCGCTGCTGCCGCCGAGCTGGGTGCTGGGAGCTGGGAGCCCAACGGTCCCGGCGCCTGCAGCACGATCTGGTCGTGGCGAGTGGCTGTGCAAGTGCTCCCCGGAGCGCCGCATGGCCCCGGTGGTCATCTGGACGGGGGCGGACATCGCCGTCTCACGATTGGCTCGCTCCATGGTGGCGTAGGTGTCGCTCTCGAGCAGCATGGGATGCGTGTTCACAACGACAAAAACGTCCTCGCCGCACACCTCGACCTGATGTACGCGCTGCATTTGGCCCTTGGACTTGATACGCTTCACTGGCTGCTGCCCTGCTGGGAAGTCGAGGCCCATATAGAGTCCTTCGCCTGTACGCAGCGATATGGGGTAGCGGTGCCAGGGACACACCAAACATGGGTGGCCGCCAAGGTCCTCAATATCCCCCATGAGAAGCGGCCCGCCGTGATGGTAGCACGCGTTGTCCATCGCGTAGAAGTCGCCGGAATGGTACACCACAGCGATGTTCCGCTCGCCGTGCCGAACGAGCATCCGGGAGTCATCGCCGACAAACTGGGAGCGCTTGGCCACGAATATCCGTGGCGGGGGAGGGCCGCTCATACGACACGGCCGGGGGTCTTTTATGCAATGGGTCCGTCCTTAAACTAGTACGCGAACAAAAGGGCCGTGGAATCGCACCGGCTTCTTCTCAAGAGAAGCCTCTGGGACCCACATCGGGATGCGTCATAATAAACAAGAGGAGCGATGAGCAAATCTCAGAGCAAGCTGCATTGGTGTAGAGGGTGCGCCAAGAGGATGGGCGGTTCTTTCGCTAAAACATCGACGGTTGTGGATACATATTTTTTTCTGGTTTATTGCGGAAGGGAAAAAAAAAAGTGTTTAAGTCGCAAGCATAAATCCAAAGAGGTTTTTTTTTTAAAAAAAAAAGAGTGTTTCACGTCACTTGTCGTGCTACGGATTTGAAGGCGCTTGTGCTGCGTTTAGGCGCCCTTCAAGGAGAATTTCTGCTTCTCCGCGCTCTGCACCACCCGCTCGCGGTAGAGGCCCTTCCGCCGCCGGATCTTCTCGAGTAGTTGCTCAGCAATGTTCTTCGTGCCAACTTCTGAGCCGTGCTCCTCGATTTCCTCTCGCGTCGTGGGGACAAAGAAGGGATCGGCTTCGATCAGCGCCCAGTGGCTCATCTGAAGCTGCGCGTTGGAGGCGCCCTGCGTCTGCACTCTCAGCTCATCCTGCAGCCCAAAGGCCTCCACTGCGGGGAGAAGGCACTTAATATAGAAGAGATCACTGCCCTCGTTCGGCACCTCCTCAATGATCTCGGAGCGCCGGCGGCTCAGAGCGCCATATATCTTCCCTTGAGTTGTTCCAGAGCTGTACACTGTACAGTCTAGCATGGGCTCCACGAGGCGCCGGGGGTGGAACTCCATCGCCGCGCGGCACGCATCGCGCACGCAGGGGAGCACCAGGCCCCCTACAAGGGCTGGTGCCCCCTCCGGTGGCTGCTGCACCTCAATGTGTGAAATGATGAAGGCGATGCCGAACATTGGCTCCTGCGCCATCGGGCCGCTCTCTGCCGCTGCCTGAAATCCGGCCACAATCCACTCCCACCACTCCCGCAGCAGGCGCATCTGGTGCTGCGAGTCCTCCGAGGCGCACGGCGTGGCGGCGCCGTCCTCCCCCACTTCGTCGACGTCGAGCTCCACCAGCAGCACACAGCCGATAAACCCTAGCTTGGTGGGCCCGTAGGCGTAGAGGCCGCCTCCGACGGCGCCCTCCGTACGGCGCAGCAGCCTCGCGAAGCGGCGATGCGTCAGGAGGGAGGCCTCCAGCTGCTGCCGAACGCGAGGGTTGTCGGCAAGATTCTCAGCGTCGTCCTTCAGTACGTCAATGGACTCTGCTGGCAGCGGCCGGGCAGATAGCGTAATCTTGAACGCGCCGTCGCCAACGGACGCCGTGTACGGCTTGGCCTTGGCGTTGCCGCTGCCGATGATTGTCTCGCGAAATCGTACAATCGGCTCCGAGGCCACAACCTCGACCTGGGCGAAGGTGTCCACAAGATCTTTCAGACAGCGCTCGGCGTGGACCTCGCCGGCGGTACCGATGACCTGCTCGCCCGTCGGTAATAGGCTGAGCTCCACCTGAGGATCCACCTTGTACAGCATGCGCAGGCCCTTCTCGAGCCGGTGCAGCTCCTTCGGGTCCTTGGGGTACACAGAGAACTGCACAATCGACGTGCTTGGCAGTGCTAACGGCTGAAAAGGAATCATGGCCGCCTCAGAGGAGACCGTTGCGTACTTAATGATACTCCCAGTGAGGCCACCCACGCCGCAGAGAGAGCCGGCGTAAACTGTGTCGATCTCCTCCAGCCCTGCCCCGCGGAACATGAACACCTTGCTCACAACTCCTTCTTCAATGCGGCCGTCGCTGTGAATGAAAACTTTCTGTTGGGAGTGCAAACGGCCGCTATAAACGCGTGCGAATCCAATGAATGCGTCGTCCTGACACTCTTCAGCACCGATCATTTTCCCCACGAGGTATTGCGTGTCAATGAGCTTGCAAACATATACAACGCACGGCGCCTCGGACGAGGTGTCACAGTTAAGCAACGCCGTTTTGATGTTTTGTGGCAAGCCCTCGTGACCTGGGATTAGGCGATCAATCCGTCGCCGCATAGCTGTGATGGGATTGTCCAGCACCTCGCAGATGGTGCGCAGCACACAGGGAGCTAGGGGGAGCCACGCTGAGAGTACGGCTTTGAGTTTAGCCGCCAAGTCGCGGCGCGGATGGTTCCACACCCTCTCTGGAACACCAACTTTGGCTGCCATCCTCCCCCGGGCCTCATCCTCACCGTCTTCTGAGAAGGTGGCGTACATTGCCCAGAGCGGCTCGAGGACCAGCTGCACGGCCAACGGCTGCTGGGTCGTCTTCTTCCGGACCTGTGTAACGGACTTGGTCTTGCTGTCCAGGTAGTACTCCCCCCACAGCTTCGTCTCCAGATCCGTCACGTCCGGCAGCAATTTCGTATAGAGCTTCGCAAAATCCTTCAACTGGAAGGCCCAGCCGTCGCGGCAGCTGCAGAAGACTACGTTCTGGTGGGTGGGGTCGAACCAAGTCTCGTCGTCTTCATCGTCCTCCTCCACCTCAACCCCTTCCTGGATCCGCTGCTGGTTCTTGTAGGCAGCCAACGTCGCGTTGCAAGTCTCGATAATGGAGCGCATTCGGTCGTAGGCTTCCTCCGCTGTGCATTGCTGTGCTACAATGAATCGATCTATTTTGTTAAGCACCAGGCACATGCTGAGTCCTTCTTTGAAGGCGTGTCGGAGCATGTTGTGCGTCTGCTGCCGCACGCCATCGACAACGTCAACAAGAATCACAGCGCCGTCACACAGGCGCATGGCGGTGGAGACTTCGCAGGAGAAGTCAATGTGGCCGGGTGAGTCGACAAGGTTGAGGAGGTGCTGCTGGCCCTGGTATGTGTGCTCCAAGGCGATGGAGCTGGCCTTCATGGTAATGCAGCGCTCCTGTTCGTCGGGGCGGGAGTCCATCAGCCGGACGTCCCCAGCCAGCTGCTGCGACAGGATGCCGTTGGAGGCGATGAGGTAGTCGCTGAGGGTCGTTTTGCCGTGGTCGACATGGGCCACCACGCAGAAGTTCCGAATCCGGGACGGCGCCTGGCACAGGTGCGACAGCGCTGCAGCGGACTGGTAAGCAGCCATGGTGTCGTTCAAAACAATGTCGGAGGCGTCACTTCCTGGCTGTTGCCAGCAAGCAGGTTGCAGTTGCGGCAGCGCAAGGAAAGAGAAAGAAAGAGGGGGGGGAGAGCGGTGCATCAAAGGGGCCAGATGCGGTGGAGATCCGCAGCCGTTGCGCGCACGGTAATGTTTCAAACAGGAATAGTTGTACTTGTTTCTCTCTCTTTTTTTTCCACTAAAACACATGGTAGATGTGCTGGTGTCTCCATGTATCTGGTGTTCTTTTCTACTACTATACTATTTGGGTTTCGACGGCCTTTCAGCCCCGCAGGAGTGTGCTGGGGCCCGCTACGCTCACCTCATTTAAAACTTCTCAGGCTGGAACTTGGGCAGCATGATCCAGAAGCCATCCGAGCCGCGAAGACCACTGTAACTCTTCTCCTTGGGCATCAGGAAGTACAGGAAGAAGGTGGCGAACGCATAGAACCAAATTTGAAAGTACTTTCGGCGTGACTGGATTTCGAGCAGCTCCGTCGCGGACAGATCCCACGGGCGCTTTGTGTGCTTCTGGTAGTACTGTGGCTCTGGTGCCGGCAGCTTCTCCACGTTCACATCGATGGGATGGAAGTATGTCCAGGGTTGGTACGTGTCGTACACCGCCGTGTTCGGCTCTGGAAACGGCGAGCTAGAACGGATACCTCGTTCGTTGAGAGGGTATACGTTGGCTGTGGTGCATGCGTCTATGTGCTCACCGCCCGTCTGAAATGTGGGACCGTTGCCAACGAGGCGTACGCAAGTCGTTGAGAAGAGAGCTGTGGTAGAGCGCCGCATAATGTCTAATCGATAACAGCAGAAAACTTTGTGAATGCGAAGCAGATCGAATTATGCAAAGGGGGGCAGATAAAAACAACTGTTTGGCCTCTCACTTCACACAGCGAAGAAAATTTTCCCTTCGGAACCTTTAGTGGGTTAGGGCCCTTCTCTTGTTCTTTTGTTCAGTTTTAAACACTTCTCTGTTGTTTAGAAACGGGAGGGGGGGGAATGAGTTGTATCTACTTACTCCCTTTATTCAAAAAAAAAAAAAACGGTTGTGAATAGAGGGCCCTAATGCTGTGGTGCAGCCCTCTTTGGGATCTCCTCTGATGGTGGATTTTTCATTCCCACCAGTCCATCCAACGTCACAAGCTCCTCTGCGCGGCGCAGCATATCCACGACGGTTTCTTCTGTGATGTTGTCCTTGCCGCAGTACTCAATCTCGACCTCGAAGGTTTTGACGTCCCTGCTGGCCACCACAGCGGTCAGATCATACACATACGGGCCAGAACGGATTGAAGTCCGGCTCTTGCGGCGTCGGTACCCCCGGAGCTGCTCCAGCTTTGGCGTGACATCCGTGGCGTCCTTCTTGTCATTGCTCTCCTCGAGTTCTTTGCTGAGGCACACGCGGATGTTGTACGGCAGGGTATCCGGCAGTGCGATGTCTCGGACCGCCAGCTTGTTTTTCTGAATGGACTTCAAATACACGGCGCTGCCGCTCGGTTCAATGCGGAAACTCGCGCGTCCATCTCGACTGTTGACGTCCTCTGTTAAGGATGTCTCCACGGCGGGGGCTTCACCGGTGACACCACAGCGCTCCTCCTTCAGGAACTTGGTGATGCGCTCGAAGTCCGCTTCGTGCACCGCCGGCGTCACCGCCGTGCGGGCAGGCGCGGCAGGGGGCTCCTCACGACGACGGCGGACACCAACTTTAGAACGAGAATCAACAAAAAGGCGGGGGTACGTGAGGCGCACCTCCAACTCCACCTGCGGTTGCTTCGCCAGATCGCGAATGGAGGCGTAGAATTCTTTTGCGACGGACTCGAGAAGGGAAGGCCCGTCGTCCCCGCTGGGTCCCCCTTGGTGGGAGTGGGGCTGGGGCTGGGGTTGCCGTCGGCAGCTGGGGGGGTCGGCTCAGCCATACTCTCAAACTGAAATCAGAGAAGGAAGAGGTGATCGAACGCCGTACAGCCCGTGTCCTTTGTTCTAGTACTATCCGGCGATCCTTCTGGAGAAGTTGGACGAGACGCGGTGCCACCTCAAAAAAGTGAGCGTTGTCCCTTCGACATCCCGCCGCGATGAATGGTGACAGTGAGATGGATAGAAAAAGATATCGAGAAGAAATGATGCGAGAAGAGAGTAGAGGAAGGAGCAGACAGATCGGAGGGTCGCAGTGCCGCACAACACAGGAGATGTCCTCATTGGAATACGGGATGGAGCCGCTCTCGTACGCACCCCGTCTCTGAGCGGACACGAATCAGCTTGTCATTTCCTTCAGCAACGGGGGAACTCAGCGATCGACGCGCCGGCGCTTGGCTCGCAGCATTGGGCACTCGCTTCGTACATGTCCATGATCATTGCAGTACGAGCAGTAGGCGAAGCTGGTGGTGTGCGCTTTCTGCACGCCGAAGACAGCCGGAATGGTGCTGCGCTGCGCCAGTCGATCTGCTTGGAGCTGGGCTAGCCGCTCGCAATCGTCCTTCTCCCTCTCTCGCACCGTCTTCTTGTTGTTGGCCACGACCAACTGAAGGCGGTTAACCATCTCCAGAGCTTCTGCGTGGGCGCTGTCGAGCGCGAGACAAGCCTGTGCCGCCTCCAGCGCCTCTGGGAGTTGCTGCTGAGCCTCCAAGGAAACGGCCAGTCGGAAGTGTGCTCGGGGGTATGCTGGATCTTCTGTTCGGGACCTCTCCGCGTCTGCCGTACTAGCCTCCATCGCCTCCAACTTGAAATTTGCTGCGCTGCGGTTGGCGTAGAGCACAGCCCTGTCCCTTGCAGGGGTTGTGTCCGGTGCCAGCTCCAGCGCCTGTGTGAAGTGCCGCACCGCCTCCGTGTAGCTCCCTGCCTTCATCGCCGCAATGCCGCTCGTGAGGTGTTTATCATAGTAAAACCTCTTCTTGGTCGCATCCGACGCGATGCCGCGGCCCTCCTTCAGGAGGCGCTCCACCCTCTGCAGAGCGGCGGCATAGGGCGGGTGATGAGGCTTTACCTCCAAAGCGCGGCGGAGTAAGGCTACAGACTCCTCGTAGTGCAACTGACCCTCGTAGGCCGCAGCGAGACGGTAAAAGCTCTGTGGGTTTTCGGGATCCAGCTGCAGGGCTTCCTTAGCTTGCTCCACGGCCTTGTCATAGTTCTTCATTGCGGCGTAGCATGCACTGGTGTTGTTGAGAGCGCGTACCCTGTCCTCCGGGGAAACAGTGCTGCTATCGGCAATCGCTGCGTAAGCCGTAAGGGCATCGTGAAAGCGCCGTTCTCTATAGAGAGCAGCAGCTCGCTGAAGCTCGTCCTCCGACGACATCTGACGGCAATAGCTGCAGCAGTTCCTTCCCTTGGCCTATATTCACGTAGGCGCGTGCGCTTCTCAGTGCGTTTGCTTCTGAAACCCCACTAGTTTGGAGAGGACGCATGCACCGCTGTGTGCCGTACAACTAGTGTAGCGGCACACAAGCAATAATAGTTTTAAAAAAAAAAGAACAGAGGAGAATAATAAGAACGGATATGCAGTGAAAGCGATAGAAATTTCTACCAGTGCAGCACGACAGCTGCTGCGACTTCATTCCAACGATTCAACAGATCCGTCAGAGCAACCTGTCAAGCGATCCGTCTGTATCCAGCCATGTGGTGTTGGATGGTCCAATTATCTTTCAATTATAATAAACCGTATGCACACAACCCCTGGATGGCACGTAAGTAAAGCTGCAGAGACGCACATGTTTCGCTTCATATCCCCGCGGAAAACGTTTGCCCGAAACAAACCGTTCGTGTATAACCTCTGGAGCGATCCTACTTTATTTTTATTTTTATTTTTTTGAACAAAAGAGATGATGATTTCTTTGTGAAAGCCACGGTGCACGTGGCGCCTTTCAAGAACAGGGTCCCCTGTATACAGAGGAGCAGCAAATGGTAGCGTGCAGCACCCCGTCTGTCCGAAAAGGAAGGAACTCCGTAGGTGCTCCCTGGCCTCACACTCGGCCCAAGGATAGGCGTTGTCATGCAGCGTCTGGGAGTGAACGCCTGGGGAAGAGGAGGGGGTATTAGATTTTTTCCACTTCTCATTCCTACGGCATTGGCTTTTTTTTTTCTGCTTTGTATTATCTTTTCTTCTTCTCTGCCACTTTTTTTTCTCGTTTCAATCATTTGGCCAAGATTGAATTGCATCAGTACGTAACATACTCTAGCACCCTGTTATTCTTGGAATGAGCGTCATATATATGTCTGTATATATAATGTAGAAAGTTGGATTCGATTGGATTTTCTTTTCTTTTCGATGATGAACTGGAAACAGTTATCGTTTAATGTTGAATGCTTCCTGAGCATCTCTGTGCCCCTCGTAGAAGATGAATATGGGAGTCCGTCCCTTCATCACCTACGTATATTAATTACTATTGGTGGAAGAGGCAACTAGTTAACCACGGATCCACCCAACCCAAACTCGCCGAGTAACAACACTCCTGACGGCTGCGATTACGATTAAGATGGACAATCAGAGAGCCATTAAGACAGTATATATAATGTATAGCGAGGATTCGATGGTTAAAAAAAAAAAAAATCAAAGAACAAAAAAGATGAGAAATTCACCACATTGGATTCGCAAGGATGGGAATTCAATATATATGTTTCACCTTAAACGGACAGATAAAAAAAAAAAAGAGGGAAAAAATTGTGGAATAATAAGCATATAAAAGTCTAGTAGCGTATATGGACAGCACCTGCCGCCAGAAAGAGGACGAAGAATGCTCATGGGATGTCGATGGTCTACTGGTGGCAGCCTCCTGTCTCCTGCTATCTTGTACAATGTAAAGCCATCATAACCTTCTACTCGATGGACCGGGGAGAAATAAAAGGGGGGGAAAAAGAAAAAACGAAACCAGAAGAGAAGATCGCGTTCGTGACGTCCACGAAACCAGAACGATTTATCTCGAGCTAACGTAAAAAAAGGAAGGAAGGAACAGTGGGTAAGCGGGAAGAGATCGAATCAAGGGAAAGAATTACCGACTCCACCAACTAGCGAAACGAAATGGTTTATAAAGATTTTTATATTAGCCGTACGTAGCAATTAAACGAAAAAGTATACGAACTTTTTTTTCCGTCGGGGAGAGGTTACGTGTGTAGGAGAAGTACTTTTAAGTTAAATTGATGCACACAACAACAACAAAAGGTTTAACAGCTACAGGAATGGATCTAATATAATCTTTTTAAAGGTACTATTAGACTTTCCCGCCTTTCCCTTTTCCGTTAGAGTAGGAGTATATCCCCTCGCACTCTCTTTCCTATGGATCCATCGTCATCTTGTGCTAATGGGCAAAAGCAGTATACAAATCCGATTGTTTAGCCCTCAAGAGACCGATCAGCTCCTTCGCGTACTCTACTTCTCCATCACATGCAGGGGCGTCCAACGGAAATGCATTGCGCTTCGCGAATGCGACAGCCTTCTCGTAGCCCTCGCAGGCCTCTCGAATCCCCTCATATTCTTCTTGCGCTGTTGCATACGCCTTCACCGTGTGCAGACGAGCAATGCGCATCAGCGCGCGGAAGAAGGCCACGCGGCAGCCTTCCTCGATCACTACGTTCCCAATGTGCGGCGCCGCCTTCTCGTCCACCCCACGCACCATCCACGTCTGGCAGAAATCGTAGAAATCTTTCTGGGCCCTGTCCACTAACCGGTTCAAACCCTTATCGGAGAGGGTCTTCTCGCTCAGATCCGGATTCTTCTCACAGCGCCGCCGCTGTGCGATGCGGAGCTCCACGAGGTGCTCCCGGAGGCACCCGTTGTCGTAGAGTAGCTGCCGCACCAGTGTCGGATACGCATTGAAATTCAGCCGGCTGGGAAATGTCTCCATGATGGAAATTTGGCGTTGTGTGAGAGCGATAACGCGGTTTGTGTCTGTCTCAAAGGTACTGAGACCGTCGTACAGCCGACAGATATCTTGATGCAACTCAATATGCGACGTGCAAAGTAATTCGAAGGGGTAGTAGTTTAGTGCCTCATTGATCCAGCGCAGCCCCTGCTTGAACTCGTTGCGTACCTCGTCGTAGGTAGTAAGGGGTGGTACTGGCTTGCACTCTGGAACCCCCTCAACCGGAAAGTTGAGCCACCCATTGCTGAAATTTAGCACAGCCGCATTTTCCAGCGGTTCATCTTTTCGCTGCCTCTGCGCGTGGTACAGTAGTCGGTGCTTGTAGTATCGGCCGTACGACCACGCGACAACTCCCCGCGTTGTTTCGTCAGGTTTGCTATTCGGCATCATGGCCTCTGCGGCGCGAAGGCAGTGCAGCGCCTGCCCAAAAGCCCCGAAGTTGCAGTAGTGCGAGGCTAGCTGGAGGGTGTTGCGGGCCCACTCCTGAGGGTCCACGTCGTGATGCAGCACTAGCTGCATGTACAGGGTCACGTGGCAGTAGCGGAACGCCTGCACGAGATCTCCCTGGCCCGTCAGCGCCTGAGCGAGAAAGAAGAGCGTGGAGATTCTGGTATCCTCCGTGAGGAAACGCTCCCAGTACGCCGCGTGTCTCGCCACCGGAACCTCTTCCAGATCGAGCTCACCGTTGTCACGAATAGGAAGTTGAACGATCGGACATTCCACGCTGCTGTCCCACTGCTGATAGAGGCTCTCCGCTCGTTGCAGGAGCTTGACGGAAATGTCTAGGGGAATCCCCAGTCCTTTCAGGCCCGCATCCGTCGACTTGGTGACGAACACCGAGAGACCATTGAGAAGCATCATGGGCAGCGCCATTCCCCAGTACGGGACAGGAGCCGCGTGAGGGGCGGGGCTAGCGATCACATCTGCCAGGGCCGCGGGCTGCACATCCTCCAACGGCTTTCTAGTGACGTCGCCATCCTCTAGCTGCTGCCAGCACCCGTAGCCTCGCAGCAACGCCTCTGCCCCTCGCTCTTCCTCCTCAACAGTCAACAGCAGCTGCCCGAGTGCGGCATCAAGAACGACGAGCTGGGCGAGCCGCGTGAGCGATGGCGCGGCGCCATATTCGGCAATCACTTCGCAGCGCAGAGCCTCTATCGAACGGCACGCTTCCTGTCGGTACTCAAACACATTGGTGTGTGGGCCGTCCTTCTTTCCCTTTGCTAGAATGCACCGCAAACGTGAGATGAACACCTCCTCCACGCCGCTCATCGTCAACACTGGCCAAGAGCAGCAAAGCAGTGCTCGTGGAGAAAGAAACCAACAGCTAAAAAGGCAAGGAGTGACAGGATGGCGAGTGTAAAAGGAAGAAGCGATAGAGTTATGAGAAGAAAGGTATAAAATAAAACTTATATATATATATATATATATATATATATAAGAAGAAGAAGAAGAAGAATCTATCCTATGAATCACCTTGACGTCAATTGGCGGTGCAATGAACAAAGCATTTAGGATATGGGAAACAAGCGAGAGAGAAGATAATGAAAAGAGACAAACACCTGTTTGGAGCATTGAACACATGGGTAGACGCCGCTAAGGATACAAGATCCATAAGAAGGTCCTTCTAAGTAGGCCTTCCAATGCCCATCACCAAACGGAAGCACGGGTAGAAATCCCTTATGTTTAAAAATATAAATGTATGTATGTATGTATGTGTTATTAACTTGCTGCGCTTGTAATGAGCTTCATAAGTATCCCCGCAGCAGCACTTGTGGCAAAGTTGTCCTCCATGATAAAATCTTCCGATAACTTACCAATCCTGCTCGTCGTTCGAGTCCTCCACATTTCCTCCACGGATGTTGTCGACGTCCTCCATGTCGAGCTCCCCGACAGCGGGGGTCTTCTTCTTTGCCACCACCACTTCTCCACGGCGTTTCCGCAGTTTTTCTTGCCGCTTGGTTTTATCCAACATCACGTTCGCCGACGTGAACGCCTCGCTGATACTGTCTACGGTGGTAAATTCCGTGCTAAGAGACGCATACAGCTCTGTCAGCATTGCCTCGAAGGAGTCCTTGTCCTTCTGAGCCATGATGTGACGCGCGACAGCAGACCCAAAAGCTGCCGCCTCCTCCGGCGAGGTGATGGGCATGTCCGCGATGTACTCCACGGAATCGCCAACAGACCCAGCGGCTGCGGCGACATTGGCCGCCTCTTGCCGCAGCGTGTCCGCCTCGCGCTGGATTTCCACCGGTAGTGCTTCCTCCACCACTACCTCCTGGGCCGCTTTCTTCGCTGCGCGGCTCGCAATCTTACGCTCCATCATCGCCTCCTTCTCGGCTTGCTTCTGGTGCTCCTGCTTCTCAATCTCGATCTGCTCTTCCTCCCAATCGTCGGGGGCGTCGTCGATCCCATCGTCGTAGTCGTAGTCGTCGTAGTCGTCGTAGTCGTCCATTTCTGACGGTTATACTCTCGAATTAACTTCCCGTTGGATTTTGGCTTTTGACACCGTGTATCATATTTCATTGAAAAACAGAAAAGGTTTAACGTGCAACGGAACATAAAAACAAATGAGAAAAAAAAACAGTGAAAGAGGATACTCAAGACACAATAAAAAGAATAGTCAGTCAGAATCGCAATCGAATCCGAGCAAATATGGGTATCCGTGCTGCTGCACTCCCACTCCCCACGATGGCAGTTGGATAGCTTCCTCTTGTCAGTTGTTGATTGGTTTAATCCTTAAAGGGACATAACTTTCATCACGCTCTCGCCTCCTTTGGGCCGAAGACGAGACGATACCCACGAGATCTCTCGGTGGGATGCTTTCTTATGCAGTGTCGGGTAGCATAGAAACGTTAGAACAGAAAGAGCAGCAATATGCGTACACTACCTCTAGCATAGCGCTCAGCATGCCACTCACTTCTGTTCTGGGACACTCAAAAGGAAATAATTGAACAGCCAACTGGAGGGCTAAAGCTTCTCCTGAAGAGGGTCGAGTGCGGTGCCGCGACGCAGGGGAGGGGGACCCCTCTGTTCTCTAGAAGCGACGGCCCAGTATGTACAGGACCATATATATATATCCAACTCCTCAATGGGTTATATATTGGAAGATAAATAACACAAATGCACCATCAGAAAGAAAAATATTAGTATTTTAGTGCTCTTAGAGTAGAATATAGCCGCACGATAAATAACAGATCCTCCAAGTCTACCGTCCATGAAGAATCTCAAAGATTAGAGCTACATATAACTATAAAGGACAAGCCATTAAACATTGTGTAAGAAAACACTTCCAATACCATCGACAGGCCCATAAGCGCACCATGCTTCGACGTCTCAAGTACCGGAGATGGAACTAGTAGAACTTAGATCATCATCTTACTTGAGGAGCTGGGCCATGTGTTTGCCGAGATCGGCGGGGGACTCGGAGATGGTGACCCCAGCGGCCTTCAGAGCTGCCTTCTTGCCGGCAGCAGTTCCCATACCGCCGGAGACCACAGCGCCAGCGTGGCCCATGCGGCGGCCAGGGGGAGCGGTGGAGCCAGCGATGAAGGATACCACGGGCTTCTTGATGGGGCTGTTCTTAATGAAGTCGGCAGCCTCCTCCTCCGCGGTACCGCCGATTTCACCAATGAGGATGATGCCCTCCGTCTCGGGGTCGTTGAGGAAGAACTTGAGGCAGTCCACCATGTTGGTACCGTTGAACGGATCGCCGCCGATACCGATGCAGAGAGACTGACCAAGGCCAGCGGCCGTGGTCTGTGCAACCGCTTCGTAGGTCAGGGTGCCACTGCGGGAGACCACGCCGACCTTACCGCGCGTGTGGATGTGTCCGGGCATGATGCCGATCTTGCACTCACCAGGCTTGATGATGCCGGGGCAGTTGGGGCCGATCAGGCGAGTCTTGTTCTGAGAGAGCAGCATGGACTTGACGCGCAGCATGTCCCATTGGGGGATGCCCTCGGTGATCACCACCACCAGAGGCACCTCCGCCTCCAAGGCCTCCTCCACAGAGGCAGCGCAGAACGGGGGAGGGACATAGAGTACAGACGCAGTGGCACCAGTGGCTTTCACGGCCTCTTTCACCGTTCCGAACACTGGGACGTCCAGGTAGGTGGTCCCGGCCTTCTTGGGGTTCACGCCACCAACCATCTTGGTCCCGTAGGCAATCGCCTGCTTCGTGTGGAACGTACCAGCTCCACCAGTGATACCCTGGCAGATCACCTTGGTGTCCTTGTTCACCCAACGACGGAGAGCGGTGCGGCAGAACATAGCGAAAGAAAACTGGGATAGTCAGTCTAACCGAGTACAAGCGATGGAAAACGATTAGCAAAGAATAAAAAATTTAAAAAAAGAATGGAAGAGACAAGAATCGAGGGCAGTGCACAGAGGGGATAACTGGGGTGGTGAACGATTGTTGTTCAATCCAAGAGGTCAGTCCATAAAATCTACCTGCCCGAGCGCTCGTCTAATGTGTCTTTGCATGTCGTGATATCTTCTTCTTTTTATTATTTCAATTTCTAATGATGACTAGCGTCAAAAAAGGGGGGGATAAGGAAGTAAAAAAACTCGATAGCTCCAGCGAATGTCTTGCTATTCTTCCACATCGTTCAACCTCGCTCCTTCCATCACAGCTGAATGCCATCTTTCTCGGAATCTTTAGATTAATTCAATTGTTCTGTATGTGCCGTCAGTCCACAGCTCATAAGTCGTCTAGAAGAACAACTGACATATATTCCATACATTGGACGGAGTGTAGTTGACGCCGTTGCAGTGAAGACTTTTGGTTAACAGCAAAGATTACTCTTTCATACGTTGCCCTCTACAGCTTCTTATACACGTACACAGACACATAACTGAAGCACCAGATGATCAATAGTACCATCTACTACCAACAACAATATTTACCAAAAATAAAACAAAAACATGACTACAACGACGACAGTATTAATATAGAAAGAGAAAAGGAATAGGATCTAGGCGACAGGCGGGAGACGTTGACGAACCTTCGCGAGGGCGGAAACGCCAATAGATCTCCTAAATTTAGTTTAACCGCATACGGTAAACCCAAATAAATAGCACCATTTCCTTAAAAAAAAAAATGTCCTACAGCACAACCTTACTTGAGGAGCTGGGCCATGTGTTTGCCGAGATCGGCGGGGGACTCGGAGATGGTGACCCCAGCGGCCTTCAGAGCTGCCTTCTTGCCGGCAGCAGTTCCCATACCGCCGGAGACCACAGCGCCAGCGTGGCCCATGCGGCGGCCAGGGGGAGCGGTGGAGCCAGCGATGAAGGATACCACGGGCTTCTTGATGGGGCTGTTCTTAATGAAGTCGGCAGCCTCCTCCTCCGCGGTACCGCCGATTTCACCAATGAGGATGATGCCCTCCGTCTCGGGGTCGTTGAGGAAGAACTTGAGGCAGTCCACCATGTTGGTACCGTTGAACGGATCGCCGCCGATACCGATGCAGAGAGACTGACCAAGGCCAGCGGCCGTGGTCTGTGCAACCGCTTCGTAGGTCAGGGTGCCACTGCGGGAGACCACGCCGACCTTCCCGCGCGTGTGGATGTGTCCGGGCATGATGCCGATCTTGCACTCACCAGGCTTGATGATGCCGGGGCAGTTGGGGCCGATCAGGCGAGTCTTGTTCTGAGAGAGCAGCATGGACTTGACGCGCAGCATGTCCCATTGGGGGATGCCCTCGGTGATCACCACCACCAGAGGCACCTCCGCCTCCAAGGCCTCCTCCACAGAGGCAGCGCAGAACGGGGGAGGGACATAGAGCACAGACGCAGTGGCACCAGTGGCTTTCACGGCCTCTTTCACCGTTCCGAACACTGGGACGTCCAGGTAGGTGGTCCCGGCCTTCTTGGGGTTCACGCCACCAACCATCTTGGTCCCGTAGGCAATCGCCTGCTTCGTGTGGAACGTACCAGCTCCACCAGTGATACCCTGGCAGATCACCTTGGTGTCCTTGTTCACCCAACGACGGAGAGCGGTGCGGCAGAACATAGCGAAAGAAAGCTGGGAAACTGTGTAAGGAAGAAAATACTAGAAAGGGTAGAAGCAAAGCAAATAAAAAAAGCGCGAGAAAGAGATAGTCTCCATCGATAGGCGGGCTTGGGGGGGTAACTTAAGATCAGAGATCATTATGAGTGCGTCTGTGTAGAATTTGAGTACCGGGGAGGGAGTTGACTAATCGTTACGTGAGTGCTGCCTTGCAGTCGTCGAGAAGGAATAGGAGAGGATCATCGGCCTGCGTGAAAGAAGAGAAATTTTGCTCGTGGTGGTAGAAAAACTGAACAAAGGAGGACATCATAATGTACCTTGCCTCTAGTTGCCGCACCTCTATATTTTTTCGCTCCTTTTCTTCTGTGAGAGAGAAGGTCCGCCGTTCTTCCTTCTGTCTAGATAGGTCAAGCTTTTTTCGTTCTCGTAGAAAGCCTTGCACCCGAAAATTCAAAAATTGTAGTGTACTTCCTAGAGATGCAACCGTTTCCCCTACCTGGCTGCCAAAAGCGATTGTGTCTTTCTGAAAGCCTTGAAAAACTGACACCATTTTCTCCGTCTCTCGAAGTGTCATTTCCGGATCCGTTTGCTGGTATTTTGGGTGCAACTCGGGAGAAGCGGCACACAAGATAGATCGTTGGTGAACCTCTGCTTGGCAGCCACGGTTGAGTAGAGCGGGTGAATCCGTCTGGGAACTTTGGTGCCGCTGTGAAGCAGGTAAAGGAGCAGGTCGTGTTTCCTCATTTTTCTCTTTTCGTAGAGGTGTATCGTTACTAAATGATAGCAACAGGTGGTCAAGGGCAGTTACGGCATCCATTGTGGAAGAAGTTTCACATAGCGCTGTATCAACCTCAGAGGTGGCCGAACATCCACAGGAAGTCAACACTCCCGTTGGTGGGGATGGTAGAGAAAGCAAAGCAGAATGAAAGGCGTAAATATAGTTCCATGATACAGAGAAAGGTTAAAAAGCTTCGCCAGGCGCCATGTTTCTTTGACTTTTTTTTAGTGCCGCAGTTCATCTGCATGATCTGCTACAGAAACGTATGTATTGATTCGATTGTAAAGATTCCCTGCTATTGTTTCATCCCACTGTAGTTATTCCTTCCTTTGTATCCATGTGGCCTCGCCTCATATCGAGGTGTCAGCTGCAGTTGTGGTTTCATTCCCATCTCCTTGTAAGGACTTCTCAACAGATCTTCATCCGTGATCTCATCAATGTTCCAATCTTTGGGACGGGGAGATTCGTGGCCCAACACAAAATCCGAGCTGTCTACTGCATCTATTTGGCTGTTCTCTGTTATGCCGTAGTGCTCTAAATCTTTATTTTCATCCAATTGCATGCCATCCATCAGCAGCACAAAGGGTAATTCAGCCAAATAGGGTGATTGGTTTTCCACCTTAATACGCTCGATCAGATTTTCTACTGTTATGTGTCTTGGAGCCATGACCTGCAGAACATGCATTCGCTGCTCCCAGCCGGCTGTAACCCACACATTAACTTTAAACCGAATACGAAGGGGAATTAAGTACTCCAGTTGTGGGTCATCTACTACTGCTCTCCAATAGTGTCTCTCATTCGCATGAAGAATTGTTTCAGCTGCGCCAATGTAGAACGAAGTATCCCCTGGGGTTGATTCTCGGATAGCTCCAGGGTACGTTGTTGATTCAATAAACTGTCTGTGAGACTCAAAAGCTTCCTGTTCATATTGTTTCATTTTTGAGGCACGAAGGAGAGCGATACTAGACCTTCGAAGTAGTAAACTACATGATGATTTCATCGTTCTACAACATTACACTAACAGAGTGAAGAAACAAAATTCGTACTTAAAAGGAGAGAAACAGATAACGATACGAGGAATAATAGTGCACGAAATAATAGTAGCACGCAATTACTAACCCACTAATAATAATAATAATAATAATAACATATCCTGCATTATAAGGATAATAATAATGATAATAATAAGTAGTAGTAGTAATAATAATAACACTCCGACACGCTACGCCGATCTTTATAATTCCCCTCTCCCCCCTCCCTCTTCAAGCTTCCAATGGTTTTCTGATCTGCATCGCTGATCATCTGATAAAGATCTAAAAATGTCTCAAACAAAAACAAAAAAAAAACGAATAAAAGAAGTCAGTGAAAACGGAAGTTCATAAAACACCATAAATAATGAACAGCTAATAATTTATGCTTCAAACCGAAAATGATAATAATTATAATAATAATGCAGATAAATAGCTTAGGAAAACAGAATAAGAAGTTGAATTCGTCGGAGCGTAGTTTGACAAGAACGAAGTATGACTAGCCCCCTAAAGTTAAAGTGATAATAAACATTTCGAGAAAGCAACATTTTCGGTCTCGTTTTTTGTGTGTATTTGATAATATATATACATACATAGTTGTTTTTTTTTTTTGCTAACATTATTTGTATACCTCAAATAATATAATAATAATAATAAATTGTTAATCCGTCCTTTACTTGAGCGAGTACTGTGTAATTAGAAAAAAAAAATGTATTATAAGCTTCTCATTTTTATAATTTTCTACTTCAAAAAAAAAAAGAAAAATCCTAATATTGTTTGAGTTACTGTGTTTTTGCTGCAATAAAAGTAAGATATATTGTTTAGCTAGTTCTTATTATTATTATTACTATTACTCTTATTAATCATTATTTATTTCTTTATATATGTATTTATATAATTATAATAAATAATTAATATCAAAATGAAGAGTAGGACATTTAGTAAATAATGTGTAAATTAGTCCTTCAATAATCTTCCTACTAAAATAAAACTAAAAATAAACTTCTAGCCACTACCTTACAACCGCAAATATAGAAAAACGTTTGGTGGGTCTTTTTGGTTTTATTATTATTATTATTATTTCCATTAGATACGTTAGCACGGATATAAAGAAAAATAATATACATATACAAGAAATATTATTCTTATTATTATTATTAGTTTATTATTATTACTTTTATTATAATTAGTATATTTTTATTGTTGTTTCTTATTATTATTACTATTATTATTATTATTATTATTATTATTATTATTATCATTATCATTATTTCTAAAATGGACACGTATTTCTTCAGGGACCATTTTTAGGAAGCAAATATTTTACTAGTATTATTTTTAATTATAGTATTTTTACGAATCAATTAACCAAAAATCCGTAGTTCGTTATTTATTTGTGCATAACGTTAGGTTGTTATTTATTTGTCCATAATGAATCCTAAAAAGGATAATATAGCACCAATAGTAGTATTTATAATTTCTCTTCTATAAATATTATTTCATTCTTATTCTTGGTAGACTGGTATTGAAGCACTTCGTAATATTTTCTTTTGATTCAACGTGTCACACTCAGCGACCACAACTCTCTAAGCGACGCTAGAGATTCAAAAAGTTTATTCATCAGGCATACATAAAGGAAATTGGATCACTGTACGTTATATTGAAAAAAGGTAAAACAGTGAATTAAAAACATTATACGTACGTTCTCACTTTTTTGTGTGTGTTGTTTTGATCATATAATACTCTATATCTTATTTGATATATCTATAAATATTAGTGGAAATAATATTAGGTTAATGCATTGTTCGTTCCAGTTCACTAGTTTATAAACCCGACACGGGAAGAAACTCCTGTACATGGTGTTATTAAATGGACTTCGCATTTTCGCTATAGATGGCAAGATAGATAAAAAGGGAAAATATAATAATAGGGGGTCAATAATAATAATAATAAATACTAACGTTCTCTAACTGTTTTTCTCGCTAACTTTTTTCTGTTAAAGAATCACGATCGATTACTTTATACCCCATTCACGTATCAGCAAATATTATAAGTAAAAAATTAATTAAGAAAGAGCAACAATATTTTTTTTCCACCAATAAATAACAAATAGTTTATATTTTAAATATGATTTGAAGCAAATATTAACATTATTCTGACTAAATACAGAAATGCATTTTTATAACTTTCACCTTTTTCACCGCCACGAACCCATTCGCGTGCCTCCGCCGCGAGGATTGGCGTGCAGGTGCCAAACGCGGGGCGGAAATTCGTTTCGAGCGTGGCTTCAAAGCACCCCGGTTGGAGAGCGGGCGGCGCCGGAAAGGATGCATGGGGGCGGCCCTCGAGGAGAAGATGGCCAAGTTTTGGGCAACGTGGGGCGTCAGGGGCCCCCACCCCATCGAGCCCGCGGGAAAATCCACGAGGACCCCCTCCGGCGGCTCCTTTCCATCGTTAAAGCAAGAGAAGATTGGCCCCACACAATCAACTTCGCAGAGGATTAAAACAACGAAACAGAAGGCCGCGGCCACGAGGCAGGCCCGCGCCCTTTGCGAGTGCCTACGTAATAAAGGAACAAACAAAATAGGAGCCCCGCCGGGCCCGCGACTTTGGGGGCGACCTAGGCATGCGAGAGCGGAAAGCCCGCAGACCGTGCGCGGGGAGAGCGGGGCGCCTGCCATGGATGGGGGGCCACGAACAACTAGTGCTCCCCCGCATCCTCCCCGCCCTCACCACCGGCGGTCTCGAGTTTCGAGGGCGAAGACCCCCTCTTTTTTAACGCCTCGAATGGGGCAACCGCCTCATGTTTTTTATTTTTTATTTTTTGATCCTTTCTTTGCGCGGGGGGGATCGCAGACCGAAGTGGCGAACGCGCAAGAAGTAAGCAACTCAGCAGTGGTAGTAGGAATTTTTGGGCGCAAATTCTTGGCGCACCTTCGGGTACTTAATTCATGGCCGTGGCCTTCTGTTGCGATTTGTCCAAAGGAAAAGGGCCCTCTGAGCTGCTCATGTTCTCATTAAGTGGGGGATATATGGGCGCAGTTTAAAAGAAAAGGGAAGCGAGAGGCAAAATATTTAAAAAGACGACCATCGCTGGGGCAGAGGGCCCTTGCCATAGGATGAATCGCAAACAGAAGGCCATGGCCACGAAGTAAGTACCCTGAGGTACCATTCCTACAACACACGCGTTGCTTACTTGCACGGTCGCCACCTCGGTCTGCGATCTCTCCCAAAAGACAAAAAAAAAAAAAAAAAAAAAAAAAAATAAAAAGTACCCCCGAATAAAAACTGGCACATGGAAATTGTTTTCCCTGCTAGCAAAGGGCCCGGCCTTGCCAGATACTCCAAGCAACCCATACTCAACCGGATGCCCCCCCGCCATGCCGACATCAAATCGCGCAAAGAACCTCTTTTTCCATGGCGGCCAATTGGCGATAGATTTCGCCACCGTGGATTACGAAACCGCCGGTGGCTTTGTCTTTTCCGCTGATTCCGGGGGGTAGGATGCGTTCCATTTCGCCGCCTCTTAGCCGGGGGCTTTTTTAGGGGAAAAAAACTGCAAGTATATTCTATTGAAGATATTGTGCGGCCTAATAAAATAAAATAAAATTGGAGACCCTGGCGAGCGTATGGCTTACTGGCTTTGCTTAAGGGTCCGGTTAGGGGCGGGCCCCGTGTGTGAGTTTTTTTTTAATTTTATTTTTAATTAAAGTAACTTTAACTTTACCAGCTGTGAACATTGCTTTTTTAGCACTTTCTAACTTTCTTTACAAAATTCTAACTTTTTTTACAAGCTCCTCTCCAAAATATTTTGTTGGGATTATATCTGAAACTGAACTGAAGCTTGAAGGTTGTTGGGATTATTTTTGATGGATAATAATACTAATACTACTACTACTACTAATAATAATACCGGTGAGAAGAAGAAGAAGACTCCTATTTTTACCTTTTTTTTTCTTTTCGTGAAAAGAGAAGGGTGCATGAGGAAAACAGTGCTCTATACTCATGATGCTGATTAGACATAGATTATATATATTTTATCTTTTGGGTTGTTTATCTATATATATATATCAAATCAGCTATTCCTTTTTTTTTTGCTTCTTGTTTCCTACTTTACTACTTTTTTCTTTTTCATTTTTTTCAAATTTCTACAGGAAATGATATGAGAAGTGTAAAAAATGCTAGGCTCAAGTGGTAAAGCTTTCTTTCCACATCCGTTTTTTTTTCTGTTTATTTTTTTGTTACACGGCTTGTGCACTTCTCTTCTTTCACAAATAAAGTTAATGTCTTACGTCACAAATGAAGTTAAATATCCTTACAAAAAAAAAAAATAACAATAACATGAAGAAGTAGTTGTTTTTAAGCACTGGAAGAAAAATAATTATGAATGAAAATGTATATAATATATTATATTTATTTACTACGTTATCCATTTTTTCCCCACTGCTATCTATATTTTGTTACAATAATACTAAACTAAATTAAATTATTTGGGACATGTGTGAAACCTTTTGACTGGTATATAATGTAGAGCGATAGATAATAATACTTTTTGAAAGAACTCCAATTATAATTATTATTTATTTAGTTATTTTTTGTTCATTTATTATTTTATTTCTTTGCTTCACTGACGAAGTGCTTATCCAGTTATAGTAATACTCTAAACTGGGAAAGGCAGAAATACTTTTTTTTGATTTTTTTTTTGTTGTTGCTCCTTTTTATCTTCTATATTTTCTCTTTGATGACTTTCGTAGTCTTTTCAATTTCTTCTTTGTGCTAAGGATATATTATAATAATTTTCCATTCCTTTGGTGAATTACTTTTTGTGAAATTATTTTGTTGAACATTCATTCATTTATACTGTTTGGATTTTGGATTTTCCTTCTGTACTTTTTTATTTATCTTTTCCGAAGAATATGCAGATTTTTCTGTTTGTTTGGTAAATATAATATTATAAATACGATTATTATTATTATTATTATTATTATTATTATTATTATTATTATTATTGTGGGTATTTCTTTCTGTGATTTCTTCTTCTCTTTTCTTCTTCTCTTAAGAGTGTTGTAGTTTTATTCTGTTTGTCTAGGGCCTGAAGTTACGTTTCTTCTAATTTTTCCCATCGCTTCACTATCTAACTGACGTTAAAGCGTAGTGCTTCTCCATCTGTTGGTTAGTGTATCAGAACATTTAGCGGATGACAACCGAAATAGTGACACTTTCTGGCTCTTGGAAGCGAGGGGTGGTTATCGGTGATATTCATGGTTGCATATCTGAACTTAAAAGTATTTTACGAAAGGTTAATTTTTCAAACAAGGTGACCCAGAATGATCCGGCCATTCTATCTGATAACCATAACCCTTCCATTCTACGACATGAGAAACGATATGACTCAAGAGAGTCGACGGATGATTTGTGCATATTTGTAGGAGATATTGTTAATAAAGGCCCTGACTCATATGGCTGTGTGCGGCTTCTGCGTGCTCTTGGTGCAGTTGGAGTAGTGGGAAATCACGATTTGAAGCTGTTAACTATCATAAAGGCAATGCATTCCAATGATGCAACTGTTGACACAACCTCCTCGTTGTACAAATTAGCTGTTGATTGTCCTAACGATATTATCGAGTATTTGAATTCCCTGCCTCATGTTATTCGAATTCCTCAGTGGCATGTTATCGTTGTTCATGCAGGTCTTGACCCTTCTCTACCCCTAGCACGCCAAAATGTTGAAGCGATGACAAGAATGCGGAGACTTCAACTGAAAACTGAGACTAGTGAAACTGCACCTCTCTCCTCTTCGGAATTCTTAAACGCTTTCGAAAGAGGGAAAAGCGGTGACAAATGGTTCAAAGTATGGAAAAATGTTGTCCAACAAAAGAATGGGGATTATAAAAAAATTCCTCTTGGTGAGCAATTTTATTCAACAGATATTGTTGTTTACGGTCATGATGCAAAATCGTCTTTGCAACACAAAGAGTTCACTGTCGGTCTGGATAGCGGATGTGTTTACGGAAGGCAGCTATCCGCAATCATTCTTCCTGAAAAAAAAATAATTCAAACCCCAGGGTATATCCCTCGATTGTAAAGTCAGACATAGGGGGGCGAGGCCAGCTACGTTCACGTCGTGACCCTGTTCAGTAATCTTTCTGGATGAAACCAAGAGCTGGTGATCAATTTTGAACTATCTTTTTTGGAAGGCAATTTCGTAAATTTTGAATCTCTTTCTTCGGAAAGGACTTCTCAACCAACAGACACACAGACAAAAAGAAACAAACGAATAAACAAACAAAAAGTACATCCGTAGGAACACCCCCAACGTTCCTGCCACCCGGTTCGTTATAACAGAAGAAAGAAAGCTTTCATTTCCGTTTTATTAACAAAAAAAATATATGAGAAAACTCGGTATAAAGAGTGAGGAGGATAACCAAACCGCCAGTGCATGAACCGGATCTGGGCAAACCTAGGGCTGATGATAAAATCTTCGACTTCTTATTTTATCTTTCACTGACGAACATAGTGCTTTAGCGCGAATGAATCACTCAGACGGACAAACAATAGAGTACGCCGATGATAATCTGAGGACAATTTCAATTCAACTGTCCGCCGATGGTGAATTATGCATTTTGGTACCCTTCGACGAGTCGGGTTGGTCATCTAGTGTTACCGTCCAAAATGTTGCGAACTCAAACGAGAAAAAGCAACTAGTTCCGAAAGTAGATGTACTTGGATCTCCTTTGGTCCCTGGAGTGAAGTACTACCTACTTCCCGGACAGAACTTCTCTTTGTACTCTTGGACCCCATCCACAATAGAAGTCCATGGAAGCCTGAAGCTGCTGCACAATATGTTCAAGATGCCTGTCAAATCTGTGACTCGGCCGCTGGTGGAGTACCACTGTGGATTGGACCAACTGCGAAGAGTACTGCACAAGCGGGGTGAGACAGGCCCTGTTGTTCTTGTGTGTGGGAGTACTAGTTCTGGCAAGGCGCAAATAGGAAGAACATTGTGCAGCTACGCCGCTCGCTCCGACTGGAAACCTTTACTCGTAGATCTTGACTGCGGTGTTTCTCAAATGATTGGTGTACCAGGAACTATTGGCGCTGCAATCACTGAATACCCAGTAACAATTGACGAAGTTATATCCCAAACCCACGTTTGTTTCTCGTTTTTCACCGGCTTTTTGGAGTGTCAGAGCGTTAGAGATGGAGAAGCAACGATGGGGGCGTCGTACCGCCACTATTCATTCATGCTATTAGATGTGATGAGGGACCGCCTCAACTCCCATCTAGGGACAACGTACTCTTCCAGTGGAGCTGTCATTGTGCTGCCTGAAGTAGTTGGAGTTTCTGGGGCTAATTTTGTATTCGATGTTGTAGAGAAATATGCCATATCTCATATTCTGTGCTGTGGGGACGATTACCTTTTCCATAAACTTTACTCTCGCTTTGTGGAGGATGTGGACGTGAACCACGCACATACGAGAGTCGATAAAATCTCACAGAGCTACTTTACTCCAGCACCTGTTCCAACACAATTACTGCTTCCCACATTGTTCGAGAACTTCTTTAATGGACAGGGCCCTATCCGAATTCTGTCAGCTCTCTTACTCAGACCTTTTGATAAAGTGGAGGTGTTCCAGATAAAGGAAGACAGCACCAGCTCCATGCCGACCCTAACATCTGTTGAGCGTGAGGAACTTCAGGGGAAAGTGGGGTGCATGACAGCGCTATACCCTTCGAATCATTCCCAGAGTCTTCTTTCTGCTTCTCCTTTGACAATAGCGAAAATCGACGCAGTGGATGCCAGAGGTATTCAGTTTCTGGCGACAACACATGACATTCCACAGGAGCGTTTGTGCGCTCTCGTTGGATCGATTCGCTGGCTTTCCAGATAAAAATTCTTTCCATGACTGGAATCACCGTTACCGAAATGACATGTTATCATTCAGACATGACTATCGGTGAGATATCTATGTCTACTTCAAGTGTGTGGCATCTGTGGGTTCCTCCCTCTTTTGTTGTTCCCTGTCTCCCACAATTTTTAGCTCCTCAGGTGCTCCGCGCCGTGGACCACACAACGAGTTGCCATTAGAGAGTGTAGAATTATTATTTTATAAAGTCAATGGCGAGAGTTGATGTGGATTATAAAGCTTCTACCAGAACTCTGCTAAAAAAGATTTAGAAAAACTTTTGGATGTCTTTTGCCAACAAGGGGAAAAAAGCCTTGCTCTATTCGCACAGGATAGCGTTCTCGTCGGCCTCATCCTTCTAGCTGACTTACCAGCATTGGCGGAGTCTCGTCCATCGATTAAAGGGATATTTTCTTTGGAGAAGGGTGGTGCCCCAAATGTGCCAGTGGACCGTGCATTATATATTTTCAACCCCGTTGCAATCAATTTTAATAGTATGCTGTTGAACTTTCAGTCGCTAAAACAAAAATTTCCCCGAGTATCTCCTGGATTTGTTTGTGTACCAGAAAAGACGATGATGGCGGAACAGATCCTGGAAGAAGATTTTGAATTAAACGAGAGAGCCCCAGGTATGGAGATAACGAGCCTCGACATCGACATTCTGCATATCGATTCACCGGTGCTGTCGATGAACATTCCAGAGTCGTTTAGAAAAATTATTTGTGATGAAGACATGTTTACCATGCGATGGATTGCACGACTGCTCATAAAAGCTCAAACATCGTATCTTGGCCCATTCCCAGCTGTCGTTTCAGTAGGCCCAATTGCAGCCAGAGTGGCAGCGATGATGACTTCCATGCAGCAGGATGTTCGAGATATGCTGACAAATAGGGATCCCCTTGCCGATAAAGTGTATCTAGTGGATCGTTCAGTGGACCTTGCAACGCCTCTGCTGACTCAGCAAACCTATGAAGGACTAATCGATGAATTGTTCGGATTTGATTGCTGTCAAGCCACATTTCCTTTTCCTGTAGATGATTCCGGCTCCCAGTACATGTGCGGACTAAACGATAAACTCTTTAGCGAACTCAGAGGAGTGCAGTTTAGCAAGATCGGGTCACTGCTATCTGAAAAACTACTAGACGTGAAGCAAAAATACGACAAACGTAAAGAGCTGTACGAAAGAAATATTAAAGAAATACGGGAGTTTGTTGAGAACTTGTCAGAGCTTCAAGAAACAGGGCGTTTAACTGAAGTCCACGCCTCAATTGCAAGAAACGTTGGAAAGCTGTCCCAAAAACCAACGTTTAGGAAGCGGGTGCTGATGGAACAATACATTCTGCAACAAACCAATGATCGTGAAGTCTTTGATTATATCGAAGAGCTGATCTGCAGGAGAAGTAACCTATTACTGATAATGCGGCTCCTCTGCTTGTACTCTGTCGTGCGTGGTGGGCTTAAACCACGAGATTACGACACATTCAAGGAGAAAATGATGTTGTCTTTTGGGGTGTGCGAGACCCTCTCCGCTTTCCTTACCCTGTCGAAATCCGGACTCCTGAGTCAACACAAGGGTCGTTCCAGCGAATACGCGCAGTGGGCACGTGGGGGTATGGGAAGCACAAGCTCGGAGTTGAAGACCACTGGTGAGAGCATTAACCAGTTATATGGCGATTACGCTCCACCATTAGTAGTACTATTGGAAGGACACCTTAAAGCACGAGCTGGAAACCGTCACGCACTCAATACCACCCTTCATGCTCTCTCCGCGGATGTTCGCCAGACAGTGCTGCCAGTACCAGAAACTCGGAATGTACGATCCAATCCTTTAATACCCGCAACAACAGTGATGCTTGTGATGGGTGGGCTCACAACCACCGAGGCGAATGGGATGCGACTTCTTCAAAGGAAATATCCCGAGTTTCCCTTTATTGTGTACACAACGGATATTACTTCCGGTAATCGCATCATGGAGTCTCTTACGGGTACCCGTGACTAGCCATTCCATTTGGATGTTCACGAAGACCATTTCTTACTTGTTCTTCCACCAAGAGGAAAATAAAAATCAAATTGGTTCGAGCTCTTAATTTTATGCTCAGCAGAAAGTAAAATGTGTGATAGTCCACGACTCCCGCTTTCTTGTACCAGTTCTTGTGCCACCCCCTTTCTTCCGTGAAGCTGTGAGCCGCCCTAAGAAGGCATTAGATCTAGACATATAGACATTTCGAGACCATGGATTCCCGAGCGAAGATGCGATGCTATTATGAAGTGCTAGAAGTGAGTAGGAAAGCTACATACGAGGAGATCCGAAAGGCATACAAGCTGAAATCCCTGCAGTACCATCCTGACAAGAACTACGGAAACCAAGAGGAGGCGGCAATCAAGTTTAAAGAAGTTCATAATGCATATGCTGTTCTCAGCAATGACGAGGAACGAGCTTGGTATGATTCCCATCGCGAGCAAATATTACACGGCGGGGAGAACGGGGACGATCCGAACGAAATGGATCTCTTCTCTTTCTTTACCTCCAGTTGCTACAACGGTTTCGACGATACTGACGAACACAGCTTTTACAACGTGTACCGCGAGATATTTGAGAAGCTTCGGAACGTTGAACAGGATTGTGACGAGCGGGCTGCATCCCTGCCTGGGTTTGGCAACAGCACCTCCCCTTGGAGCGAAGTTCACAAATTTTACTCTGAGTGGAAGAACTTCAGTTCTTTCCGGAACTTTGCTTGGAAGGATGAGTACAAAGTGAACGAGATGGAGGACCGATATAGCCGACGCGCAGCGGAACGTATCAACACAAAGGCTCGAAATGGTGCCAAGAAAGAGTTCGTTCAAAATGTTCGGGAACTAGCCCAATTCGTGTACCGCCGAGACCCGCGCGTCGAAGCTGAGCTAAACCGTCAAGCGATCGAAGAGGAGCAGCGGAAATTGGAAAAGGAGAAACAGGAAGCGGAGCGTATAAAGCGGCGCCAGAAGGCGAACAAGAAACTGTGGGCCGAAGCGGCCGAGAGAGAAGAGCGAGAAGAGGCGGAGCGTGCAGCCCGCGGAGAGGCTCTGGACGGCTCTACCATTGAAATGCTCTACGAGAAGGAGCGAGAGGCGAAGGCTCTGATGGCGGGGAAGAAAGCGCCCGGCTGTGGGGAAATGTCTGGGTTTGCGATGCTAGACGGCGACGACGAAGGAGCGCAGAGCGAATCTTTTAATTGCAAAGCATGCAAAAAACAGTTCAAAAACCCCAATCAGTGGAAGGAGCATATAAATAGTAATAAGCACAAAACAAAGATCAAGCAGCTCTCTGCCAAGGGCATTGATGTAGCCGAGCTGATGGGCGAGAAGAAGGAAGGAGAGACGGGTACACAGGACGAGTAACTGACTAAGGCCTTGAAGGTATTTGTTGATATGACCTACAGCGAGGACCGGTTAAGGTCCGTGTTGAGGGAAGCGAACTAGTTAATGGCTCATACGGTGGCTATTCTGATAGCCGCCGGACTCCTTCATTAATACGCCATTGTGTCGTTTCACTTTTCAAGGTATAAATACACATCCTCTTATTTATTGTCTCCTTCGTCTCTATCTCCTACGCATTCATTCAACAACTGACTTCTTTCCATATCGTTAAGTTTTCGTGGATCTTAGTCGTTGCTACAGCTCAAGTTTGGCTCTCGGTTTAAGTTCAAATGGCCAGCTACGAAATTCAACCCCTCACAAAGGGAACAAAGAAGGATGCATCCATGCACCACTACAACAAGGCCGCGGGGAAGAGCCCTTTTGGAGCGTTTCCCAAGACCCATCGCCTCAACAAACCCGCCTCTGCTGGCGCCGGCGGCGACAACAACGCGGGGGCGGAACAAGGGGCGGAGGGACTCTGCGCCAACGGAGTACGCTTTCCGTATATCGGTACTAAACACGGATTCGGCGGTGCGACTAGCTCTCTGCTCAAGGGTCGGCCTAACGACCGCACAGACGATACGTTCTCTGCCAACGGCACGGGCAACAACTCCAAGCCCCCCAAGGCTGGCGCCTTTACCCGCCGATCCATTCCCCCGACGGAGTTCCGCCGCTACTACGATCGCGGTGATCTCCCCATAGCGATCTCTCATGGCAGTCGTCCCTCTGTCAGCTGGAAGGTAAATGTGGAGAAACTCGACTACCACCACTACCTCCCGATCTTTTTTGATGGCATTCGTGAAACAGAGGAACCGTATACCTTTCTGGCACGCCAAGGCTGCCTGGACCTCCTCGCGGGGGGCGGCCCGAAGATCCTACCGACCATTCCGCAGCTTATTGTCCCGATCAAGACGGCTCTCAACACCCGCCATCCTGACATCGTGTGCGCCGCACTGCGGATCCTTCAGCAGCTAGTGGTCAGTGGGGATCTCATTGGTGAGGCGCTGGTTCCATACTACCGCCAGATTCTCCCAATGTTTAACTTATTCAAGAGCAAGCACAAGCTGCGTGATCGTAAGGATGCCATCGATTTTGGTCAGCGAAAGCGCGATGACGTAGGTGATCTGGTCAATGAAACGCTTCAGCTTCTAGAAGTGCACGGTGGTGAAGACGCGTACATCAACATCAAGTACATGGTACCAACGTACGAAAGTGTTATATACAACAACTAGGCTCCCGCAAGGCTCGTCAGGCCACAAGACATAGAAGAATAGAGGGGCATCCAGTTGCGTAGTCCGGGCACTCCGTTGAAATATCCAGCAGAACGAGCGTAACCTGAACTTGAGACCTCTCATAAGGCTCCAGGATTCACTTGGACGTAACCTTCCTCTTGACGTGTGTGGCTGCAAGGGGAGAAGAGGGGGGCTTTGTGGATCCCATTTCATTCTTTCTAGTGTCTTTTGTTTCTTCGTGAAGAGAAGCGTTACTCTTCTTCTTGGTGCCTTTAACATTATTTTTTTCTCGTTGTCGCCATAGGAAGTTGCCCTTGCGGCATTTCATCCCTGATAGATAGGAAGCGGAACTTCATAGCCGGACCATTTCCAGCGTATGGAGTACTAGGGCGCCGAAAGGAGGACAGCATAAGAGAGAAGGAAGGAATCAGGTACACATCCACAGAAACAAACAAACATAGAGACAAAACAAAAGCGAAAGAAGAGCTCACCTATACGTCGCTGCGTCAGAAGCGAAAGAAAAAAAAAGAGAGAGAAAGTCTGTAATGTACATAAACTAACAGCGCTCTTGCTGCAGTAACATAGGCCTTGGCATTTCTGCGACTGAAAGCGAAATCTAACCCACTCAATGTGCTTCTCTGGAGCATCAACTCTACGAACTACAGAGCAAGTGTTCGTACATTGCAGCGTATAGTAGAGTGGAGTTGCGTTTATCTTAACATGGGCTAACTTCCTTTTCCTTTTCTCTTTTTTCTTTTCCTTTTTGCCGAAAAGCATTAAATCGTGAGAAGGCCATCGTTCCGCTGCTTGTTACAGCGAATCCAATGAAAACCTAAAGTCGTCATGCCCCCTTCAAAGAATCGCATTAATATGCATGACATCATATCTCAGCCACTAGGTGTACTACCCGCGGCTGTAGATTCTGTTCTCCGTCGTCCCGAGAGCCTGGACGAAGTAGAGCTACAGAGCTTGTTTTCTGAGGCCTCGTATCTTCTCCTTCGGGCGGAGGAGGCGCTGAGCGTTGGGGATGAAGAGGCTGGGTCAGCTTTGATCCAGTTATTACTGGAGGGGCTGAGTCATAGCGAACAGTCCCATGAAGTGGGTCTCACCACCTTCGCCGTTCAAGACGGTCTCTTGGATTCCCTCCGGTCGCTGTTTACTCTTGTGTTCAAAGACACCGCACTGCCGATCCATAGCTCTGGGGCGGCAGACCTCGCCCAGATCATCAGCGCACTCTCGGACGGGGACGCAGTGAAAGAGGCTTGCGGGGAGTTATTCATGGCGGACCTGGCGTGTGTGCTGCAACAGCTGTATGAAACCCCATCTTCTGCCAATCGCCACTTCCAGACGCAGAGAAGTGTAGCGGCTGCTCTTATCAATCTCGTGAAGGGATCAACGAGTAACAAGGAAAGAGTTTCAGAGTGGAGTTTTATTCTTCCGTGCTTCACAATGTCCATCGACATTTTTTTCCAACTTCAGTGCGTCGAGATAATGTACCGCGTTTCGCGTAGGCAGAAAAGGTTTCTCAAAGAGTTGGCGCAGCAGCAGCAGGACGTGGTTCGCGCCGGGCTAACGAAGCTGGATGAGCTGCCCAACGATCCTGCGCTGCTGGGTCGAATGCTGGAGGTAGTGGAAGGTGTTAACGAGGGTCGGGCAGACATTATACGCTTCCTTGTGCGGGAGTTCAAAGCCGCCGAGACACTGATCACCACAACTTCGAAAGCATTTTTCACGCCGCACTATTTTATTGTTTTGATCGACTCGTCTAGCGCTGATAACGTCACTGTGCCGTTCGACTCCATTCGATCCGTCACCATTGGGAGAGATGCACACGTTATGTTCCGGCTCGAGACATTCCCCATGAATCTAGAGGCGGTTCTCAGCCACACGGGCGCCGGAATGGACACCGTAACTCTCGCCCTGAACACTGAGCAGCTTGCACGACTGAAGGCGTCGGCAGTGCGTTCCTGGATAATAAAAGCGTTGGAGTGTAAGAAGCTGAATCTGTCCAAAGACGATCAATCTAACGAGAAGAAGTCTAATGAGCCAGAGGGAGTTCAGGGTGTACACCCCAGCAGATCTCCGCCCTCATGTGCCTGTCAGCCTTCGCCTACGGAGTCTACCCCGACTCCTCTTCTCCCCACGCCCCGGGAACTGACCATTACGGGGCCAGGGCATCCTACAGCCGATACAAACGGAAGGGACACGAAGCGGCTCAAAAAGGAGATACACGAGCCGTTAAAAACGCCCACAGGAAAGGAAAACAGCGTGACAGCAGCAGATGGGCTCCTGCAGTCCATCATTTGGAACGTAACACAACAACTACCACGAGTGGAGAAGGAAAGGCTCCTGGAACAACTGGACCAGCTGGTTCAAGCGAAAATATCCATTCGCGAAAGCGAAGATACACGCCGCCTAGACGCTGCGATGAAAAGCTTCAAGAGGCGGTGGACGATGCGAGGGAGCGATGCAAAAGGAACCGTGACGAGTGGGCTGCCGAGGTCTCACGCGGAATCGCACTTATAGACAACGAAGTCAAACGGTCTGAAGATGCTGCAGCGACAGCGGTGGAGCAGCTAAATGGAGGCCTTCATCAGCTCAAGCTCAGTAATCAAGCTCTTAGCGAACGAATGGATGCCCTGCGATTTAGTCTGCAGCAGGTTCTAGAAGAGAGTCGAGGAGAAGAACGAGACTTCAAGGAACATTTACTGAGAAATTTCGAAGCAGAGCTTGAGAGGCATGATAACCTCTACTATGATCGTCACATGCGCGCTGATTCCGCCCAATGGCGACTCCCTCACAACAAGCACTACTCTCTTCCGTCGCTGTTAACCTCACGTTAAAGTAACCGCCGTCTAGCTGCCCATCGGTTTCTTGAGAACACTTAGACCTTAGACGTTACGTAGATGATCGTGCTAACACGATAGCATTGCATGAA
This sequence comes from Vickermania ingenoplastis, assembly GCA_010157825.1. Taxonomy (NCBI): domain Eukaryota; phylum Euglenozoa; class Kinetoplastea; order Trypanosomatida; family Trypanosomatidae; genus Vickermania; species Vickermania ingenoplastis. The sequence goes on along the minus strand of VFSE01000230.1, from coordinate 41,297 downwards.
ACACAAAATACAATACCCACGAGGTATTTTCTCTCGTTATCCGTGCGATTTTCTTTATCGGAGGGTGCCATCGTGCTTCCTTTCTGTTTCGCTGCGCACTCACCCTTTCCCTCGTTTTCAGCCTTTATTGAGATCGAACAACACCAAGTTCCCACTAGAACTATTTATTTATCTATCTACCCATTTATTACTATTATTTTTGTTGGTAAAGTATGCAGCGACTGACAGAGGAGGTGGAAGACGCGCAGTATGTAATCGAAAATGTGAATCGCCGCAGCAAGAAAGCCCTACTAGGTGGAGAGTCCTCATGGCTTAGCAAAAAGGTTCAGCGCGTTGCGCAGCTGGACGCCATCACTACACAACTGGAGCTGCGAAATATATTGAGCATGAGTCTAAGTCGTGTCTTTGGTGTGGGTCCGCTGGTGTCAATCCCTTACATGTACCAGGAGGAGCTTAATCTGGGTCTCGACCTCGTTTTATTCAGGTACTCGACATACCGTTTGGGTGCGTCCTCAGGAGATAGGCTGCAGAACCTCGTGATGCGTGACGAGCTCAAGGCCAGAGCACACGGACTCGAGCACGCCACCAACCTTATCCCGCTGCTCACACCCAGTAGGCCGCTTCTTCTACTTCACGGCTTACTCAATATTATCGTTCCGTACCTACTTCGACGAGTCCTGCGCCGTTCCCTAGAAGATAATTGGTTGAACGAGGATACCCACAGCTGGAAGCGAAGGGCTGCCAGAGCACTTCGCTTTTTACAGGTTGCGTGGTCCACCATGTCTCTGATCAATACTTTCCATTTCTTGGCCACTGGGCAGTACCGTACACTGGTGGAGCGGCTTCTCGGACTCAAGATGGTCAATGGGAGCCAACAGGTGATGCGCCTCACGCACCTTATGTACCTGAACCAGCATGTATTCTGGGAGACCATCGCAACCGTTCTGGAGGTGCTACGGATAGGCGATTCCATTAGGAAGATCACCCGCAAGGCTTCTTCTATGGTGACTAGGCGAGAAACCGCTCCAGAGAACAGGTGCTGCGCGTGCCTGGAGTTTCCTACGATTAGCCAACGGTCCAGCTGCGGGCATCTGTATTGCTACTACTGCATCCGCAGCAGACTCCTGCAGTCGGAGGCCAACGGCTCATTCCAGTGCTTGCGCTGCGAAAAGCAAGTGCGGAGCTGCCGCCCTGACGCACAGCCCGGAATTGTAATTACAAATTGAGGCGGAGCACGTGTAGACAGAGGGAATCAGTTCAAAATACTGAGATTACTACGTGATGATGACTGACACATGCACTATTATTGGTCCTGTGTATGGTGGACTTTGTTCCTGTCTCGAGCCTTCTATGTAGTCTACACGCGCTCCCCCCCAAAACTTCTATTTCGTGGATGTTTCAGAGCGTAGAGCACTAACGATCATAGTGCCTGACAATATCCACCATTATGCTTAGCTCTGAGCGTGCATGTAAGACCTATGTACTAGTGGTATGATCACAACGAATGCGTCAAGATAGTACTATTCTTGTGCTTCCTGCTTTACTTTTCGTTTCTTGTTGTTTTTTGCATTACTATTTTTGTCCTTAAACTCTAGTACCGACGGAGGCAGTGCTCCCTTCATCTGATTTTTTTGTTCTCTAGAGAGATGGACCCCGCGATGGGAATATCCTCTCCGTTTCGTGATGAGGTGAGCGGAACGGACGGTCTGTTCGATAATGTGCTCGAGTCAGTGACGGCTACAGATTTCGACAACGGAGTGTCTCGAAGCATGCCACAGCCCGCTCCATCGCCAATGATGAAGGGGACCACTTTATGCACTTTGTGCGATGCCCATCAAACCACTGCTCGAGTACCAGAGGAGGGGATGTACGTGTGCGATTCTTGCCATCTGAATAGTCAGCGAAACGGCCGCCCCTCGCATACGTATCCCAGCCTCACTTTCAAGTGTTGTCCGACAGCGACAACTGAGAAAGACGGCGTTGTGCGTTGTGCGGGTTGCCGTTCCTGGTATCACCTAGCATGTGTTGGAGTTCATGATTCTCGACTGCGAGAGTATGTTACGCTGACAACCACAAAGTGGTATTGCCCAGAGCCCACGTGCAGCGAGAGTATCTTGTCGAAGCACTCGAAAAACCGGAAGTGAATGTGCCAAATGAGTGGAAGATGAAGCGCCGCTTAAACTGTTGCTGGGGGCTCACGAACACTCTACATTTCTTCTGTGCTGGCCAAGCTCTAAACATGACGTGAAGGTGTCGTGTGCGAGTTCGATATTCCACAAAAGCGAAAACGATGCGAAGGCGACCAAGATACACTCGGTGAGGCAGAAACGAAGACGTAAATAAACACCACCACATTGAGCTACTGGTATTAGACCCAGAGGATTCTCTCCCACATGCAATGGACTTCCTAAAAGACTCTAACTAACTAAGAATCTTGATGGTCCTTCAGATATGATTCTAGTTTTAATCCCGCTTAATCTATAACGATGACCGTTTCATCACTGCAATTTTCGATTCGCTTTCGATCCATTGAAATTTAAATTTAGTCTCTAGTAATGATGATTTGCTTGAGAGTGCTCATTACTTTGCTTATCCCCTTGAGTGTAGCGGCAACTCCGCTGATGTTTGGCGGCACACACAATGTCACGTCTTTCTTTGGGCTTACATCCTCTGCAGGTCCGTACGAGCCTGTTGACCCCCTTTCACTACATTTGAAGGACATTTCGCCACCAGAAATCTTTTACTGGGAGTCCGCTTCCTCTGATCACCGCGGGGCATTATCGTGGCGCCTGTGGTGGACTCTTTGCTCGTTGCACCCTTCCTCGCCGTCAAACAATGCATTGACGCAGCGCTCCATGGTGGAAGATCGATGTAAGAGGGCGGAGCCACCACTTCTAGTCCGCTGGGACCCTAACGCAGCGGCGGCATGCCCAGATCATTTTAATCTTACAGCAGTGGTGCCTAGAGTTTACCGCGCTCTAGAAGGAGAGAACGGCGCCACGTACACTGGCTTTGGCATATGCGACAGCACCGATCAGAAAAAGGCGACTATCGTTTGTTTCACAGTCACATTCTCACGAGATCAGAAGACGTTCGTGACAAGAAGTAGATCATATTTTCCCGTACCAATTGGTATCACTCTTTCCACGAGAGTAGTGTCGCTCGTATACCAACGGCCGGAGAAGCTGGCCGTCTTCTCGTCTCTGGACACAATTCTTATTTCCAGAAAGACGACCGGTGAGGAACAGTTTATGGGGATATTTCAATTGCCTCCGCAGGTTAGCGCATCGCATTCTCCCCAGCTTTCGATTACTCCGTTGGACACCCCGTGGCTTCTCCAACGCGGCTCACAGCATCTCCATCCACACTTCGTCTGCTACAACTCACAATTTCGAATCGCTGGGTCCGTTTGGAGTGAGGACGGAGGTGGAGCCACATTTTTCCATGCGTTTCAAGTGAACCCTGCCTCTGGATCTACTACCCTTCTTTACGAGGCCACCAGTAGTGCATTGGTAGACTCTAAGGCTGAAACGAATCTACCTCCAGGGTCTCGCAGCCGGGCGTTTCGCAGCTGTGAACTGGTGGAGGAGTCAGCGAGTGAACTGGGATTCTTACGACTTCGCATTCGGTTGTACGTGTTGAATGTCGGTCTTCGTGTTCCAATCCCACTTACGGCGATCCAAGAAACTTCTCATGGGGACCTGCTGGAAACATGGGAGGGGTCTATCAGTATGCGGAAGTTCGGACAGTACGAAGTCGAGCAACCCCTCCAGTGGGTAGCCAATCGAAAAACAGAATCGATATGTATTCACGAGCAAAAGTGCTTCTGGGTGAGAGTTGCTAACTCTTCTGCACAGCTGCCTGCTCCTCCTCCACTCGCACTGCATGCATCATGGGTTTCCTGGAGTACGCGAGCCCGGCAATCAACGCAATGTCTCACATTACAGCAGCAGTGGTGGACAGATACGTCCATTTCCAGGACTATCTCCCAGTGGATGTGCGCTTACTTTCTATGCACTATCAGTGAAGCCGCAATCTTTTTATTCAGTACTGCATTTGCCATTCTCATGGTTTGGTCAGCGAGCGAGAGTATTCGATCAGGATCATGACCTCACTTTTTTGGTTAGTGATGCCTTCATGTAAACGATCGGAGTATTATTATTATTATTATTATTTCTTCTTCTGCTACACTTTTTCTTTCTTTTTGACAATGACACCAGAATATTTGACGTGCGCAGTTTCAGAGTTTCAGGGAAGAACACATCATCCCTTACATTAAATAAACTGCTTCTCAGGCTTCTTTTGTCCACTCTGCTCCGTTTCCTTGCTCTTTTCTGTTGTAGGCTGAATAGCTTAGAAACTGGGGTGAATGCTGCTTCGTACTCATTAATTTGCCTACTCCGTTCAGTGCCGATCCGGATGCCAACAAAGAACATTTTCTCAGAGGTCTTTCGTGCGACTTTCCCCAAAAAACTGCGGTTTGATCAAGGGTGCCAGATCTTATACGCACAGTGCTACTCCCTCTCTCGTCTGTACAAAAGCAAGAAGTACATTCCTCTGGCGGATGTTCATGCTATTCTCGATCAGTATACGTACGTTCCGTGCCGGCCATGGTTGCGGTACCCGATTATTCGTCACGTTCTGCTGATCCGATTTATTAATAGCATCCGGCATTATAAAGGACTACCGTCTTGGCTTTACAACAGAGGAATGGAAGAAGAATATGGGAAAATTAAAGTATGGTTGCTGAGGCAAGAAAAAGAATCGAAGTCTTCCCCATATTCCATGACCAGGCGATCTATCAGCCCCTCCAAAAGACTTGTGGCAAGGGAAGTTTTCGATCGAGAGGTGCTCAATAACTTCTATGTCGCGACAATGTATCAGCGTATTGCTCGGATGCTCATCGGTGTTTGCTTTCTCTTGCTGGTGCTTGCTATTGTCTCGATGTACGTCGACCATCTTCTTTACTTTTATATGCGTATGAATGGGTGGACTCGCGAACAAATTATGCATTGGTTTAGGGATGTTCTTCTACGCCATGCGGTGGCGGATATCCCGCCTGCCTACGCCCGCTTTCTCCCACTTCCATGTGTTGTTCACAAAAATGCAAAGGGAGAAAACGAATTGGCTGTGAGTGTTGTAGAACTTGTACTGGAGGGGAGCGGCATCACAGTTCTAATTATTCCCACGCCACACGTAGGGGAGAAGCCTTTTTTCAGTCGAATAGGGCGAATTTGCAGCGAGTGCGACGCTTTAGTTCTCGAGGCCGTAAGCTTCGATAAAATAGATCGGATGGTTCCCGCCTCACTTGTTCCATTGAAGAAGGACACATTTCCTGTCGTGGGTGTCCACCACCGCTTTTTGGATATTCTTCAGTCCGACCGCGAGCCTCCTATGCTCTTTCCAGGTGGGTCGAAAGTCGGGTGGAGGACGTTTCTGCAACGAGTCTTCACCCCATTTGAAATACAGTGTGTCTATCAGCCCACTGTACTCTCTGCATCAAAGGGAGAAGCAAAAATAGGCTGGGGACGACTACGGGAGCTGATTGAACGCCGACAGCGCGAAACTGCAGATCGCGGATCGGATCGTCAACCGTACATTATAGGGTTGCCTTGGACCATTCAGCACATAGCAAATATCGAAGCGAGCTTGATAAAATACGGGTTCCGGGTAAATCGCGTTTTTGTGCTTCCGTGGATCACAGAGAATCACATGGGTAGTCATTTTTGCGACTACTTTCACATTAAGTAATCGAAACATGAAACGCAACTCTGTAAAACGACAAATGATACCAACCGAATAAACCTTTTCTGGAAGAGGTAAGATAAGAAATAGTGGAAAATGAACTCCATTATCATGCATACGATCCATTATCGTCTGTGACATCCATGCTCACACTGCAGGCATTCTCTCATCCACGCCTATTTGCGCTCATTCTCATTTGAACTTGAACTTTATTGAATGATGCAAAGTGAAATGAGTGGATGGTAACCCCGGCCGTCAGAGAAATCCATCACAACTACTGGCTCTCAGGAGACGCTTTGGTCCCGAAGGCCCACGTGGGTGAATTTCAGATTCTAACGCACTCTTTTCGTTTTTATACGTGCTATACCGCCTTGCTGATCTTCTACTTCCTGTGAAATTTAATGGGATCTTAGAAAATGCATAAGAAAGGAAACATATCCATTTGGTGCAACTCCAATGTTTACTTAGGACCGGACTCACTATTTTCACTCCTTCTTCCGGTTCTTGTAGGTTGCGGGACGCTCCTCTTTGCGTTCTTCACGAAAGATGTTCTTGCAGCTCAATGGATTGCTTTGATACTTTATGCAGTCACTATGATCCTCTACTGCGCAGCAGCATTTCGTGATCCAGGCATCATTGACCGAGGAGAGCCTCTCCCCCCAGAAGCACCACGACCGTCGTCCCGATGGCTGATGGTCCCCAATTACACGAATACAACTGGAGACCCGGCGCTGGACTACTATCTTGTGGAACAGCGGTGGTGCTTTACATGCCATATCTACCGGCCTCTGAGGAGCGTACATTGCCGTTTCTGCGATGTGTGTGTTCATCGAAGAGATCACCACTGCCCCTGGATTGGGATTTGCGTGGCTTCCAGAAACTATATTTTCTTTTACTTCATGCTCTGGTTTCTGGAGGCGCTGCTAATTACTGTGGCAATAGGGAGTACCCATAGTTTAATTCTTCGCGTTGTGCACATTAGTCGTCTATGCAAAATATCTCCCGATGATTCCCACTGCGATACCGCACCTCTTCTCCGTGCCTTCAGCGAAACGTACGGCATTGAATTGGTTTTAATTTTTCTGTCGTACTTAGTCAGTTTGTTCGTTGCCGCCATGCTGATCGATCAAACTCAAATGTCTTTACATAATGAGGTGCTCCCAGATAAAAATCATTTCAATGGTCGTTGCGTGTATGACAAAGGGAACTGGTGGGCCAACTTAAAAGGCGCCTTTTTTTTTTCTCCCGCAGAAGTTGCGCTTTATGAGGTAGCGCCTCCTCCGAACGAGACCGTGACGAACGAAATCGATGATGACGATACAAGATCGGAAGTTGGTCAAGTATAATATCAATATAGGGGAATATATCGGAAGTTGGTCAAGTATAAGTTGGTGATTCTGATGAAATCTTGACGCCTGAGTTCAGCCAAGCACTCAGACGCGACCGAACTTGGAGAAGATAACGCGATACCCATGTGGATCGTGAGATACAGAGTCCGCCATAGCTACAGTGATTATTGCGTAGTACATAATATTTGATCGTTTCGCTTTATTTCTGTAATGACACAGTGCTATTTCTGCTCATTCGAAGTTAACAGAAAAAGCTTTATTCGTGCTCCTTATTACTTCTTCTTCTTTTTTTTTCACTTTCTACACAGTGCGATTAGAAACCTTTCTACCGTAGTAAGTATCCCATCCCAATGGAGTTAGCCACCGCCCCTTTTATCCTTCGTGCTTTATTGAAGGATAAGGAAGCTGTAGATCAACATGTTGCGGAGCCTCTCGCATCCCTTTTAACCAATACGCTTGGGGCACGCTTCACTAACCAGTATGACCAACTCATTTTATGTGCTTCGAAAAGTGCGTACGTCTTTTTTACCATGCTCAGGGGCCAAACACTAGGCGATGAATTTTGCGAGATGCTGGCCGTGACAGCAGGAACACCGCGAAGACCGATTGGAACCATACGAAAACTTGCCCTAGCATTCTTATACGGTGCTGGTCATCCTGCCCAAGTATGGATATCGCGTCGCCTTTTTCCGAATCGTCAGCCCGAAGAAATCGCGGTAATAATAGATCGCGTACTCTTGTGCCTCCTGATGCTGTTTGAACGCTATAGAACTATTCGCCACCGTGTCCTGGGAATACGTTTTTTGAGTCTTCGACATCCGCAAGATCTCAAGCAAGGTTCTGGGGCCCGATACACTTACCTGCCTCTAGGATTGCTGCTAGCGCTCACGCTATTAGTACAACTGTATCGGCTGCACCGCTCACGACACAGGGGGTCTGTACATCGAGTTACGGACGGTGATGTGAATCTTGAAAGCTCTGACAGCGACGATAGCAATACTTCCAATGAAGATGTTTGTACGGTGTGCTTCACAACGAAGAAGAATCCTACTTGCACTCCGTGCGGACATCTCTTTTGCTGGGGCTGTATTGCTGAAAGTGCACAGAAAGATTCAAGGTGCCCTCTATGCCGCCAAACTATAACGTTGTCATCGTTGGTGCCCCTCTTTTTCTACAAGCCGAAGACGCCTCAGCGCCTCGGAGCAGAGTAAGAACAAACATTGGGCTTGCGGCTCTGTTATTATCGTTGTTGATTTTTTCATTCGACATTTATAGATGATGACCTGTTCGTTCTTGGCGGAGACTGAAATATACCCGTTACCGTCTAATTACTGCTACTTCTTGATGTGTTGGTATATCAGCGATGATACACAGATTTCTCTTCCTATCTTTGTTTGTCTTTATTTCTATATGTCAATATATATAATTTTCAAGAAATCACCCGGGAAATTGGAGTAAACCATCCGGTTTCTAGTTTTTTGTCCTGTGAATTTCAATAATTTACTCATTTTCACTTTGATTAGTTGACTTCTCGATACACAAAGCAAACCGTGAAAAAATGAAAGCGGTGGAGGAAGCAATTGCAAAATCCTTAAATGAAGTGGAACTATCTCTGGTTGGGATGGGGCTGCGGGACATTGAACCATACACTGCTCAGTTATCTCAAATGCCGAATCTGGCGGTCTTGCGATTGAATGACAACCAGCTTCACGGCCTTCCAGAGGATTTGAGTAGGTTGCTCCGTTTAGAAACATTGGACCTGACTGGGAATCCCATTTCCAACGCAGACAGCGTTATACCGGGTCTTCTATCCTTGCCGAACCTCAAGCATTTAATGATTACGCTGCCAGAGCAGAAGGACGAAGACACTATTATCATATCTTTGCTAGCCTTACAGAGTTTTAATGGAACGTATCTGAATGGGGATGATGGAGGTGAAGGGTCTTCACTGAGCCCAGCGCAGCACAATATTTACCCTGAAGAGTTGAAGAATAGCTCGTCAAATATTCGAAACAATATAGACTGCTCCACTTCCTCTCCCTGGGAAGCTTGCGATGCACTACATAAATCTGTTTCTTCAAGCTTGCCTTGCGATGTAGTGTCTTCCGAATCATACACTGACTTCAAAGAGCGTGTGCTGCGGTATGCTAGTATTCTGACAGCAGCAGAGCACAACAGCGATGTCCAAATAGGCGAGACACTCAAAGCTCGACGAGTTCTAACAGACTACTGCTTTGAAGAAGCACTAGCTGCCGCAGAATCTGCAGCGACATCCCATAACTCACAACAGGGGATGTCTGTTCCTTTCGCTAGGGCCTTACGGGATATTCAGCATCACTACAGCGCTCTTTTGGATGACTACGATCGCCATTGGCGTGCTATGGCTAAAAAAAACGAAGAGCAAGTCGTACTCATGCGATCGGAGCTTTCTGGAGCGCTGCGTGAAGTTGAATCCCTTCTTCCAGTGGCTCAACATGTTCCCGGTCGAAGCCCGAGCTACAGCGAAGGACGTGAAATGCATCGATGGAAGGCTGCATCGCGTTCGCTCACGTCACGAGGCAAGAGCCCAAGAGACAAATCCAAGGATCCAATCGGGCGTCAGAGCTCCAACCCAGGGGAGCTCCGACCCACTGAAAGTAGTCATAACGCTACAAACAAAAAAGTGCTCACTCTTCGGCAACTGGTCGACTTAATTGACAACATATACTCCTCAAAAGAAAAGTATGATCAACGATGTGCCTCACACAAATTACCTAGCGAAACCATGGAACAATACATGTACACCTATTTAACCCAGCGGTACGGGCTTCGAGAAATCATTGTAGAGTATGCAGGTGCTATTGCAGAAGGGATAAAGCGATACGGTACCGAACAGAACGAAGTTGCCGTTTTTGCAAAGATTCTTCGGAATGATATTGACGAAGGATTTCGGTATGTGCAACAGCAAATTAGAAACACCGTTCCAGATTTGCTGCGCTTTTTCCTAAAGGAGAGACTACCTGGGCGCTCGGATCAAGAAATACAATTGCTTGTCCAACAGAAGATGGAGTCAGTTCTCATACAACCCGAATGGAAGTTTGTTACAGAGTATATGTATTCACCTGAAGACGCTAGTTTTATCCAAAGACTTATCGAAAAAGATATCAAACAGCAACCAGAAGAACACAGTGCTGAAACGTACAAATACGAAAGTTTTCTCCGGCTCCTGCTAGATTTTCAATTGGATGGGCACGCACGCTTTCTCGCCCCATTTGTCTCACTCTTTCGACGGCATGACCATGATGGGGATGGGGTCATAAACCGAAGTGAGCTTTCCAGTCTGCTGCAAGAGGCGTGCTCCCAAGAGAGTGCTGGGCGTATTCTGTCTCGTCTCGCGCCGTCTTGCGAACTAATAACTTTTTCCGAATCGATTGCACTTATGGGAGATGAAATTTCCTGTGTAACACTCAAAAAAAAGTAGGTGCTGCACCACACGCAGAAGAGCAAGTGCTGACTTTCGGGTCCATGCGGACCCCAGATTCATTTTTTTTTTTTTTGGGAACGTTTTCTAACCATCAAGTACTTCTTGGTGGTCGAGGCCTATCTACCTCTCATAGGTACTGTATGCCCTTAGTCCCTGATTGTGCGACGCGCCTAGATGAATGCTTGCGCTGCCTCTATCACCCCTTCATTGTTCCCTCGAAGCGGCGTATCCGAAAAGAGTGATAATTCGAATGAGTGCGACACCTACGCGGAACATAGCTCTGGCTGTACGCCTGTGCTTGAGCGTCCGAAACGAGAATGGCTGCCCAGACGAGTCTACAATTCCCTTCACCCCAGTGGAGCTGTCGCACGCCTTTCAAAATGCGCAGAAGGCCAGTCGGCCAGCAAGTGGAAGTAGGCGTTACGCCAATGAGGCGCTTGAGCGCATCCATGCCCTGCACGCATCTCAGCTCAATATTTTTTTACTGGCGTACATGTATCCGCGTGAGAAAATTCCCGAGAAAGTGTTAGACGAGCTACAATCGCTATGCTGCAACAACGACCCTGATTGGGTCTATCGCTGTCAACGAGCCGCATTGGATATTCTAACTAAAGAACTCCAGGCCAGGAGCCAAAACACATGCCCTCGAATGAAATTGGATGACCCTTCAGCTCTCGTATCGCTGCGTGGTGTTCTTCCCTGCGTGGAAGCAGTTCCAAAGGCCAAAATAAAACAGTGCCACTTCTTCTATGTCGGATGTTCTCCGGAAGACATCCAGGAACGATTCGCTCGTAGTAAAGTTATTGTAAAGAACAAAGGATGGAAGCCTTTCACCGTTGAGATATCCCAGACTCAAACAGTGGTGGACGGAAACAAGATTGACGTCCCTAGTTTGTTGGAGATCGAAGGCAGTGGGGAGGTCAAACCCGGGGATCGTGTTGAATTGTGTCTGACGTCACAAAGCTCCTTCCCAGCTGTTTTTTCATCGTGGCGGCAGCTCACTGTTATTTCTGTTGGCCCCGTGCGTTTGTTCTCTACGATTACGATAGTGTCCCTTCAGAGCGACAGGCTCCACACCACTTTTCCCGAATGCGTTCCTGTAACAGTGAAGGAATCGCCTCTCGGTTCGTATAGCGCTCCTATAGTGCTGCAGTGGCTGAAGCATCTGTTCGTTCTGCAGCATGGGTATACTTCCCCCTCTGTATCGCACCTTCTCTTGGGAAAATCCGTGAACTTCACGCTGCATAATGCATCTGTTGTGAGACAAGCCGAGGCCCTGCGACACGGTGAGCTTGAGAATCTTCATTTGCGCGCCGCGCTGGAGTCGTTCTGGGAGGGAGCAAAGCGCCTCCAGAACGGCGGCGGCGTTGTTCCGCACGCCCCCCCGCCCTCCTCGTGCTGCCCTTCCGGGTTCACACCAGAGAAGGATCTCCCGACAAGGCCAGTTATCGCAAACGCACCCTTTTTCCCAAACAATTGTACTGCAGCCCCAGCGAAGCTTGCGAACGCTCCACCGGCTGTTATTTTGAGCCTTATTCTGCAGTGGTTGGCTGAGTGTCAAGTTTCCATATTTGACACCTCATGCATCAATTGCGATCCTGTTAGCTATTTGGAATCCTTGCCCCCTTTCCAACAGGGGATAATCCTTTATGTTGTAGATCTCTCTTGTGGCCTACTACACAACAGGCTACTCAATGGTACCACAGCACGTACTTTATCGCTCACTTTCGCTGCTGTGCTGTGCCGCCGCTCCGCAAGTGCATTATGTGGCCTTTCCCCTTTTGCCACGGATGTCGCAGTTCAACAGGGTGCAGTAATCGCGTTTCTTTGTTGGTTGAACTTGTTTGAATTCAAATACAAATAGCTCTAAAGTTTGCTCACACTCCAACCGAGCGTGCTTTACACCGAACGATACAAAGACGAGCTCGAGTCCTTGATAACTTCCATGATTCGCTTCGTTCCTGGAGATATGACAGTTGATGCGTGGAAAATCACTTGAAAGTTCTGAAATACTGATTGTTGTGCATGCATCTTCTTCCTTTCCTTCTTTTGCAGGTGAAGCTCAGCAAAGATCTGATGATTCGCCAAAGAACACAAAGAGAAGAAGCTTCTCCATCGGTGGAGGCGCCACCAAAAGGCAAAGCTTCACCGGACTCCGCAGTTCATCCCTTCGCACAATATATTGCTGGCTTACAATCACCGATGTCCTTTGGTGATCAAGTTCGAGCAACTCGAATATCGAACTATATTATTTTTGGAGCTCTTGGTGTTTCTTTTCCTATTGCGTACCTCATGGAAAACGTTTTAGTTTCAGCTTCCGCTATTACGATAGCAGGGGTGGTTTGCTGCTTGCTCTTTCTACCCAACTGGTGGCAACATACGGATCCAGACATGAAATGGGTACCCAATGACGAAGTATACAACTACTATCAAGAACTGAAAGTACGTCGACAAAAGTGCCAAAAAGAATTGCTGATGACTGAAATGCCCGAAGACACTAGAGCCCGTACCGAGGATCTGAAGACGGAATAAGGGCAAAATTCAAGCGATGGAAACCGAAAGAGGCGCCGTGCGGAAATAATGACTGCGGCGGATGAATAGTATTTAGACTTTTCTCTCCCGTAGACATGAAAATGAGACTTTCAGTTAAAATCTTGCTGAATTTCTTTATTATTATTATTATTATTATTATTTCCTCTCTTTCTCTCTTATTTTCTCTATTATTATTATTATGTGTTATTGTTACGTATAGTTCGTGATTTCTTTTGCACCGCCATATCGCCTTATATTTAGGTCGCCCGCATCCCAGGGATCGCTGCTGCTGCTGCGCAATAGTACAACCAAAATCAATATTGTCATTCGTATACTACAGGGGACCTTTCAAGGATATCTAAGAATCACTCAAGAAAAGAATAAGAATGTTTGACTTTCTAAAGTCGAAGAAGGACAAGGAGAAGGAAAAGGAGGAGAAAAAGAGAAAAGAAGAAGAGAAGAAGAAGAAGGAGGAGGAGAAAAAGCGGGAAGAGCAAAAAAAGAAAGAAGATAAAGTGACAAGCGAAGACTTTGAAGTGAAGGACTCACTCGGAAAGGGCTCCTTTGGATATGTGGTGCTGTGCAGGCGCATCGCAACAAACAAGTTCTACGCGATGAAAATCGTGGACAAGAAAGGGCTGCTTGACCACTCTCGTGTTCAGGATGTTTTCACTGAACGGAACATCTTAACCCGCGCGAATCATCCTTATCTTATGCAACTCCATTGGACATTTCAGTCAGAAACGAAAGTATACTTCGTTATGGATTACATGCCTGGTGGGGACTTGGATAAGTACATGAACGCGCAGCCCAACAAAACACTGGATCTTTTTACAGCCAAATTATACGCGATGGAAACACTACTAGCTATTCTTTTTCTACATGATAATAAGGTTATTTATCGAGACTTGAAGCCGGAGAACGTGCTGCTGACGCATGACGGACACTGCGCGCTAGCAGATTTTGGTCTTTCAAAAGATTTTAACAATACTGGTGCAGACAAGGATCTCAGAGCGAATTCTTTTGTAGGCTCTCCCTACTATGTTGCTCCAGACGTGCTGCGTCAATCAGAGTACACCGATGCAGTGGACTTTTGGTCGTTTGGCGTTCTTCTTTTTCGAATGCTGTGTGGGCGCCTGCCTTTCACGGGTCGCACCTTGGAGGAAGTATTCAACAATATTATGTACACAAATGTGCATTTCCCCAGCAGCGTGACGATTTCTGCGGAAGCGAAAGACTTAATTATGCGGCTTCTGGCAAAACAGCCGCAGCGACGCCTCCAGGGGGCGGTCATAAAAGACCACCCGTTCTGGACCGGAATCAGCTGGGATGACGTCATGGCCAAGAAAGTTCGCCCCCCGCGGTGGACGCCTATACGTCGTCTCGAGGATATCGTGGACGCCAACGGAAATCTTCCAACGTCCGGACGTCCGGTGGAACCTGGAGTGCGAGATGCCCCAGTAGAGCTCAGCCAATCGGACCAGCAGTTATTTGGAGGTTTCTCGTATGCCACTGAAGAGCCGTTGTAGCTTCTCAAAGCGACAGGCCAAATGACTAGCATCAAGATATGTTTCTCTCTTGAGGTGCATAGTCAACGCTTCTTCTCTAAGGCTCGATGAGCACATTCGGCTTGACGATTCTCCTGCACAGATGCGCCGTTTTTCTTACACGATGGTGACTGTTCCACTCTAAAGAAGTTGGAAGCTTCGAAACAGCTTTTTTAAAAGTCGGTAGGCCTATGCAAGGGGAGTACGAAAGAAATGAAGGAATCAAAAGAAAAAAAAATAATCATTCTGAGTGTGTAGACAAATAGCAAAACAACAACAACAAAAAGGCCACAGCGAAAAAAGCGGCGACATGCCACTTGATAATCTTTATTGTAACAACCTGTATTTCACAATAACAGCAGCAGAGAACAGATTGCATTTCATGCAGTTTTTCTCTCTACATGATATTGATGCTCGAGTTTAGGATTAAATTTTATACATCACCATGTGGGACACTAACAAACCGAAGAGAAATAGGAAAAGACGGTGTGATTTCACGTCAGAATCCACTAAAAAAGCGTATCGATTTGGTGCTCCATGCTGCGTGGTAGACCCATTGCTTTCTCTTTTAGCAGATGTGAACCGACTGCGTGATTGCATTATGGACACTCTGACACACGTCGGCGCCAGAATACCTCGAAAATGTGGAGATGTAGATTCCTCGTTCTGTTATCCAGCCGATGAACTCGATCGAAGCCAGGAGTGCGGAGAAGTACTGCAGCAATACCCCACAACTGCAGCATTATACGATAGGACGGAACAAGTTCCTGATGCAACGCTCATCAAAGATGTAATGATGTGGGTTGAGGATCAACACGCTATGCAACACCCTCGTCTTAGACAGGATCTACATAATCTAATGTGTAGTAGCTTGTCTGCAATCGATGGAAAAAAAGCAACACTTCGTGTTGAACCAGAGGAAGATTTTTGCACGGATTGCTTGAATGATAAACAATCGAAACAATTGTTGGGATGCCTCTGTGATGCAGACGTTCTTACGCTTACACAGCATTGCAAATTTTATGAGAAGAAGCTGAAATCAACGAGTAAACTCATTTACGACTTTTTTCATTCATCTATTAGCTACTCCATGTCTCAACAGCTTCTCGGGAATGCGAAACGAGTTCAGTTCCACAACTTAGAGAGGCCCTGTTGTTCTCCACCGAGCTTGGTTGGGGCCATTTCGCTTGTGGAGCAAAGAGTAAAACTCCACGATTCTTTTTCTTTCTGCCATAAAAAGGTTCATTCATTATTTCTGAAACTTTCTGATGAACTAGAGACTTTTTTAGATGAAGCAGAGGTTATTCACGAGAGAGAGAAAGAATTTTGGAACAACATGAAACATCTCGAGATGGAGTACGATGTTTTACGAGATGTATCAAAGCGAGTGCAGTACTTTCGTCACATTCTAAGCTCATTGTAGCAGCTAGAACGGAGAATCGAGGAAAGGATAGGATAAGTAAAAATGGAAAATGTCTGTCAAACACTCGTTTTTTTATTCTTCAGATCTTGTTAACGAAATAGACGTGGTAGCTTGTATTTTCCCCTATACTTCTGCTTGCGACTCAGCATTCCTTCTTCCAAAATAAGAAACGAAGTTGAGTAACAGTATTCTGCATCCAACAACAACAACATACTCTATTCAAGATCGAGAGTTAATGAATGCCCATCTGTCGAGGTAAAGACATAGGATGATAGTTTTTATGGCTGCCATGGCCTCACGTGCATCGAATAATTGCTTGCTTGCCTTTTGTTTCACATTTATTATATACGCTTAAGTATCTAAATACATCTCTCTCTCTCTATATATATATAGAAATGGGGCAGACAAATAAAAAAAAAACGGAGAGCCGGGAGGCTCGCCTTAAATTGCTTCCTCAGAGCGAAAGGCTTCTCAAAACGGCCCTTATAAAGAAGAAAGAAGGACGCGTGATGGATGCAGCCGAAAAGCATGCTATCAAAATGTCTTCCGAGCATGGGGAGATATTGCGACTCTGGGAAAAGCTTCGAACGTCTCCCTCTTCAGAGAAAGAAGAAAACAAATCTGTTGCCCAAATAAAGTCTACCGTCTACGAACACAAATACCCTGTGGTTGACAAACTACTTGAGCTTATTGAACCTAAATTTATGGCACACGTCAGAACACCCGTCATCAGTCGCGTCTTACAGTCGATGGTGAAGTATGGGTCTCAAACCCACGTGGAGCGCGTCGCGGCACTACTAATCAAAGATTTTTTAACATGCACAACCGATGCGTACGGGCATTTTGTGGTAATGGCTGTAATTCGGCATGCCAATCGTGATGTGTTCACCAAACTTCTCAATGCTCTCATACCAATCGTCCCTCAGGCTGTTTCACATAAATTCGGAGTGCACGTCCTTCATTGTGCTTATAGCAGTCGGTGGAGCACTAGCTCTGATCGGGACCGACTGTGCTTAGGAGTATTTAAGTATGATCCATCAGCAATGAAGCGATGGGTGGGATACCCTGCCATCGAAGATGTTGTTCAGAACAACCCAGACATTCAAAAACATCTTCTGACGCGATTATTTGACTTGGTGGAGAAACTGATCTCTCAAAAGGAATCTATCGGATTTCCTTTTGTCCAGCGACTCGCCTTTGCCTTCTTAAAAGCCGGAACTCGAGAAGAAGTCAGTGAGCTGTGCGACACCATTCGTCCTCATTGCGCCGCCATTGCTGTTACCCGTGAAGGCGCGCTGTTATCGTCATTGACATTTTCCTTAACTCATCCAAAGAAAAAGAAAGAGATTCTGAGAGATTTCAAGGAACGTTTAGGCGAATTGTCGATTGGGAAATACAGCGCTCCTGTGGTAGCTCGTTTTTTTGACCTTTTGTACGACATTCAACTGATGAACAAATACATCGCGAATGACAGTATCGCTCATATTGGCCAGTTAATAAATAATGAATATGGATACAGGATTATGATGCATTTATTAACACCACATGCGTCGCGGAAGGAGCGGTATCTCTTACCCAACTGGATGGAACATAACCTTTTTAGTCTTGAAAATACCAAGTGGAATCGCCACACCTGGCTAACTGGTGATTACGAGCAGGAAGAGGTAGAAATTTGCAGCAAGCCTGCGCTGAACTCCCATTTACAGGTGTTACCAGCGTTTGTCAGCGCTTTCCTTTCGTATGCTCGGGATGAAAAGAATGCTGCTAAATTGAATCGACAGCACGCTGGACTTCTTGCGAGAGAAATTCTGCGGGTGAACTCGGAGGAGCCACGTTTCTGCCAGGCGTTAGATCTCAAACCAAAGGATCTGGAGTTTCTCCAGCGCTTATCCCCTGCATCAGGCGTGAAGAGAGACCGTGAAGAGCTTGTGGAAAAAACGGATGGCGCAATGCGGAAACACCCCAAGAAAGAAAAAAAGACGAGCAGCACGACTCGACATCTCCCTGATGCAACCGAAGAAAGACGGCGGAAAACTACTAAAAATGGGGGGAAAACACAACTCTAGTGCTAATGCATCGATAGAGGGCCGATATACCTGTTCGTTTAAACCATTAAAAAATAATTACTCTCCTCCGATAAAATAAAATAAATGAGAATTAATAATTAATATTATTTCCAGGCCTTTTTGACTATTTCAAAAAGTCTGGAAGACTGAATTACTGTACTACTTGAACTAAAAAGACATAGAGGGACGCTCAGTACATTATTTCTTCACTTATTGTGCCTTTCTATTGACTAAAACTGTCTTCTGTAGTGTTTCGCATTTGCATTCGTTCTGTCATTTACCTTAACTATCACCCATGCCTCCCCGCGGCCGCTCTAAGACGCAGCAAGCCCTTCCCGAAGAGGGATCCAAGATTCCTCCTTCAGATCCTGCTGCCGTCCAGAACCTAATTAATGATGCGCTCCATCGGGCTCATTCTTCTCGCGGTACAACTCCACGTCGCACTCGCCGCACTAATGAACCAGAGTGTTTGGTGTGCCGCGCATGGCATTCTGTTTTCGGAAACAAGGCTATCGAGTATGACAGCCAGCTCACGTCGAAGCTGACGGATGCAGTGGGGATGTTTTTGGTCGTTATCTTCACGTTTTACTTTACTGCGGCAGGATACCTCTGGTATCGTGAGAGAGTACTTTCCTCGAGATCTAATTAACTATTATTATTATTATATTTAGCTGTAACGACTGAAAAAAAATGAGATCAGCTTTGTTGATCCCACAAAAAAAGCTATTTTTTTTTTCTGTTCGTAGAACAAAAGAGATTTTTTGCTACGGGCTGTCCCCGTGCGAAGCCGCGAGTGCTGAGTGGGCTTAAATGACCGGTGGTGCTGTGAATGACAAGTATATCATCAAAAAAAATATTAAATTAAACAGCTATGAAGTAGTAAACATCCAGAGACTTATCGAAATATCATGAAGCAGTAATATCTCTCCCTTACCTGTTGTTCTTACTTAAAATTTTTACTCTTTTCGTTGGCTTCTCTTCCTTCCACACGTACTTTTCTTTTGCAGGTGGCGTGGTTGTCGTAACATAATCATTCAGAGGAAACTATTAAATGAATTTTAACAGTTGATTCTCGCATCTCACTCAGATACACATGACAAGCAAGAAGGATCGTAATGCAGAAGCCCATCCGGCTGTACCATTTAACCACATCATCGGAGTGACAGATGACGGAGTTCCGGTACTGTCAAATGGCGAGGAGAAAGAACCGCACGATCCTCCCGAAGACTCTATTGCTCCACTTTACCATCCTCTATGCGGTTTAGAGAAGTTATCTGCTCCAAGTTCGCAGCCTTTCCGGACACTGGGGCGCAAATGGAATTGCATCGAGCTGGTTCGACGGTACTTAGCGGCACGAAAAGGTGTATGGCTTGAGAACGTGGAAGAAGCAAAACAGTTGTGGGAAGACGATGTGACATGCATTGACATTCGAGATCAGTCAACTAAGAGAACAAGACGAATGCCAAATCGAATTTCAAAGACGCCGGATGTGGGTGACGTTATTGTGTGGGCACCGTCCGCCCCGCATGAAGGCACTGGGGGACATGCGGCTATTGTGGTGGGGCTGACCAGCCATGCGGTGCACATAGTGGAGCAAGGGCATAACTGCAGGCGATGGGATCAGGGAAAGCACTTCAGTAGAGCCCTGCCGATCGTGGTGAATAATGTCAACAACGCTACCATTGAAAGCGAAGGCGTTCTGGGATGGGTTTCCATTGATAGCTGCCTTTTGAACCCCTCAGAGACGGACGTTGGGGATGATTATCGAATTATTACGGGCCGCGGACGCATCTTTCGGCAGCCGGTGGAACCTCAGGTGACGCTGCCATGGACAAACCCTCATTCTCTTCCAACGGAAAGCGAATTTTATTTGCGACGGTCTCTTGTCGACTCCGCTACTGGGAAAGCTAGATTGGCGGATGTACCCTCTGGGTTTTATCACATGGACTACAATATGTGGGCTCGACTACGACACGGAGCCCATTCGCTGCACAAAATTGCACTACAAGCCACACAAAGCGTGTTAGATGCACCGAACGCAGAAAGAATTCTGGAAGACTATTTTGGTATTCCCCACGAACTACACCAGTGTTTGCGTCGGTCATGGAGAACGACCCCGGCCTTCACTGGTCGTTTCGACTTCGGCACAGATGGATCTTCTGTAAAACTGCTGGAATACAATTGCGACTCCTCTGGGGCACTGTTGGAGTGCTGCGAGACACAAGAGAAGATGGCAAACTATTACGGTATTTTCGCTGGCAACTCCACTGGTTCTCTACTAAAAGGAAAAATACACGACTTTTTTTGCCACATAAAGAGACAAAAAAACATTTGTTCTTCAGATAATGCATTAATTCATTTTTTTATCGACGAAGACGATGAGGAACGGTACACGGCAATGTGCATGATGGAAGCCGCAGTGAGTGCTGGGTTTCGAGCAAAATTATATTCAACCCCAGCCGATTTTCATTTTTTTCAAAACGACCAGAGTCTTCCATCTAGAGAGCGTCGAGTCTTGGATAAAGACGATGAGTCGGTTGAGATCATCTGGAAGACATGGTCATGGGATACAGTTCTACACCAATATATCGCAGAACAAACCGAAAAAGACACCGGCGGAAAGGGGCAGCCCACCCTACCGGATTTACTGCTGAATACAACCATTTTCGTTTTTGAGCCTTTTTGGAAAGCCGTCACCGGAAGCAAGGCACTTCTTCCGTATATGTACCATTTAGCTCCGGACCACGAGTTTCTGCTGCCCTGCAGCTTTATGCTGACAGATGATATTTCGAGCCAACCATACATTTCCAAGCCTGTAAACGGGAGAGCGGGACAAAACATCACCATGTTCGACGGGCCAGCGGTTACTGCGGATGATCGAAAGGCGAATGACAACGCATCTCGGTCATTTTCAGATTTTAGTGAAACAAAATATCAGACAGATGACACGGCGGACGGGAGTGATGCTCCTTCTCGGAACTCCTTTGCAGCGTCCAAAGCAACCTCGTTTATTGAAATTGATAAAACATTGGAGAACAGCTCAGGGCGTTTTTACAACTCCGTTGTCGTCTACCAGCGACGACATTTTCTGCGAAAATTTGCTCATAAATTTTTCCCTATTTTCTGTGCCTGGATGGTAGCGGATAAATTCGGTGGGATAGTTGTTCGAGAAGATCAGTCGAAAATAACAACTCTCGACAGTCTCGTCGCCCCCGCCAGAGTCATACGAAGCGATGCCACTTTTAATCGAATGGAGCGTAACTATAAAGATGAGGATGACAATGAATAGAGATCTGATGCATTTTCCGGATATCTATTTTATTCCACCTTTAACTACCATACTTTTCAGGGGACCTGCAGTAGCACGTATTGTAGCTCAATTTTTTTTTTCTGCGGTTGTATACTGAGACCTAGGCTGGTTACACTTCATACTGGAGGTTTTATTGTACGTCAACAGACTAATTCATTTAGCGTTTCTTAATTAGTGCCACATAATTTCCACACGTTCTCCACTACTGTTCAAAATAAAATAAATATGTTTCTCAGTGTGTTGTACATCTTCATCTTGGGGAACTCTTTTTTTTTTTTGTTTGTCGTATGTACATCACCTTGTTTGCATCCACGTTTCTTCTTTTACTTTTCATTTTTAAATAAGCGTGTATATAATCATATTGACCTTCTGCGGAGAAAATGCCACAATGCATCGAATGCGGGCACTTTATGGAGGAAGCTATCCATCCAGAAACGAGAACGGTCAATCGATGCCCAAACTGCGACAAAGTGTGCGACACATACTACGAATTTGATGAAGTTCAAAAGTGGATCGATGTAGCGCTTCTTCGTAGACGAGCATGGGCCCATATTCTATTCAATGAACGCAGTATTTTTCTCAAATCTATTTACGTAGTTCTGCTTTGCTGCTGCATTGAGGCCTTCGTGGTAAGATCCAACGCAGTTTTATCGAGCGTAACCGCCGCTTCGGATGCAGGAACTGCCGCTTCGGGTCTCTCTTCCCTACATCTAGTTCGAATCATCAAAGGCCCGTATTTCCACATGATGAACTACACGGCAACTTTACCTCGGCTCATAATGTATGCCATTCAGGAGTTTGTCCTGCTCTCCGTAGCGGCTGCATGGATGGGGAACATTCTTCGGTCACGGTCAGGAAACCCGCTTCGCCGATGGATTTTTGCTGTGAGCCTCGCTGTTTCTTCCAAATTTTCCTACTGCATCTTCTTGACGTGGGTTACACCCACGCATCTCCTTCCGATCGTGGATGGAATTTTTTTTCTGTGGCTAACGCGAGCCTTCCGAATTCTCTTGGTCGATCAACCATGGATCATGACACTCCTGTGTGTCGCTGTGTGCGCCTTAGCGAGAGTATTTCTACGTTATGTTTCGGGATGGGCACCGCAACTTTTCTCTCTTTAAAAGATCTCGCGTTCATCTTGTTTCACAAAAAAAAAAAAAAACACATTATTAACAGCGCTGCAAACTATCTATGTATTCTGTATGGTATGGTGAAAGGAATAGTATGCTATGCGGTCCCTAGTGTCCACTACCGAACGTATTTCTTTCTTTGAACTCCGTTAACGCCTTTCGACGCCGAACGAGTCGACTCTAGATATCTCAGATAAGCAAGTGATCATCAAGACAACGGTCGGATGGAGCAATATACGGGCCATCAAAAAAGTGGAAAACCGCATGGAAAGGCAAGGCAGTCTTTAAAAACAAAGACATATACGATGGGGATTGGGAAAATGGTTTATTTTGTGGGGAGGGTGAGTATCTCTACGCAGATGGTTCTCAGTATAAAGGAGCGTGGAGAAACGGAAAACAAAACGGTGAAGGGAAAGCAACATTTAAAAGAGGAGATGAATACTTAGGGCACTGGGAGGATGGCATGTTTAATGGGCAAGGCACCTATACGTACAAAGATGGGTCTGTTTATGAGGGGTCATGGTTGAAAGGCCTTCAGAACGGACACGGCACGTACACGTCGGCAACGGGGAAAGGCAAATACACCGGAGAGTGGGGCAACGGAGAGCCGCATGGCAGAGGACGACTGGAGAAATCCAATGGCTCTTACTACGACGGAGACTGGAAGAATGGTCTTCAAAATGGCAAAGGTATGGCAAAATACGATGATCTTCAAACCGAATATCACGGTGATTGGAAGAACGGCAAAGAGAGTGGTGGAGGACATCTTAAATATCAGAATGTGTCAAAAGCAGTTAAATTTGACGAAGGTGGAATTGTTGATGAGGAGGTGTGCTTCCATTGTCTCGAAAGGCATGCTACGACTATTTTTGTGCCGTGTGGTCATGTTCGTCTTTGCCAGCGGTGTGCAAGTGAAGAAGAAGAAGAGAAGAAAAAAATGGGTCAGCACTTGACTTGCATCGAATGTAATATTCCAGTCGAGCGAATGATTCAACGACGTGATTAACTAAAGAAGGTCAGTGTATAAGTGTCGACAAATTGCAAAGATGCATGTTTATTTGTAGTGATCCTATTATTAGGGTGCAAAACGGGTTTGTTTCTTTGACTTTGAAGGATGTCAGCACGGATCCACTCTCTCCATGCTTAATCCTCGTAGAAGTGGCAGGGCGGGGGAGAAACCAAGCACAAGGTAATCCCTATTGAGGTACGGCGCCATACGTTGGTGGAGTGTCCGTCGACTGAAACAATTCATCTCAATACCTGTCTCAAAATAGTTTACGAACTTGTACCCCTTGTACGGGGGCTTGTATGATCAACGCTCTCTTCGATAACCCTCTTCTGAACCTTAACCCGCCTCCAATCTTCACTTTTGGTTCTTTGCTTGGCTACCTCTCCCCGTAACTACAACGATCTGTGCGAGGTGTGGGCCTCGCTCTTAGCTTATCAAGAGGTCTCAGGTCCTGAGGTCACACACCAGGTGTTGTCTCACACCTAGGATATCACTATCATCGGGCCCCTTGATGACGTACAACGAACATTGGATTACCTTGCGTCAGCTTTTGACGGCTTTGGCTTTCACGACTTTGCTCACAAGCTGATCGATGATTGCTATATAGATGTGTTGTTGTTTTCCAAAAGCAGTTCCCTAACTAGGCGTGACGTACCAATCGTACAATATATTTCGACTCCTGGCTGGTTGGACCATTCCTTCACCGGAGTGAGGCAGCTCAACACAAGGACGTCACGACAAGACCGTCACACAGATCAAAGACTAGAGGATACCGGTCTCTTCTGATGTATGTGACGGTCTTGTCCTGACGTCCTTGTGTTGAGCTGCCTCACTCCACGAGTTTTTACGAGATTTTTTTTTTTTTTTAAATCTTTCTAAAAATCGAGTCCACCAAACAAAGAAAAAAAGGTGGAGGATGGGAAAATAAAACTTTTGCCTAAAATGAATTTTGGGACCTGAAAAAGGACAATCGTTTGCCTAGTGGTGTGCACATTTTAATTTGAAGAAAAGGGCTAAATACAAGGAAGAAAGAGACGAAAAAAAAAACCGCAGACGTAAAATTAAACACGACGGAACAAACCTTTACTCATTAGAAACCGAAGATGAAGATCAAAGGAAAAACCTCATGCGGAACAAGAAGTAAAATTTTAATATGTCTATTTTTATTTTTATTTATAATAGAGAGAGAGAGCGAAAGATAAGTTTCAGTAACATAAAGTTTCGAAATAGAATAACTGCATAATGAGATGGTTACTATATAAATATAGAACGTGAAGTGCGTGAAGTATGAGTAAATAAAACAGGGAAATTCATGAGGAGCGAAAGGAGTACCTTAATTAATCATCACTGTTGATAATCTCTTTAATTCATCTCTCCGCACTCGTCGCTGAACATCCGGGTTCCTTCCCGTGAAACTTTCCTATATTGACGGCTCCGATTTCCTGGGTATGTTTGGCCTCGTGACCAAATGGGATGTGAATGCTGCTTTCAAAGCTACGGGCGTGGCGGGATGGTGACTGTGGTTCGGTCACAACGATGGATGACGCACCCGGCGTGGAGCAATCTGGGGTACTTGGTGGGGGAACCAGCTAGCCCCTGCCTGCGCAATTTCCCACAGGCCGATGAAGTGATCCAGAGCGGCCTCGCCATTCGGTACACGGTGGACGTGCTCTGTTTAAAAAGGGTTGTACTGCTTTCTGGCACCGATTACGACGGCGCGTATGGACACGAGGCCAACGACTTGATGAGGGCGTACCTGTATTCTGCTGTACCTGTAGTTCTAGGCTGTTAGTCCTACCTGAATTGTGCCGGGTACGTCCTGGAGATGAACTACTTTATCTTCACAACCACTTCTGACTCGTACACTTCCTTCACCGCACTAAATGCCCAGCCAGTCATGTAGTATTATGTGGTAAAGGCCTTCGCTAAGAAACGTGTGCAGGACAATAAAAAGAGCGGCAGCATGATCATGTTCGGCGGGGTCTCTTCGCTAGCAGCAGGCTGGTTAAAACCATCATCGTCATCTCCCCTGCGAACAGTTCCCAGCGGCTTTTCGCCACATTTGCAAAGTAAATGGCACATGAAACCAGCTTGGGGTACATCAAACTGTTCAACTAGCGGTACACATGGACCGTCAGTACGGGGCCCGACGAACACCTGTTCACTGTTGCAGGGTGTCTGGCCGGAACGATCATTGTCCACCTAGTTTGTTTGGGCCGTTTCGGTTCGGCGCACTTCCATTCCTCCGGCGACGGCCCAACGCGTGCCGGATACAGTTCTGTCGCCTGTCTGCCGCCAGCGTGTTGTAGTTTGCGAGGAAGGCATTAGATTTGCTTTACAAGACAAAGAAAAACGTTTAATACCTCAAACGGGCGAGCGGAAATGCCTTATTACAGACCAAGAAGAGACGGTGTATGGGCGAAACAGCATAGTAAGCAACACGTTCCATTTCAAAAGAACAACAGGTTTGGATATATATTTTTTGTCACGGATCGCCCTCCCACTCATCGCACCACATTTTCTTGAGTCGCTGGCTGCGTTGAGAAGTACGCCTTCCTCTTCTCTCTCCTTCGCTCCTTTATCCCTGTCGACATATACGTTGTTTCTCCCGATTTGCCCCTGCGCTTAGTTCGCATTATTTATTTTCCTTTCTTTTTCGTAGACTATCGGTTTCCCATGTGGCGCCTCCCCTGTTCTCGTAGCCAACTTCTATCGACTCGCTGCCTCCTTCGGCCTTACCATGGCGTACCCCTGAGCCGGGAAGTGATGGAGATGCTGCAGCCCCTCCTGGACCAACAGCAGGTCAGTCAAGAACAGCTACGGGCCTTTGAAGAGCAACAACAGGCCCTTCAAGAGCAGCAACAGGCCCTTCAAGAGCAGCTACGGGCCATTCAAGGGCTAGGCGGCAGGAGGGCCGGCAGCGTAATCCCCGGCCCAGCGTCCATCCCACCGACCCCAGATGACGCTCCGACCGGGGTGCGTGATGCCAACAGCACACCGCTGCAGAGCTTTCCGAGAGTTCTCGGATGACTGCTGAGGTGACGGATCGATTGAGTGCCGCTGTGCGTCAGATCCCAGCAGACCTCGATGCCCTGAGTGGTGCCGTCGCCGACGGGGTGGATGTGATGATGAGGGTGAGGGTGGATCTAACACAGAGGTGGGATAAGAATACATTCTTTGGCTATTCGCGTGTCCCCGCCTTGTCGCTGCTGATCCGTCGTGTGGAGCTGGAGGCGGTGCTGGCGTGCCTCGAGAACCCAGCAGCAATTGACTTCACTCGCACTAGCGATGAGGACACCACCCCCATCCACGAGATTGCGTTGGCCAACACTGCTGGCTGGCCCGAGTACAATCGGCGCGTGCTGAGCGCCGTGGTGGACCGCATCGCGCGACACCCGACGGACAAGGTGGACTGGTCCATGAGGATGCGGTATAGAAGTGGGTGCGAAGTGGACCTGCTTTCCCTTTCGGCAGAGCATCTGCTGCTCTCTGTTTTCTGGCCCGTAGTGCAGAGCGATGTGTCGTACTTTGCAGACCAGACGAAGCGGATGCGGCTGACTAGGGAGGTCTGGGCGGTGGACTGGGCTGCGCTGGGGCCTGAGGGGCAGCGGCACTTAATCAAGAAGAAAGCCCAATTTATCGATGCGGATGAAGCTACGAGCCGGCTGTGCATTTCGTGTCAGAGGTATCCTGAGCCGTACTACACTACCATCTGTAAATGCCTCGCGGCCGGAGCGGATGTGATGCTGAAATGCCGCGATGGCAAAGCGATACTCACATATTATATCCGCAATGGTCTCATGGAGGTGGTGCAGTGTCTGCTGAAGACACCTCACAGCATTGACTTCACCGTTAGGGATAGTAACGGATGGACACCGGTGCACTTGGTTACTGCGCTACGCAGTGAACCGGGGAAGTTCCGCTAGCTGCAGCGCCTCCTGCTGCATCGTATCGAGCAGCACCCCCAGAAGGACATCGTGGACTGGGGGAAGAAGGACTATGATGGATTTGACCCGATTACCAAGGCAGCATTCGATGGTCTTCTCGCCCCCTTTGTGGAAGTGGTGTTCCGCGAGCGGCCGGTGCCGTACTTCACCGACCACCCGGGGAAGATCCAAATCACCTGTGTGGCCATTCGTTCGGATGTGAAGCAACTGCCGGAGGCGGATCTCATGCGGTTCGACTTCACCAGGGGTTTTTGATGGAAGGCGTAAACCCCCAATACACACATACACAAAATAAAATAATAATTGAATAGTTGAATAATTAAGCATTTTATGTGTAAGAATGTGCTATACGTGTAGTAGCGCAACCTCCCCTGATTGTCCGCTCTGGGACCAAATGTGGTCATGAGCTTCCTTAGCTCGGTATCTGAAAAGCGGATGAGTTTCTGGTGCGGCCCTCGAATTCGAATGAGCTCTCGTATTTGTGCAGCCATCTCCCCCGGGAGCTTCGCGTAGCGATCTTGGCGATACGGGTGGTTCTTTACAGTCTTCGGCAGCGTGATCCAGTCGAGAACCAGAACATTGCGATCCATTTCTCGAAAGCACTTGGTAGTCAACTCGGAGATCTCCACTCATCTTTTTGATCAAATCGTTTTTGTTTTTTTGAGGAGTACCTTAGCGAAAGGCTAAGGCAAACGAAATATTACTGCACAGATACAAATAGAAAAACAATACAGCGGAGTGGACAGAAGGAAGTAACAGCAGCAGCACACTCGTGTTGTTCAGATGGGGAGGAGCACCAAAGAAGTCTCCACATTGTTTCGCCTCTATTCTCCTGACTCTTTCCTTTCTCCCGTTTTTTCTCTTTATTCCGATCGCAGGGTCGTATTATAATTTATTGATATTTTTCAATAGGGTTGAAGTTCCCAAGAAGTGTCGATACCCTGTATCTATTGGCAGAGCTCCCATCAGTCTCTATTGAGTGAATTGCCGAACCACAGGTGAAAATGGGAACTGAATCTTCTAAACCAGGAATAATTATCGGATTGCATAATGCGTCGCTTGTCGATTTGGTGGAAATCAAAGGGCAATTGGTTGAAGCAAAAGGGGGAACACTGGAAAGCGTACTAGAAATAGTGGATAGAAGCTTATTGGACCTTGGCTGGTCCAATTGTAAACGCAGTGAGATAAAAAAAATACTTCAAACATATACTAGAGGCAAAGAGCATTACTACAATGATAATGAAGATAACGTACCCCAAACCACTTTACTCGTTAAC
This sequence comes from Vickermania ingenoplastis, assembly GCA_010157825.1. Lineage (NCBI taxonomy): Eukaryota > Euglenozoa > Kinetoplastea > Trypanosomatida > Trypanosomatidae > Vickermania > Vickermania ingenoplastis. The sequence goes on along the minus strand of VFSE01000230.1, from coordinate 12,499 downwards.
AACTACAAAGGGCAGTCTTTTTTTGTTAAATTATCTCGCTCCTCGATTCCCTCCGCAACTCCACTGTACGACGTCCACTACCATTTACAAACGGATTCACTCATCACCAATGATAACCACTACTTCATGATTCACCTCACAGGCTCAAAAATAGATGCTGTAGATGTACAGCAATCGTCGATTCCCTCTTCCATTACCAAAGAGATGCGCGACTGTCTTGAGAAAAGCGATTTTTTTGACGCAAAAAAAATATTCTGCGATACTTTCCTTACAAGGAATTAAAAAGAAAAAGGGAGCGACTAATAGCGTACTATTAGCCCACCAGGCTATCAGCGGGATTAAGCGGCATCTGTAGGCCTGGGCACGCCCCCCGGCTTTGCGCTTGAGTAGGACAGGTAGGCGCTCTGCCTCGTGTGGCCAACGCGCCTAGACTGGCTAGTTGGTATTGCCTCTTTCCTGTGCCTGCGCTCGTATGTGGGGAGAGACGTAGCCTATTCTGATACGTATTTTTTGTGCACCGACCACTGCGGCGGTGCACCAGCATTCTCTTTGATTTACTCTATGTGTGCTACGGTGGTAGCGTAAACGAAACCATACCTGCAGGGACAGAGCAGTCTGTTCCTTTTTGGATTGTGGCTGTGCTGCGGCAGAGACCGCTGTGCGCCCCACTCCCTCCGGGACGTTGTGTGTTCGTGGCGCTGGCGCCTGCTGCGCTGCTTCGGCCGAAGCGTATTCGCGGCGCTGTTGGTGCTGCTGCCACGGGCCTCCTGCAGTTGCGCAGGGACCGCGCTTCCGGACCCATGTGCTTCTTCCCTCGCCCTCTTTTCTTTTTTTTTCCCCTGCAATAGCTTTCAAGTCGTTTTTTTTGTTGTTTTCTTGCATGTGGGAGATGCTCGGTGGAAGCTACGGCGCCTTTTCGTTGTTATTGATGCGCCGCTGGTAACGGTCGCTGTTGTGTATACAGGTGTGGGTGCCGCCTTAGATGTGTAGCGCGGCAGTGTGAGCTGAAAGTGTGCGGCATGCGGTGGTCTATGGGGAGGTACTGGACTTGCATGATGGTTTATTTTGATTTACTTTATGCTGCGGGATGTGTAACCCTCTGTCCTTATACTGGAACTGGCATGCATTACAGAGGGATGAGCAGTGAACAAAGCGGAGTAATGAATGGCGGAGTTCTCCACGACCGAATGTGTGGAAGAGCTGGGTCGTTGCCGCTGTGTTTTGTGAAGCTTTGCTCCTGGGTTGGCTTTTGCCTGGTGCAGTATTTTAACATTCTTCTGTTGCTTTTACTTTTTGGATACTGTAGCTGTATCATAGTTTGTTCTTTGAACATCTTGTTATCAGAGATTTTCTTATGGGTAAAAGATGTCAAATGCATTCATCAAGTTTGGGGGTACTCGTGTTATGCCATAACGCAAGCCTGTGATACATCACAAGCTTTCTCCATTGTCTTGTTCATGTTCCACTAGTTTTCTCTCCCTACTTTACTCCTCATCATTCCTCTCGCCTGTGCTCTCAATAGTCTGGAGGCTTTTCAGCAGGTCTGTGTGATGGTACCCTAGCCAGTTACTTATAAGAAAAGAACTAAAATAGATAGCAAAACAACGGGAATAGGTTGAACGAGTCTTGAGGATCGGTGACCCTCTCGTATGTGAATAGTGTATGGCTCAACGCAGGACGTGGGACTGAATGAGGCTTTCTCCTCCTTTGTTTCTTGCTGTTCTATTCTCGTTCTCTTCGGACTGTGTAGCATTTTGCGTGTCAGTATGGCCGAGAAAACAGGGGAAAACCCGTGGATCAGTCTGGGCATGTTCCTTATTGATGCTTTTAAACATCACAACTATACTTTCTTTATCAAGGAGGAGTTCAAAGGTGAGTCAGTTGTCTCTAAAGGAGGTTTTTCTCAGTTGTGGTCCCGCACTAATCGCTGCTGTATGAAAGGTTTGCCCCTGGAGGAAGCAAAGGAAGCCATTGAAAGTTTTATCTACAACTGCGTTGAGGAAAACGAAAGGGATGAAGTAATAAAGTGTGTGGAGGGTATGAGGAGACACAGTTGTTTGGATTTCGATAATAGTTTCGATACTTTGAGTTATGATCCAAAAAGTAATGTCAAGGCGTCTGTATTTGGCATTACGCGTCCTAACACAGGTAGCAAGATATTTTCGGTCACCTTAAAACCATCGACAAAATACAGCGGGCTCTTTGATATAGGTATTCTTTTTGGTGTTACCTCTTTTACACTAGCTCCAACTGTACGGATTAGCCCGATAACTAAAAGGAATCTTTATTTTTATTGTTCTGTAGCCTGGGTGGTCTTGTACCGGAGTTCAAAAGTTTGCTTTGTAAATACTATAGAGTTTTTCTGTAGAAAGCTGTTAAATAGTACTCTTTCTCTTATTGTTTCTTATTTTTTTAATTCTTTTTTGTAGAGAGTTGTAGCTTAAGCAAAGTGCTGATGGTTGTTCAGGTTCTTTTTAGCGTATTGTGTCAGATGGTCTGTGAGGCTCTACGAAATAATGATGGTGCTTTTTATTCGCGGACGACTACTGTTGATAGTGAGTTGATTGAAAAAAATGAATTCTCTCAGTACAATAAAAGCGTTAGATATACCGTTGGGAAAGGACTTACACTTACGGAGGCCAAAGAGGAAGTGCGCTCATTTGTTGGTTTGTGTGTTGATGCGCCCGACAACGAAGTGGTAATGAATGTCTTGGACAGCTGTCTCAATAATAGTGCACGAGAAGCATCTATACAATTAAACTCGTTTGATTTCAACACGAAACGTGAGGGAGAGTTTACAGTCAGTGTTTCTCTTGGAAATGCACATGTTGTGTCCAAGCTTTTTGGAGCACACGTGCGAGAATCCATCAACTACAGTGGATGCTATGACATGTGCGCTATATTTGGCTTCGTCCAATTTCAACTAGCTCCAAACATATTGATACAACGATACCATACAACCACAAGTATTATTTTTTTATCCTCTACAGAAACGGTACGATACGAAAAAAAATACGTAGAACAAAATTTGAATTCCAATGATGTTGTTTATTTTGCGAACGACACCCTTCGTGCCGCTGCGACACGGCTTCATACCCTCTTTGATCAACTAGTGAGCAGTTAGCTTCTAGATCGCAACTACCTTTCCTTAACTGCTTTGGTAAACAGTTGGCAGAAAACGCTCTCCAGCCTTGACACACCACCTCGACCGGTACTTCGTGACTGCAGGAGAAATTTAACCTAACAGTGATGCCATGCTGTTATGGAAGTATCGTGATCTTGAGCTACAAAAGAGGGTACTTTCCGCCAAGGGTTTCCCTCGGTCATGCTCCTAACTTTACTCTTCTGACCCGCCGTGCAGTGGGCGACGCGGTGCTCACACACGATACCATGGGGCCGGAAAGAGTAGCTCGCGTACCGTCCACGATGGATCGCCCCGGAAAGGCTGCACTAGCCGAGTAACTGTCGTTCTACTGCCGAACATATGAGCCCGGTTTTACTTTTTTTCTTAGTGAGCGGGGGATGGCGCTGCAATTTTTTTTTTTAGAAAATGAATTGAGTGCTACGGTGGTAGCGTAAACGAAACCATACCTGCAGGGACAGAGCAGTCTGTTCCTTTTTGGATTGTGGCTGTGCTGCGGCAGAGACCGCTGCGCGCCCCACTCCCTCCGGGACGTTGTGTGTTCGTGGCGCTGGCGCCTGCTGCGCTGCTTCGGCCGAAGCGTGGCCTGCGGCGCTGTTGGTGCTGCTGCCACGGGCCTCCTGCAGTTGCGCAGGGACCGCGCTTCCGGACCCATGTGCTTCTTCCCTCGCCCTCTTTTCTTTTTTTTTCCCCTGCAATAGCTTTCAAGTCGTTTTTTTTTTGTTGTTTTCTTGCATGTGGGAGATGCTCGGTGGAAGCTACGGCGCCTTTTTCGTTGTTATTGATGCGCCGCTGGTAACGGTCGCTGTTGTGTATACAGGTGTGGGTGCCGCCTTAGATGTGTAGCGCGGCAGTGTGAGCTGAAAGTGTGCGGCATGCGGTGGTCTATGGGGAGGTACTGGACTTGCATGATGGTTTATTTTGATTTACTTTATGCTGCGGGATGTGTAACCCCTCTGTCCTTATACTGGAACTGGCATGCATTACAGAGGGATGAGCAGTGAACAAAGCGGAGTAATGAATGGCGGAGTTCTCCACGACCGAATGTGTGGAAGAGCTGGGTCGTTGCCGCTGTGTTTTGTGAAGCTTTGCTCCTGGGTTGGCTTTTGCCTGGTGCAGTATTTTTAACATTCTTCTGTTGCTTTTACTTTTTGGATACTGTAGCTGTATCATAGTTTGTTCTTTGAACATCTTGTTATCAGAGATTTTCTTATGGGTAAAAGATGTCAAATGCATTCATCAAGTTTGGGGGTACTCGTGTTATGCCATAACGCAAGCCTGTGATACATCACAAGCTTTCTCCATTGTCTTGTTCATGTTCCACTAGTTTTCTCTCCCTACTTTACTCCTCATCATTCCTCTCGCCTGTGCTCTCAATAGTCTGGAGGCTTTTCAGCAGGTCTGTGTGATGGTACCCTAGCCAGTTACTTATAAGAAAAGAACTAAAATAGATAGCAAAACAACGGGAATAGGTTGAACGAGTCTTGAGGATCGGTGACCCCTCTCGTATGTGAATAGTGTATGGCTCAACGCAGGACGTGGGACTGAATGAGGCTTTCTCCTCCTTTGTTTCTTGCTGTTCTATTCTCGTTCTCTTCGGACTGTGTAGCATTTTGCGTGTCAGTATGGCCGAGAAAACAGGGGAAAACCCGTGGATCAGTCTGGGCATGTTCCTTATTGATGCTTTTAAACATCACAACTATACTTTCTTTTTGAAGGAGGAGTTCAAAGGTGAGTCAGTTGTCTCTAAAGGAGGTTTTTCTCAGTTGTGGTCCCGCACTAATCGCTGCTGTATGAAAGGTTTGCCCCTGGAGGAAGCAAAGGAAGCCATTGAAAGTTTTATCTACAACTGCGTTGAGGAAAACGAAAGGGATGAAGTAATGAAGTGTGTGGAGGGTATGAGGAGACACAGTTGTTTGGATTTCGATAATAGTTTCGATACTTTGAGTTATGATCAAAAAAGTAATGTCAAGGCGTCTGTATTTGGCATTACGCGTCCTAACAAAGGTAGCAAGATATTTTCGGTCACCTTAAAACCATCGACAAAATACAGCGGGCTCTTTGATATAGGTATTCTTTTTGGTGTTACCTCTTTTACACTAGCTCCAACTGTACGGATTAGCCCGATAACTAAAAAGGAATCTTTATTTTTATTGTTCTGTAGCCTGGGTGGTCTTGTACCGGAGTTCAAAAGTTTGCTTTGTAAATACTATAGAGTTTTTCTGTAGAAAGCTGTTAAATAGTACTCTTTCTCTTATTGTTTCTTATTTTTTAATTCTTTTTTTGAGAGTTGTAGCTTAAGCAAAGTGCTGATGGTTGTTCAGGTTCTTTTTAGCGTATTGTGTCAGATGGTCTGTGAGGCTCTACGAAATAATGATGGTGCTTTTTATTCGCGGACGACTACTGTTGATAGTGAGTTGATTGAAAAAATGAATTCTCTAGTACAATAAAAGCGTTAGATATACCGTTGGGAAAGGACTTACACTTACGGAGGCCAAAGAGGAAGTGCGCTCATTTGTTGGTTTGTGTGTTGATGCGCCCGACAACGAAGTGGTAATGAATGTCTTGGACAGCTGTCTCAATAATAGTGCACGAGAAACATCTATACAATTAAACTCGTTTGATTTCAACACGAAACGTGAGGGAGAGTTTACAGTCAGTGTTTCTCTTTGAAATGCACATGTTGTGTCAAGCTTTTGGAGCACACGTGCGAGAATCCATCAACTACAGTGGATGCTATGACATGTGCGCTATATTTGGCTTCGTCAATTTCAACTAGCTCAAACATATTGATACAACGATACCATACAACCACAAGTATTATTTTTTATCCTCTACAGAAACGATACGAAAAAAAATACGTAGAACAAAATTTGAATTCAATGATGTTGTTTATTTTGCGGACGACACCCTTCGTGCCGCTGCGACACGGCATCTTTTGATCAACTAGTGAGCAGTTGCTTCAGATCGCAACTACCTTTCATGCTGCGGTGAAACAGTTGGCAGAAAACGCTCTCCAGCGACACACCACCTCGACCGGTGGGCTGCAGGAGAAATTTAACCTAACAGTTTGCCATGCTTTGTTATGGAGTATCGTGATCGAGCTACAAAGAGGGTACTTTCCGCCAAGGGTTTCTCGGTGGTGCTCTAACTTTAAGCCCGCCGTGCGGTGGGCGACGCGGTGTACCACGATGCCATGGGGCCGGAAAGAGTAGCTCGCGTACGTCCGTTGGATCGCCCGGAAAGGTGCACTAGCCAGTAACTGTCGTTCTAGCCGAACATATAGCCCGGTTTATTTTTTTTTTTGCGTGGGCGGGGATGGCGCTGCAATTTTTTTTTTGAAAATGAATTGAGTGCTACGGTGGTAATAAACGAAACCATACCTGCAGGGACAGAGCAGTCTGTTTTTTTGGGACGTTGGCTGCGGCGGACCGCTGCGCGCCCTCCCTCCGGGCGTTGTGTGTTCGTGGCGGCGCTGCTGCGCGCTTCGGCCAGCGTGGCCTGCGGCGCTGTTGGTGCTGCTGCCACGGGCCTCCTGCAGTTGCGCAGGGACCGCGCTTCGGACCCATGTGCTTCTTCCCTCGCCCTCTTTTTTTTTTTCCCCTGCAATAGCTTTCAAGTCGTTTTTTTTGTTGTTTTCTTGCATGTGGGAGATGCTCGGTGGAAGCTACGGCGCCTTTTCGTTGTTATTGATGCGCCGCTGGTAACGGTCGCTGTTGTGTATACAGGTTGGGTGCCGCCTTTATGGTAGCGCGGCGTGTGGCTGAAAGTGTGCGGCATGCGGTGGTCTATGAGGAGGTACTGGACTTGCATGACGGTTTATTTTGATTTACTTTATGCTGCGGGATGTAACCCTCTGTCCTTATACTGGAACTGGCTGCACAGAGAGGATGAGCAGTGAACAAAGCGGAGTAATGAATGGCGGAGTTCTCCACGACCGAATGTGTGGAAGAGCTGGTCGTTGCCGCTGTGTTTTGTGAAGCTTTGCTCCTGGGTTGGCTTTTGCCTGGTGCAGTATTTTTAACATTCTTCTGTTGCTTTTACTTTTGGATACTGTAGCTGTATCATAGTTTGTTCTTTGAACATCTTGTTATCAGAGATTTTCTTATGGGTAAAAGATGTCAAATGCATTCATCAAGTTTGGGGTACTCGTGATGCCATAACGCAAGCCTGTGATACATCACAAGCTTTCTCCATTGTCTTGTTCATGTTCCACTAGTTTTCTCCCTACTTTACTCCTCATCATTTCTCGCCTGTGCTCAATAGTCAGGAGGCTTTTCAGCAGGTCTGTGTGATGGTACCCAACAAGTTACTTATAAGAAAAGAACTAAAATAGATAGCAAAACAACGGGAATAGGTTGAACGAGTCTTGAGGATCGGTGACCCTCTCGTATGTGAATAGTGTATGGCTCAACGCAGGACGTGGGACTGAATGAGGCTTTCTCCTCCTTTGTTTCTTGCTGTTCTATTCTCGTTCTCTTCGGACTGTGTAGCATTTTGCGTGTCAGTATGGCCGAGAAAACAGGGGAAAACCCGTGGATCAGTCTGGGCATGTTCCTGATGCTTTTAAACATCACAACTATACTTTCTTTATCAAGGAGGAGTTCAAAGGTGAGTCAGTTGTCTCTAAAGGAGGTTTTCTCAGTTGTGGTCCCGCACTAATCGCTGCTGTATGAAAGGTTTGCCCCTGGAGGAAGCAAAGAAGCCATTGAAAGTTTTATCTACAACTGCGTTGAGGAAAACGAAAGGGATGAAGTAATGAAGTGTGGAGGGTATGAGGAGACACAGTTGTTTGATTTCGATAATAGTTTCGATACTTTGAGTTATGATCCAAAAAAGTAATGTCAAGGCGTCTGTATTTGGCATTACGCGTCCTAACACCGTAGCAAGATATTTTCGGTCACCTTAAAACCATCGACAAAATACAGCGGGCTCTTTGATATAGGTATTCTTTTGGTGTTACCTCTTTTACACTAGCTCCAACTGTACGGATTAGCCCGATAACTAAAAGGAATCTTTATTTTTATTGTTCTGTAGCCTGGGTGGTCTTGTACCGGAGTTCAAAAGTTTGCTTTGTAAATACTATAGAGTTTTTCTGTAGAAAGCTGTTAAATAGTACTCTTTCTCTTATTGTTTCTTATTTTTTAATTCTTTTGTAGAGAGTTGTAGCTTAAGCAAGTGCTGATGGTTGTTCAGGTTCTTTTAGCGTATTGTGTCAGATGGTCTGTGAGGCTCTACGAAATAATGATGGTGCTTTTTATTCGCGGACGACTACTGTTGATAGTGAGTTGATTGAAAAAAATGAATTCTCTCAGTACAATAAAAGCGTTAGATATACCGTTGGGAAAGGACTTACACTTACGGAGGCCAAAGAGGAAGTGCGCTCATTTGTTGGTTTGTGTGTTGATGCGCCCGACAACGAAGTGGTAATGAATGTCTTGGACAGCTGTCTCAATAATAGTGCACGAGAAGCATCTATACAATTAAACTCGTTTGATTTCAACACGAAACGTGAGGGAGAGTTTACAGTCAGTGTTTCTCTTGGAAATGCACATGTTGTGTCCAAGCTTTTTGGAGCACACGTGCGAGAATCCATCAACTACAGTGGATGCTATGACATGTGCGCTATATTTGGCTTCGTCCAATTTCAACTAGCTCCAAACATATTGATACAACGATACCATACAACCACAAGTATTATTTTTTTATCCTCTACAGAAACGGTACGATACGAAAAAAAATACGTAGAACAAAATTTGAATTCCAATGATGTTGTTTATTTTGCGGACGACACCCTTCGTGCCGCTGCGACACGGCTTCATACCCTCTTTGATCAACTAGTGAGCAGTTAGCTAGATCGCAACTACCTTTCCTTAACTGCTTTGGTAAACAGTTGGCAAAAACGCTCCAGCCTTGACACACCACCTCGACCGGTACTTCGTGACTGCAGGAGAAATTTAACCTAACAGTGATGCCATGCTGTTATGGAAGTATCGTGATCTTGAGCTACAAAAGTTAAGGTTAGTTGGGGGTTGAGGGTTGGGTTGGGTTAGGTTTTGCGGGTTAGGTTAGGGTTAGGGTTAGGGTTGGGGTTGCAAGGGTTAAAAGGTTAGGGTTGGGAGGTTAGGGTTGCGGTTAGAGTTAAGGGTTAAGGTTAGGGTTGGGTTGGTTGGGTTGCGAGGTTAACCTACTGATTGCAACAAGGTACAGGAATGCCACGAAGAGACAGCGAAATAATTGCAGAAGTGAGTTAGTAACTCAGCATCATTGAAGCGTAGTGACATATGAATATATGCTCTTGATTTTCCTTTTATTTCCTCCTCTTTCCCTTGACCAACAGCAGCAAGATCTCAACTCACAATACATTCAAAAAAAAAAGGATGTCAAAGCCAGGGAAAAGGAACAGGCCTTTGCCGACTTTAGAGAAGTGCTATCATGAGGCGTGGGCACGCCACAATAGGAAAGAGATTTCAGACGAGGAGTTCGCCATGCAGAAGATCATGATATTTGGTGCTGGGGTCCAGGCCGTTGAACAGCCGCGAGTCAACGTGACTGTTGACACATCAGGAATAAACGCGGCTTTCGCCAAGCAGTTGAGTACCAGCGGCACCCGTGGCGCAGCAGCAGGACCAGTGCCAACACAGTTACGACCGGTTGCAGGAAGAGGCAAGAAAAGGGCGTCGTCGAGATTGAAGAAGGAGGTGGAGGAGAGGCAAAGAGCGGAGAGCTGGCGCCAATGGAGGTGATGTGCCTTCAGTACCTCCTTTCTACGACGACAAGCCCGATGAGGCGAGGACGATGCTCTCCCTTATTTTCCTCCGCACCACGTTGGCAAACCGTTTCCAGCTGCACAACTGGGGTGCGATCGCCCGGCAGATGCTCCCGGCCGATGTCACTCAGTACGGTGGTATCATGAAGGATCTTCCCTTCCCGCTCTTTCCGCCGGAGGTGTGCCGTCTGACAAACGAGAAGGTTTTTCGGCTTACTCGGCTCCTCTGGCGGTGCTGCGCAGAAAGATCCGCGCACAAGGTTGGAGAAGCTCTACCGAAACCCCAGGGAAGAACAGCACGTTCTCCGTGGGGGTGCGATGGATCCGGTGTACGATGGCAGTGGTCGTCAAACCGCAGCCATCGATTCATCTGAGGTGAAGACAATGATCGCTTCGATGCAAAGGGAGCTGTCAGAGCTTCGCTCACAGTTGATGGCGGAAAAGGAAAAGCAGCGGCACGAGTTCTTCCCGGACGGCCCGAATGGAAGAGGCAGGGGTTCCAGAGGACCTCGTCGCCAAGACAGCGCACAGCGCTATGGGGGTGAAGCGGAGGCAAAAAACGAGTAGAGGTACCCCGATCCGCCGCACCCCAGCAGCCGAAGCCGAGTCGCCAAGCTGCTTTTTTCTTGGGAGGTGATTTCGCTCACGGAATGACATCGAACACGGAGCTCGATGCAATCTTCCAGCGGTACCTCCCAAAGGACAGGGTACTTTGTGCAGCGCTCTACCATCGCTAGACAGCGAGTTGGTTGCGCGCATCAAGGTGCAACACGGAGAGGTAGTCTGTACTTCCCACTCTTCGTCCGACATCACTGGATCGCAGGTGTCGTTCGACGCAACAAGGGAAACAGCTACTCTCTTGAGCTACGTGACTCCGCCCCATCACCTATCGTGCACAAGGATCTCGCACGGGCGTTGAAGTCCACTTGGCCGGAGTTGGCCATCCACTCGGTGCGCTTCCCACGACAGAAAGCAGGTAGCAATGACTGCGGTCTTTATATGGCTGCCGCTTTCTTCAGCGTACGCAGGTCCCAATCAAGTGCCCCAAAACGGTGGGAGCCAAGCTCCGAAAACTTTTTATCACAGCTGAAGAGACGGAAATGGACAGCTCCGTTTTTCTCAGCAGGATAAGAACCCTTTCTTGTCGACGGACAACAAAATCGAAGGGGAGAGCCGGATGAGGAGTTACCATCCGCCCCCACAGAACAGGGTGCCCCCATGGGCCGGAGGCGTTCGACCCTTTCCCGGCGCCGAGGATCTTTCACTATCCGTCAGATCTTTCAGCATCGACGATGCGGTAGACGGTGCGCCTCGTCCAACGGAACAAGAACATCGCTACAACGCCCGGACGCTCTCCAGGAGAGCACGCATACCGTCGGTGGAGTGGGATCGCGCACACGCCCGTGGCATAGCGCACCACCTTGCGTCTACCGCCTTACTAAACATTGGTGATGGCAAAACGCTCCCTCAACTTGAACAGCATCGGAATGCGTTCTTACAGACTGAAGAGACGGTTGGGCTCCAGAAGCCCCGTCGAACGTCACTCAGGCAATGAAGAACAACGCCACTATTCACCGATGGGGTGAGAGGATAGACCCACAGATAGTGGAACGTGGCGCGATGTACGTGGCGGCGGCAGAGGACGAACGTTACCGGAAAGCATTGGGCGTCTCCGTTTCGTGGCGGGCACACCCGGTTGTCTTGACAGTAAAAGCACAGATGCTGCACAGTTTCTGCGTAACCACAAATTGTGCTTTTGCAGCTGTTGGTGTATACCTCGAGGCGGCGTCAATTACGCCTATCGAAGCAACACCCAAGACGACGGTGGCGTTCGGCACGCACGACAATCGGCTAACTCAGATGATTCGACCCAAAGGCCTTCGCACAGTAGACCTACAGCGGCGCAGACACGCCAGAGCACCGTCGGCGGCGTGAAGATCAAAGATGAGTTAGACGAGATACTGGGGGTGGTTCCAAAGCGCCATTTAAACCCTTTAAACCGCCCAGGCAGCCCGGAGTGGGGCCGGAACGACTGGAGGATGGGGACTAGAGCCCCAGCGACCCCCACATGTCAGCGGGTGGGCCGCCCTGACAGAGCGACACGGCAAAGCACCTTGTCTGCCTCCGGCCTAAAGAATATGCCAGCAGACCTGTGCAGACTCAATCTGGCCTCGGCAGTATTGGAAATAGTTCGGCGAGATGCAAAGCAGAGGAAATGGAAAGCATCAACGGTAGCGAAGGTGCACGGCTTACGCGGGGCCCTCGAGACCTTCCACTGTACACGACGCAGCAGAAACGATTCTCCTCACGGATTACCCAGAGTGGAAGTCAGCAACTGCAGCAATCAAGCGCTTGGAACGGGAGATGCAAACGGTCACCATCACCCATCACCAGGACACAATGCCATCCAGGCAATTCAGAGTCTACGAACGAGGTCCCCGAGGGCCGCTCTGTTTCTGGCGATGATGGGGCGCTTGCGGCGCCGGGGATGTCGCGTGCCTTCGCCCGATCGACGTGAGCCTCAAGAATACCATCCAGAAGACGGAACCGTTTCATTGGGAATCGAGAGCAGAGCCAAGGGAAGGGAG
>VFSE01000229.1:0-27111 GCA_010157825.1 Vickermania ingenoplastis | reverse complement strand
GCTCAACGCAGGACGTGGGACTAAATAGGGCTTTCTCCTCGCTGTTTCTTGCTGTTCTATTCTCGTTCTCTTCGGACTGTAGCATTTTGGTGTCAGTATAGCCGAGAAACAGGGGAAAAACCGTGGAGTAGCAAGATATTTTCGGTCACCTTAAAACCATCGACAAAATACAGCGGGCTCTTTGATATAGGTATTCTTTTTTGGTGTTACCTCTTTACACTAGCTCCCGTACGGATTAGCCCGATAACTAAAAGGAATCTTTATTTTATTGTTCTGTAGCCTGTGGTCTTGTACCGGAGTTCAAAAGTTTGCTTTGTAAATATATAGAGTTTTCTGTAGAAAGCTGTTAAATAGTACTCTTTCTCTTATTGTTTCTTATTTTTTTTAATTCTTTTTGTAGAGAGTTGTAGCTTAAGCAAAGTGCTGATGGTTGTTCAGGTTCTTTTAGCGTATTGTGTCAGATGGTCTGTGAGGCTCTACGAAATAATGATGGTGCTTTTATTCGCGGACGACTACTGTTGATAGTGTTGATTGAAAAAAAATGAATTTCTCAGTACAATAAAAGCGTTAGATATACCGTTGGGAAAGGACTACACTTACGGAGGCCAAAGAGGAAGTGCGCTCATTTTTGGTTTGTGTGTTGATGCGCCCGACAACGAAGTGGTAATGAATGTCTTGGACAGCTGTCTCAATAATAGTGCACGAGAAGCATCTATACAATTAAACTCGTTTGATTTCAACACGAAACGTGAGGGAGAGTTTACAGTCAGTGTTTCTCTTGGAAATGCACATGTTGTGTCCAAGCTTTTGAGCACACGTGCGAGAATCCATCAACTACAGTGGATGCTATGACATGTGCGCTATATTTGGCTTCGTCCAATTTCAACTAGCTCCAAACATATTGATACAACGATACCATACAACCACAAGTATTATTTTTTTATCCTCTACAGAAACGGTACGATACGAAAAAAAATACGTAGAACAAAATTTGAATTCAATGATGTTGTTTATTTTGCGGACGACACCCTTCGTGCCGACGGCTTCATACCCTCTTTGATCAACTAGTGAGCAGTTAGCTTCTAGATCGCAACTACCTTTCCTTAACTGCTTTGGTAAACAGTTGGCAGAAAACGCTCTCCAGCCTTGACACACCACCTCGACCGGTACTTCGTGACTGCAGGAGAAATTTAACCTAACAGTGATGCCATGCTGTTATGGAAGTATCGTGATCTTGAGCTACAAAAGTTAGGGTTAGGGTTAGGGTTAGGTTGGGTTAGGGTTGGGTTAGGGTTAGGGTTTGAGGGTTAGGGTTAGGGTTGGGGTTAGGGTTAGGAGGGTTGCGGAGTTAGGGTTAAAGGGTTGGGGTTAGGGTTAGGGTTGAGGGTTGGGTTAGGGTTAACCTACTGATTGCTTTACAACAAGGTACAGGAATGCCACGAAGAGACAGCGAAATAATTGCAGAAGTGAGTTAGTAACTCAGCATCATTGAAGCGTAGTGACATATGAATATATGCTCTTGATTTTCCTTTTATTTCCTCCTCTTTCCCTTGACCAACAGCAGCAAGATCTCAACTCTCACAATACATTCAAAAAAAAAGGATGTCAAAGCCAGGGAAAAGGAACAGGCCTTTGCCGACTTTAGAGAGAAGTGCTATCATGAGGCGTGGGCACGCCACAATAGGAAAGAGATTTCAGACGAGGAGTTCGCCATGCAGAAGATCATGATATTTGGTGCTGGGGTCCAGGCCGTTGAACAGCCGCGAGTCAACGTGACTGTTGACACATCAGGAATAAACGCGGCTTTCGCCAAGCAGTTGAGTACCAGCGGCACCCGTGGCGCAGCAGCAGGACCAGTGCCAACACAGTTACGACCGGTTGCAGGAAGAGGCAAGAAAGAGGGCGTCGTCGAGAGATTGAAGAAGGAGGTGGAGGAGAAGGCAAAGAGCGGAGAGCTGGCGCCAATGGAGGTGATGTGCCTTCAGTACCTCCTTTCTACGACGACAAGCCCGATGAGGCGAGGACGATGCTCTCCCTTATTTTCCTCCGCACCACGTTGGCAAACCGTTTCCAGCTGCACAACTGGGGTGCGATCGCCCGGCAGATGCTCCCGGCCGATGTCACTCAGTACGGTGGTATCATGAAGGATCTTCCCTTCCCGCTCTTTCCGCCGGAGGTGTGCCGTCTGACAAACGAGAAGGTTTTTTCGGCTTACTCGGCTCCTCTGTATGGCGGTGCTGCACAGAAAGATCCGCGCACAAGGTTGGAGTTTCTACCGAAACCCCAGGGAAGAACAGCACGTTCTCCGTGGGGTGCGATGATCCGGTGTACGATGGCAGTGGTCGTCAAACCGCAGCCATCGATTCATCTGAGGTGAAGACAATGATCGCTTCGATGCAAAGGGAGCTGTCAGAGCTTCGCTCACAGTTGATGGCGGAAAAGGAAAAGCAGCGGCACGAGTTCTTCCCGGACGGCCCGAATGGAAGAGGCAGGGTTCCAGAGGACCTCGTCGCCAAGACAGCGCACAGCGCTATGGGGTGAAGCGGAGGCAAAACGAGTAGAGGTACCCCGATCCGCCGCACCCCAGCAGCCGAAGCCGAGTCGCCAAGCTGCTTTTTTCTTGGGAGGTGATTTCGCTCACGGAATGACATCGAACACGGAGCTCGATGCAATCTTCCAGCGGTACCTCCCAAAGGACAGGGTACTCTTGTGCAGCGCTCTACCATCGCTAGACAGCGAGTTGGTTGCGCGCATCAAGGGTGCAACACGGAGAGGTAGTCTGTACTTCCCACTCTTCGTCCGACATCACTGGATCGCAGGTGTCGTTCGACGCAACAAAGGGAAACAGCTACTCTCTTGAGCTACGTGACTCCGCCCCATCACCTATCGTGCACAAGGATCTCGCACGGGCGTTGAAGTCCACTTGGCCGGAGTTGGCCATCCACTCGGTGCGCTTCCCACGACAGAAAGCAGGTAGCAATGACTGCGGTCTTTATATGGCTGCCGCTTTCTTCAGCGTGCACCTACGGGTCCCAATCAAGTGCCCCAAAACGGTGGGAGCCAAGCCCGAAAACTTTTATCACAGCTGAAGAGACGGAAATGGACAGCTCCGTTTTTCTCAGCAGGATAAGAACCCTTTTCTTGTCGACGGACAACAAAATCGAAGGGGGAGAGCCGGATGAGGAGTTACCATCCGCTGCCCCCACAGGGCACAGGTGCCCCCATGGGCCGGAGGCGTTCGACCCTTTCCCGGCGCCGAGGATCTTCACTATCCGTCAGATCTTTCAGCATCGACGATGCGGTAGACGGTGCGCCTCGTCCAACGGAACAAGAACATCGCTACAACGCCCGGGACGCTCTCCAGGAGACGCTTAGCATACCGTCGGTGGAGTGGGATCGCGCACACGCCCGTGGCATAGCGCACCACCTTGCGTCTACCGCCTTACTAAACATTGGTGATGGCAAAAACGCTCCCTCAACTTGAACAGCATCGGAATGCGTTCTTACAGACTGAAGAGACGGTTGGGCTCAGAAGCCCCGTCGAACGTCACTCAGGCAATGAAGGAGCAACACGCCACTATTCACCGATGGGGTGAGAGGATAGACCCACAGATAGTGGAACGTGGCGCGATGTACGTGGCGGCGGCAGAAGGACGAACGTTACCGGAAAGCATTGGGCGTCTCCGTTTCGTGGCGGGCACACACCCGGTTGTCTTGACAGTAAAAGCACAGATGCTGCACAGTTTCTGCGTAACCACAAATTGTGCTTTTGCAACTGTTGGTGTATACCTCCGAGGCGGCGTCAATTACGCCTATCCGGAGCAGCACACCCAAGACGACGGTGGCGTTCGGCACGCACGACAATCGGCTAACTCAGATGATTCGACCCAAAGGCCTTCGCACAGTAGACCTACAGCGGCGCAGACACGCCAGAGCACCGTCGGCGGCGTGAAGATCAAAGATGAGTTAGACGAGATACTGGGGGGTGGTTCCAAAGCGCCATTTAAACCCTTTAAACCGCCCAGGCAGCCCGGAGTGGGGCCGGAACGACTGCCCACGAGGATGGGGACTAGAGCCCCAGCGACCCCCACATGTCAGCGGAGTGGCTTGGGCCGCCCTGACAGAGGCGACACGGCAAAAGCACCTTGTCTGCCTCCGCAACCTAAAGAATATGCCAGCAGACCTGTGCAGACTCAATCTGGCCTCGGCAGTATTGGAAATAGTTCGGCGAGATGCAAAGCAGAGGAAATGGAAAGCATCAACGGTAGCGAAGGAGTATGCGGCTTACGCGGGGGGCCCTCCGAGACCTTCCACTGTACACGACGCAGCAGAAACGAATTCTCCTCACGGATTACCCAGAGTGGAAGTCAGCAACTGCAGCAATCAAGCGCTTGGAACGGAGATGCAAACGAGTCCACCATCACCCATCACCAGGACACAATGCCATCAGGCAATTCAGAGTCTACGAACGAGGTCCCCGAGGGCCGCTCTGTTTCTGGCGATGATGTGGGCGCTTGCGGCGAGGGCCGGGGATGTCGCGTGCCTTCGCCCGATCGACGTGAGCCTCAAGAATACCATCCGAGAAGACGGAACCGTTTCATTGGGAATCGAGCAGAGCCAAGGGAAGGGAGCACGCTTCAGAGGAACGTACTGGCCGGCATCTATTCTGCACCAGGAGGAGGCGACGAAACTACGCCATGCGATGGCGAAAGTGGGGAGGATGCAGTTAATCTTCCACGACCACCTGGAACTACGTACGCTGATCCGCACAGCTCTACGTTTAGAGAATCGAGAATCGGCGCTACCTTCAGTACGGAAAGGGGCTATTCGCCATCTAGCCGAGCAAGGGCTATCAGAGGATACCCTGATGCGCCTCACAGGCCACAAGAGAGTGGAGACGCTGTACCGTTATCTCGGACGTGGCCTCCCACTGACCAGGGAGGCCGTTGCAGCGCAGGACGCCGTCGCCCACGCCCACCTCCAACGGCAGAATACGTAGGACAAAAGTCCCCTTCAGCAAAGGACCTTCGTATCGACGACAACAGGTTGTACATGGAGATCCAGCGATTGAGTGGCGTCGAAACCCCCGCCGCTTCCAGATCGGAAACTATGGCGCCTTCACCTGAAACACAACACCCCGCTGGATGCGGAAGAAGTGTTTAGGCTGCCTGTGGCAACAGAAGAAACAAAAGAGGTGCTGAAAATGGCTTGGCGCTTCATGAGCCCAGAAAGATTCACCGGGTGTAAAACAAGCAGATCGTTGTCCTCGACAAGTTTGAAGCAGGAAGAAATTGATGAGGCCGTCAGAATGGGCAAGTTTGAGCCATGCAACCCTGCTCTTGTCTCCGGGTTAGTCATTCCCGAGGGTTGGCATGGGGTCAATGTGTTCACAGTGCCAGAATTGAAAGGCAGAAGGAGGCTCATCACGGAGCCTCTTCTAAATGCAACGGTCAACCGCAAGACGCTTCCGAAGCTTTCTTACCCAACGCGCCTTGGACGCCGACAGGCTTTGCGATATTCACGCTACATGTTGCAGCTGGATTTCGAAGCCTTTTATGATGCCATACCGATTCCGGAAACGCTGCGCCATCACTTCGTTTTCGTAAGCATTCGAAGTATTACCGACTACGAACGCTTCCAACAGGCGGCTGCTGGAGCGTTGCGGTTGGGCAATCAGTGACTTCAACCATAGTCGACATTCCAACAACGGTGACAATATTCACAATGATTGATAATATATTGATCGCTGCGGGTGAGGGGCAGGAGAAAGAATTCATCGATGCCGTGAGGACTATCGTGGAAAGAATACGACGAGTCAACCTTCTCACATCACCGGATCGCGACACCGTGGAAAAGTCCACAGACGAAGAGCTGCTTCTTATGAGCATGGAGCCGAACACCTTTCTGGGTGAAGAGTACGTCTGGAACGGAAAGGAGCGACTCATCCGCAACTCTATCAAAACTGTCGCGAAGTTGGGACTTTCGCTGGAAGCGACTTCCTACACGTGCAGATCATTCGTCTCTTCCGTCTCGCTCATTCTCTACGCTATGCACACTACTAGGCTGAATCCGGCTGGCGCTTTCCAGCTTCTTCGAGCATACAGAGGTGTTTATAGAACGGTAGAGGAGGGATTGGACTGGGATGATCCAATACTGTATCTGGACCCATCCGTTGTGGCAAAGCTACAAGAATTGGGCCGCGAGTTGTGCCGGAACGAGTTCTGGCAGATTGCCGATATCGTGAACCCCACGTACAACGAATCGGATTACGATTACGTGGCGGTCACCGATGCCTCCCTTGGAGGTTGGGGTGCTTATGTCCACGACAGGGCAAGCGGCACCACAACCGGATACCAACAGCGGTGGGAGAAGCGAAACACATTTGATTCCACACCATACACACCGCACGAAGCCCGAAGGAAGGGTTTTCGATGCCCAGCATTCCGCACACGCCGAGCCCAGGGCTGTCGAACTTTTAATAAAACAGATCGTTCGCCATGGTCTGAAGGACAACCAGAAGATTGCCGTGATAACGGATCACGAGGCCATTGCCAAAGCACAGCGTCGGTGCAACGGTTTTGGGGCATCGGTAGAGGCTACGCTCTCAACAAACTGTTTGAGTTTGTGTACGACCTCTGGTTCACACGTGGTGTGGAGGTGTATTTCTTTTGGCTTAAAGGCACATCCAACCCGGCCGACGGCATATCAAGGACCTTTGGGGTGACGGTCGATCCGTCGATGTCCAGTCGTTCCCTGCCAACGACACACAAATTCCACTACTGTCATCCACCTTCTCACCGGTCTGCGAGGGACTCACGTTCAAGTCCACACACAGCATGACGAAGAATAGCTATGGGGCTTTCGATACCACAGAAAGTACTCTGTAGACTATTGCCGTGCCGTTGGCCGAAGACCTGCGAGAACCATGGACTCGAAGGGCAGCAGCGCATCGTGATGAGAAAGTGTTCCTTTCCTTCTCTTGACTCTTTCGTATAGATTACTCTAGGCAATAGGATGCAGATTAATGCGGGTCGGCAAGCGAAGAATGGCTGAGCGCTGTGAAAGCCGCTTTCATCTTCTCCCCTTGACACCACAAAGAACAGTGGCATTAACCTACTGATTGCTTTACAACAAGGTACAGGAATGCC
This sequence comes from Vickermania ingenoplastis, assembly GCA_010157825.1. Taxonomy (NCBI): domain Eukaryota; phylum Euglenozoa; class Kinetoplastea; order Trypanosomatida; family Trypanosomatidae; genus Vickermania; species Vickermania ingenoplastis. The sequence goes on along the minus strand of VFSE01000229.1, from coordinate 19,963 downwards.
ACGAAGAGACAGCGAAATAATTGCAGAAGTGAGTTAGTAACTCAGCATCATTGAAGCGTAGTGACATATGAATATATGCTCTTGATTTTCCTTTTATTTCCTCCTCTTTCCCTTGACCAACAGCAGCAAGATCTCAACTCTCACAATACATTCAAAAAAAAAAAAAAGTGCTCTGTTCGGATTCATTGGATGAGTGAATGCCTAAAGAAAATATTCGAAGAAAAGATTATTAACTTAACTTAAGATACAGACCACCTTCTTTTTATTATATAGTTGTTTTATTATTTTATTTTTATTTCAATTTTTTCTTTAATCGTTCCATGGAGGATTTGATCCCCCTTTCCATGAAAACGCATAATCATCGTGCCAAACGACATTTTGTCCAAATGAATCGTTTTACCTGTGCCTGGCCAGCCCACCGAAAAGAAATATGTTACGTGTTTATATTGGTAAAAAAAAAAAAAAAAAACAACCATTAACAAAAACCTTAACTTAACAGAATTAATGGTTTCATCTTTAAAGAAACCCAACCGTAAGATTACTGAATTACTTTGCCCCTTAAGGGGCTTTCGATACCACAGAAAGTACTCTGTAGACTATTGCCGTGCCGTTGGCCGAAGACCTGCGAGAACCATGGACTCGAAGGGCAGCAGCGCATCGTGATGAGAAAGTGTTCCTTTCCTTCTCTTGACTCTTTCGTATAGATTACTCTAGGCAATAGGATGCAGATTAATGCGGGTCGGCAAGCGAAGAATGGCTGAGCGCTGTGAAAGCCGCTTTCATCTTCTCCCTGACACCACAGTGGCATTAGGGTTAGGGGGTTAGGGTTAGGGTTAGGGTTAGGGTTAGGGTTAGGTTAGGGTTAGGGTTAGGTTAGGGTTAGGTTAGGGTTAGGGTTAGGTTTTAGGTTAGGTTAGGTTAGGGTTTAGGGTTAGGGTTGGGTTAGGGTTAGTTAGGTTAGGTTAGGGTTAGGGTTAGGTTAGTTAGGTTAGGTTAGGTTAGGGTTAACCTACTGATTGCTTTACAACAAGGTACAGGAATGCCACGAAGAGACAGCGAAATAATTGCAGAAGTGAGTTAGTAACTCAGCATCATTGAAGCGTAGTGACATATGAATATATGCTCTTGATTTTCCTTTTATTTCCTCCTCTTTCCCTTGACCAACAGCAGCAAGATCTCAACTCTCACAATACATTCAAAAAAAAAAAAAGGATGTCAAAGCCAAAAAGGAACAGGCCTTTGCCGACTTTAGAGAGAAGTGCTATCATGAGGCGTGGGCACGCCACAATAGGAAAGAGATTTCAGACGAGGAGTTCGCCATGCAGAAGATCATGATCTTTGGTGCTGGGGTCCAGGCCGTTGAACAGCCGCGAGTCAACGTGACTGTTGACACATCAGGAATAAACGCGGCTTTCGCCAAGCAGTTGAGTACCAGCGGCACCCGTGGCGCAGCAGCAGGACCAGTGCCAACACAGTTACGACCGGTTGCAGGAAGAGGCAAGAAAAGAGGGCGTCGTCGAGAGATTGAAGAAGGAGGTGGAGGAGAAGGCAAAGAGCGGAGAGCTGGCGCCAATGGAGGTGATGTGCCTTCAGTACCTCCTTTTCTACGACGACAAGCCCGATGAGGCGAGGACGATGCTCTCCCTTATTTTCCTCCGCACCACGTTGGCAAACCGTTTCCAGCTGCACAACTGGGGTGCGATCGCCCGGCAGATGCTCCCGGCCGATGTCACTCAGTACGGTGGTATCATGAAGGATCTTCCCTTCCCGCTCTTTCCGCCGGAGGTGTGCCGTCTGACAAACGAGAAGGTTTTTTCGGCTTACTCGGCTCCTCTGTATGGCGGTGCTGCACAGAAAGATCCGCGCACAAGGTTGGAGAAGCTCTACCGAAACCCCAGGGAAGAACAGCACGTTCTCCGTGGGGGTGCGATGGATCCGGTGTACGATGGCAGTGGTCGTCAAACCGCAGCCATCGATTCATCTGAGGTGAAGACAATGATCGCTTCGATGCAAAGGGAGCTGTCAGAGCTTCGCTCACAGTTGATGGCGGAAAAGGAAAAGCAGCGGCACGAGTTCTTCCCGGACGGCCCGAATGGAAGAGGCAGGGGTTCCAGAGGACCTCGTCGCCAAGACAGCGCACAGCGCTATGGGGTGAAGCGGAGGCAAAAACGAGTAGAGGTACCCCGATCCGCCGCACCCCAGCAGCCGAAGCCGAGTCGCCAAGCTGCTTTTTTTCTTGGGAGGTGATTTCGCTCACGGAATGACATCGAACACGGAGCTCGATGCAATCTTCCAGCGGTACCTCCCAAAGGACAGGGTACTCTTGTGCAGCGCTCTACCATCGTTAGACAGCGAGTTGGTTGCGCGCATCAAGGGTGCAACACGGAGAGGTAGTCTGTACTTCCCACTCTTCGTCCGACATCACTGGATCGCAGGTGTCGTTCGACGCAACAAGGGAAACAGCTACTCTCTTGAGCTACGTGACTCCGCCCCATCACCTATCGTGCACAAGGATCTCGCACGGGCGTTGAAGTCCACTTGGCCGGAGTTGGCCATCCACTCGGTGCGCTTCCCACGACAGAAAGCAGGTAGCAATGACTGCGGTCTTTATATGGCTGCCGCTTTCTTCAGCGTGCACCTACGGGTCCCAATCAAGTGCCCCAAAACGGTGGGAGCCAAGCTCCGAAAACTTTTTATCACAGCTGAAGAGACGGAAATGGACAGCTCCGTTTTTCTCAGCAGGATAAGAACCCTTTCTTGTCGACGGACAACAAAATCGAAGGGGAGAGCCGGATGAGGAGTTACCATCCGCTGCCCCACAGGGCACACAGGTGCCCCCATGGGCCGGAGGCGTTCGACCCTTTCCCGGCGCCGAGGATCTTTCACTATCCGTCAGATCTTTCAGCATCGACGATGCGGTAGACGGTGCGCCTCGTCCAACGGAACAAGAACATCGCTACAACGCCCGGGACGCTCTCCAGGAGACGCTTAGCATACCGTCGGTGGAGTGGGATCGCGCACACGCCCGTGGCATAGCGCACCACCTTGCGTCTACCGCCTTACTAAACATTGGTGATGGCAAAAAACGCTCCCTCAACTTGAACAGCATCGGAATGCGTTCTTACAGACTGAAGAGACGGTTGGGCTCAGAAGCCCCGTCGAACGTCACTCAGGCAATGGAGGAGCAACACGCCACTATTCACCGATGGGGTGAGAGGATAGACCCACAGATAGTGGAACGTGGCGCGGTGTACGTGGCGGCGGCAGAAGGACGAACGTTACCGGAAAGCATTGGGCGTCTCCGTTTCGTGGCGGGCACACACCCGGTTGTCTTGACAGTAAAAGCACAGATGCTGCACAGTTTCTGCGTAACCACAAATTGTGCTTTTGCAACTGTTGGTGTATACCTCCGAGGCGGCGTCAATTACGCCTATCCGGAGCAGCACACCCAAGACGACGGTGGCGTTCGGCACGCACGACAATCGGCTAACTCAGATGATTCGACCCAAAGGCCTTCGCACAGTAGACCTACAGCGGCGCAGACACGCCAGAGCACCGTCGGCGGCGTGAAGATCAAAGATGAGTTAGACGAGATACTGGGGGGTGGTTCCAAAGCGCCATTTAAACCCTTTAAACCGCCCAGGCAGCCCGGAGTGGGGCCGGAACGACTGCCCACGAGGATGGGGACTAGAGCCCCAGCGACCCCCACATGTCAGCGGAGTGGCTTGGGCCGCCCTGACAGAGGCGACACGGCAAAAGCACCTTGTCTGCCTCCGCAACCTAAAGAATATGCCAGCAGACCTGTGCAGACTCAATCTGGCCTCGGCAGTATTGGAAATAGTTCGGCGAGATGCAAAGCAGAGGAAATGGAAAGCATCAACGGTAGCGAAGGAGTATGCGGCTTACGCGGGGGGCCCTCCGAGACCTTCCACTGTACACGACGCAGCAGAAACGAATTCTCCTCACGGATTACCCAGAGTGGAAGTCAGCAACTGCAGCAATCAAGCGCTTGGAACGGGAGATGCAAACGAGTCCACCATCACCCATCACCAGGACACAATGCCATCAGGCAATTCAGAGTCTACGAACGAGGTCCCCGAGGGCCGCTCTGTTTCTGGCGATGATGTGGGCGCTTGCGGCGAGGGCCGGGATGTCGCGTGCCTTCGCCCGATCGACGTAAGCCTCAAGAATACCATCCGAGAAGACGGAACCGTTTCATTGGGAATCGAGCAGAGCCAAGGGAAGGGAGCACGCTTCAGAGGAACGTACTGGCCGGCATCTATTCTGCACCAGGAGGAGGCGACGAAACTACGCCATGCGATGGCGAAAGTGGGGAGGATGCAGTTAATCTTCCACGACCACCTGGAACTACGTACGCTGATCCGCACAGCTCTACGTTTAGAGAATCGAGAATCGGCGCTACCTTCAGTACGGAAAGGGGCTATTCGCCATCTAGCCGAGCAAGGGCTATCAGAGGATACCCTGATGCGCCTCACAGGCCACAAGAGAGTGGAGACGCTGTACCGTTATCTCGGACGTGGCCTCCCACTGACCAGGGAGGCCGTTGCAGCGCAGGACGCCGTCGCCCACGCCCACCTCCAACGGCAGAATACGTAGGACAAAAGTCCCCTTCAGCAAAGGACCTTCGTATCGACGACAACAGGTTGTACATGGAGATCCAGCGATTGAGTGGCGTCGAAAACCCCCCGCCGCTTCCAGATCGGAAACTATGGCGCCTTCACCTGAAACACAACACCCGCTGGATGCGGAAGAAGTGTTTAGGCTGCCTGTGGCAACAGAAGAAACAAAAGAGGTGCTGAAAATGGCTTGGCGCTTCATGAGCCCAGAAAGATTCACCGGGTGTAAAACAAGCAGATCGTTGTCCTCGACAAGTTTGAAGCAGGAAGAAATTGATGAGGCCGTCAGAATGGGCAAGTTTGAGCCATGCAACCCTGCTCTTGTCTCCGGGTTAGTCATTCCCGAGGGTTGGCATGGGGTCAATGTGTTCACAGTGCCAGAATTGAAAGGCAGAAGGAGGCTCATCACGGAGCCTCTTCTAAATGCAACGGTCAACCGCAAGACGCTTCCGAAGCTTTCTTACCCAACGCGCCTTGGACGCCGACAGGCTTTGCGATATTCACGCTACATGTTGCAGCTGGATTTCGAAGCCTTTTATGATGCCATACCGATTCCGGAAACGCTGCGCCATCACTTCGTTTTTCGTAAGCATTCGAAGTATTACCGACTACGAACGCTTCCAACAGGCGGCTGCTGGAGCGTTGCGGTTGGGCAATCAGTGACTTCAACCATAGTCGACATTCCAACAACGGTGACAATATTCACAATGATTGATAATATATTGATCGCTGCGGGTGAGGGGCAGGAGAAAGAATTCATCGATGCCGTGAGGACTATCGTGGAAAGAATACGACGAGTCAACCTTCTCACATCACCGGATCGCGACACCGTGGAAAAGTCCACAGACGAAGATCTGCTTCTTATGAGCATGGAGCCGAACACCTTTCTGGGTGAAGAGTACGTCTGGAACGGAAAGGAGCGACTCATCCGCAACTCTATCAAAACTGTCGCGAAGTTGGGACTTTCGCTGGAAGCGACTTCCTACACGTGCAGATCATTCGTCTCTTCCGTCTCGCTCATTCTCTACGCTATGCACACTACTAGGCTGAATCCGGCTGGCGCTTTCCAGCTTCTTCGAGCATACAGAGGTGTTTATAGAACGGTAGAGGAGGGATTGACTGGGATGATCCAATACTGTATCTGGACCCATCCGTTGTGGCAAAGCTACAAGAATTGGGCCGCGAGTTGTGCCGGAACGAGTTCTGGCAGATTGCCGATATCGTGAACCCCACGTACAACGAATCGGATTACGATTACGTGGCGGTCACCGATGCCTCCCTTGGAGGTTGGGGTGCTTATGTCCACGACAGGGCAAGCGGCACCACAACCGGATACCAACAGCGGTGGGAGAAGCGAAACACTTTTGATTCCACACCATACACACCGCACGAAGCCCGAAGGAAGGGTTTTTTCGATGCCCAGCATTCCGCACACGCCGAGCCGAGGGCTGTCGAACTTTTAATAAAACAGATCGTTCGCCATGGTCTGAAGGACAACCAGAAGATTGCCGTGATAACGGATCACGAGGCCATTGCCAAAGCACAGCGTCGGTGCAACGGTTTTGGGGGCATCGGTAGAGGCTACGCTCTCAACAAACTGTTTGAGTTTGTGTACGACCTCTGGTTCACACGTGGTGTGGAGGTGTATTTCTTTTGGCTTAAAGGCACATCCAACCCGGCCGACAGCATATCAAGGACCTTTGGGGGTGACGGTCGATCCGTCGATGTCCAGTCGTTCCCTGCCAACGACACACAAATTCCACTACTGTCATCCACCTTCTCACCGGTCTGCGAGGGACTCACGTTCAAGTCCCACACACAGCATGACGAAGAATAGCTATGGGGCTTTCGATACCACAGAAAGTACTCTGTAGACTATTGCCGTCCTTCAGACGAGAACTGGTTGTGTTTGCTTCACCCTTGGGGACGCAGCGCATCATAACCGCCACTTCTCTTCTCTTTCCCTACTCTTTCCTTTCCAACAGCTCAAGGCAATAGGATACAGACTAATGCGGGTCAGACGAGCTGCCGAGGATTTGGGGCACGCGAGCAGCCGCATTCGTCTTCTCTCCTTGACACACTATAGATTGAAGTGGCATTAGGGTTAGGGTTAGGGTTAGGGTTAGGGTTAGGGTTAGGGTTAGGGTTAGGGTTAACCTATTGAATGCAATGAAGTACAGGAATGCCACATAGAGAAAACTATAATTCAACATCATCTGAGGTTTACCAAACCATGCGAAATGTCCTCGACTCGTGATGACACAACATCCACTCTTATCTCTCTCTCTTCTATCGTAACACATAGCCTTCTTCCTTCGCTGTCGCATCCCCTTTTAAAAAAAAAAAAAAAAGACACCGTCATGTCAATCGACTTTGACGCTGTGAAGGCCCTGGCTGAGCCCCAGCTAAAGCTCTGGGAGCAAGCCATTCAGGCTAAGGTGATTTCCGAAGAGGAGGGAAATCGAAGGAAGGGAGAGTCGCTGCAGGCGGCGATGGAGGAGCTCAATCGGAAGGAGGAGCTCAAGAAGGGAAAGAGCTCCGAGGAGTTCACAGCGGCGTACATCGACCGCAATCCTTGGGTGAAGGAGTTGCTCAACACCCGTGACATGTGGAAGCGTCACCACGAGGCCGTCCAGTCGGACGCGGAAGCGTGGAGGCTCGTGTGCGAGACAACTATCTCGCTAGGGCAAAGAGCGGGCGCTGTCGCCTCTGCTCACCCTTATCGGAGAGTACCTGCTCTTCGCCGTGGACAAGGAGATTGGTCGCCAGCATCTCCTTGAAATTTTGTACATGGCGGACCCATCGGCGCGCCTGGCTGTCCATAACTGGTCCATCTTGGACTCGTGGATGGCCTGGTGGAGACCCACGGGCCCAAGGTAGAGTCGCTGGAGCTGCCACTTTTCCCCACCAACGCGGATATGGCGGCGCTTAATGCCCGCATCCTTCTCCTCACCTCCGAGGCTTCGCGAAAGGAGGAAAGTTTCGGCGGCGGCATGCCGCTACATCGGCCCCTGCAGGACATGTTCTGCCCGGATAGCGCCGCCCTTTACCAGGGAGGTGGTCCGTACTGGCTCAAGGTCCAGCACCCAGACGGCACAGACGCCAACATGGGCGTTGATGTGGGCATCGTCCAGGAGGCTTGCCTACGGCTGGACAACCAGTGCCAGTCGGCCAACTGCGACCTCTGGAAGGCCATCAAGGAGCTCCGTGAGCGCCTCGCAAAGTTCCGGCAGGTCCCCCAGCAGTATTACCGCCCTCAACCGGCTAGGTATGTCCCGGGGGCATTTGGGAGCGGACGCGGCCAGGGACGCCAAGGAGCGCAGTACCGACGCGTGGGCGGTGAGGGCGAAGCCCCAAAAAACGAGTAAGACCCGGAGGTTCGGTGTCCTACCCTCGGGTCCGCTCGAGCAACAGAGCCTGCGGTTTGAAGGTGGCACCTTCAGGGAAGGGATGACGTCCAATGTCGAGTTGGACGGCATCTTCAGCAAATACCTTCCTCGGGGCTCTGTACCCCTGCCTCTGCCAAAGCTGCACGATCGCGAGGCACGAGTGACATGGCTCCAGGACGCCATGAAAAAGAGACGCGCTCTCTTCTTTCCCCTTTACGTGCGCCACCACTGGATCGCTGGTGTGCTGCGCAAACTGCCAAAGGAAAGTTTCTCTTGGAGATGAGAGACTCCGCACCATCCCCAATTGTGCGTTCGGACCTCCGGCGGTCCCTGAAGTCTCTGGCCGGAGTTGGTCATCGCCACCCGCCCCTTCCTCCAACAACCCGGAAGCAACGACTGCGGCCTCTTCATGGCTGCGGCGTTCTTCTGCGACTACCTAGGCGCTGCCATCGTGTCACCGTCCACCATCGGCGCTAGGTTACGACAGCTCTTCGTCCTCGCAGAGAAGACCAACATGGACAAAAAGGTCTTCCTCGCGAAGATGGAATCCGAGCTACTACGCCGGAGCGACGCGCCCCTGGATGGCGGGGGCCCTCACAAACGAAGACGGGACAGCCAGGCCACGGCTAGCGATGAGGAGCGCACGTTCGACCCCGCTCCCGGCTTCCACACCGCCGCCCAACGCGGCGGCATACATTCCGCAGGGCCCTGCCATCGATCTTTTCCTCGAGGAGGACCGCCGTTACGAAGTGGTCAGCTTCACAGGCTCGCAGACGCCGAGCGCAGGCGCCGAGGACGGCTCGAGAAGTGGTGCAGGAGATGCTGGCGGAAGGTAGCAGGGGCATGGGGCAAGCGCACGCCCGAGGCATCGCCCACCTGCTTGTGGCCACAGGCCTGCTGATGGTCGGGGACGGTAAGTCTCGCTCGCTCGACGTGAACTCCGTGGGAATGCGAAATTATCGCCTCAAGAAGAGCGGCAAGACCATCCCCGTCACGGTGGCCGACTCCATTCGGCAACAGGGAGCAGCTCTGGTAGAGTACAACCCGGCCCAGCCCCTTCCTGTGAGCGGCTGCCTCTACGTCACGACGCGCAGCCAGAGCGGATTACCCGCGAGTATCGGTAGGTTATCTTTCGTCGTTGGATCACGCCCGGTGACCCTCACGGTGAACAACCGCACCCAGCACTCGTTCGACTTCACGACGGACGCGGCGACGGCGACGGTGGGAGTGTACCTCCCGGGAGGCGTGGAGTACGGGTACGAGACCCGCCAGACCGAGCGACACGCAGACGCCGCACCAAGGAGCGAAGCCCAGTAGGAGACCGGATGGAGATGCTTGGCGACAGCCAGGCCACTCAGCGGCTGGCGACACAGGCGGCGCCACGACCACAGCACAGGAAGAAGAGCGGAGACGACCTGGAGAAAGCCAGGAACACCGCCACTAGCTTCCCTTTAAACGGGGAGAGCAGCCTGGGAGGGGCGCCCAGAGTCTGCACACGGAGTTGGCAACTCCACGAGAAGCGCCCTCATCACGTCAGCGAGGCAGCATGGCTAGCGGTGACGGAGCCGTCCGAGAGCACCACATCCGGTGCCTCAAAAATCTCAAGAACATGCCGTTCGAGTTGTTAGAGCAGAACATCGTGTCGGCCATTCTGGAGATCGTTCGAAGGACCGCGCGGCAGAGGAAGTGGCAACCTTCGACCTGGGCCAAGGAGCTCGCGGCCTACGCGGGAGCCATGCGGGACCTCCCCCTCTACACGACAGAGTCACAGGGAGTCCGACTCAGCGCCTACCCCGAGTGGAACGCAGCGGTGAGGACGGTGAAGCGTCTGGAGCGCGAGATGGACCCAGACCCACCGGAGCCGATTACATTCGGCCAGTACACCAGCGCGGTGAAGGGTTTGAGACGGGTCTCCCCACGCGCGGCTCTGTTCCTGTCGATGATGTGGGCGATGGCGTCCCGAGCCGGCGACATCTCTGGCCTGCGCCAGAAGGACGTGACACTGGCGACCAGCGTTCGCCCGGATGGGACCGTGGCCGTGGGAGTCGAGCAGAAGGTCGGCAAGGGAACCCGCTTCCGCGGCACGTATTGGCCAGCGTCGACGCTCCTCCAGGAGGAAGCCGCAGAGCTGCGGCGAGCGATGAGCCTAGTGTCCCCGAATCAGCGCCTATTTCGGGACCACGAGATCCTCAAGGATCACATCCGCAAGGCGCTACACCGGGAGAATCGAGCCTCGGCTCTTCCCTCGGTCCGCAAGGGTGCCGTCCGGCACCTTGCACAGCAAGGCGTGAGCGAGGGGGGACCTGATGCGGCTTATGGGCCACAAGCGAGTGGAGACGCTCTACCGCTATCTCGGGCATGGCCTCCCCCGTAACCCAGGAGGCCGTAGCGGCGCAGGACGCCGCCGCCCGAGTCCACCGCCCGCCGCCGAGTACCTCGGCCACAAGGCTCCCTCCGTAAAGCAGCTGGGTCTGGACCTCAACCGGCTTTACTTGGAGGTGCAGCGCCTCAGCGGCAACGCTGACCCGACGCCGCTCCCGGACCGCCGCCATTGGCGGCTCCACCTAAAGAACAACACGCCGCTGCAGAGCGCCGCAGTGTTTGCTCTGCCCACCGCACGTGTAAAGACGCTCCCCTACCTCCACGAGGCCTGGCAGTTCATGACGCCGGCCCGGTTCGAGGGCATGAGGACGAGCCGCACCATCAAGAGTACCCAGCTCCGACAGGACGAGATTGACGAAGCCGTCAGGATGGGAAAGTTCGAGGAGTGCCCGCTGCGACACCAGGAGGGGGGCAAGCTGCCGTACGGCTGGCATGGGGTGAACGTGTTTACAGTACCGGAGCTGAAAGGAAGGAGACGATTGATCACGGAGCCGTTAGTGAACGCATGCATCAACAGGAAGACCCTCCCGGCATTGAGCTACCCCACGAGGCTCGGCCGGCGACAGGCACTACGCCATGCGCACTACATGCTGCAGATCGATTTCGAAGCCTTCTATGACGCCATTCCGCTGCCCGAGGACATTAGAAACAACTTTGTCTTCCGGAAGAGCAAGCGGTACTATAGACTTCGGACTCTGCTGACCGGTGGATGTTGGAGTGTGGCCGTGGGCCAGGCTGTCACGTGGACGATTGTCGACATCGACACACCGTGTACCATATACACGATGATCGACAACATCCTGATAGCGGGCCAGGACGGACAGGAGCGCGAGTTCGTGGATGCAGTGCGAAGCATCGTCAACAGGATCAAGAGCGCCAACCTCTTGACATCGCCAGACAGAGACACATTGGCGAGAGCGACGGACGAGGAGATTTTGAGACTGGGTAACGAGCCCAACACCTTCCTTGGTGAGGAGTACGTGTGGTCTGGAGAGGAGAGATGGATCCGCAACTCAGTGAAGACGGTGGCAAAGCTCAACCTTGCTCTCGAGGCCCCAGCGTTCACGTGCCGCTCTTTTTGTGTCGCTGATCTCGCTGATCCTGTACGCGTTGCACACAACCCGCCTCAACCCGGCGGGGGGCATTCAAGCTGCTCAGGGCGTACCGCGGTGTATACCGCACCATTAACGAAGGCAGAGACTGGGATTCCCCACTCCTGTATCTTGACTCGACGGTCCATGCTCAGATGCTGCGGATCGGTCAGGAGCTCTGTCAGAACCAACTGTGGCAGATCGCCGAGCCACTGACACCCACGTACGACGACTCGAGGTACGACTACATTGCCGTATCGGACGCGTCCTATGGTGGTTGGGGAGCGTACGTGTATAGCCGCGCGCTAGGAACGATCGTAGGGTACCAGCAACGCTGGGAGCACCAGCCCTACTCCGGCGAAACCGAGAGCAGAGACGACGGCGTTCAGAAGCACGGCTATTTCGACGCACACCACTCCGCACACGCGGAACCACGAGCCGTGGAGCTCGTACTCCGTACCCTGATCCAGGGGGGCCTTCCGGACGGATCGAAGGTTGCCTTCATGACGGATCACGATGCCATCCACCGCGCAGCGGCGCGCCAACGGATTTGGTGGGATTGGCAGAGGGTACACCCTGAACAAGCTCTTCGAGTTTGTTTATGACCTGTGGAACCAGCACCACATAGAGGTCACATTCTTCTGGCTGCAGGGCAAGGTGAACCCTGCGGACACGATATCAAGGGTCTTTGGGGGACCAGACAACTTCTTCGGCGTGTACACCTTCCAGTCCCCGTACACACAGATCCCGCTGCTGCGATCCACCTGCTGCAACGTATGCGAGGATCTCCTCAAAGCCGAAAAGGAACCGAAGCGAGACAACTAGCTATGGGGCTTGCGTGACCACAGAGAAAATATGTTGACAATGGCCGTCGTTAGACATGGACCGGTTATGGTGCTTCACCGGCGGGGAAGCGACGAACATGACCTCCTCTCTTCCTTTCCTTTTCTTCTTTCTACTGAAAGCTTAGCCAGGCCATTGTAAACACCCAATGCGGGTCGAAGTGCTCTACGTAGCAGCATTCGTCCTCTCTCCTTGGCACAGTAAAGTAGCGTGGCATTAACCTATTGAATGCAATGAAGTACAGGAATGCCACATAGAGAAAACTATAATTCAACATCATCTGAGGTTTACCAAACCATGCGAAATGTCCTCGACTCGTGATGACACAACATCCACTCTTATCTCTCTCTCTTCTATCGTAACACATAGCCTTCTTCCTTCGCTGTCGCATCCCCTTTTCAAAAAAAAAAAAAAAAAAAAGCGACGCGGGAAGTATGTACCCAATTAACGGCTGTGGTGCTGGAAGACATGATTTGAGTTAGGTTGTTTGTGTGCAACGTTTTCGAGCCTACGGGCTTACTCGACCAAAACGTACATCGTTCCGTTATAGAGCAATAAATGCATCATTATATATCTTTTCTTTTGTGTTTCCTTTTCATTATATCCTCTCCGATTTATAATTTTATTTTCCTTTTCATGTAAGCATCCATTATATCCTTGAGATGTCTTACCGTAGAGGCTTGTTGCAGTTCTGTCCAAATCTGTTAGCCAACCATATCTTTCGATCTGCCTTCATGAATTCAGTCCAGGGTTTTTTGTGTAACTCGGCAATCCTACCAATCAGTTTTGTTTTTTGAAAAGATGTTTTGTTTGTTTTGGTTTTTTCGTACATTACCTAACTTGTACGCGAGGTTTTTGGGCTTCCTCCCCCTCAAAAGCACCCTAAAAAGAGTTAAATGACTTGTAGCCCTTTGTCTGGGGCTTGCGTGACCACAGAGAAAATATGTTGACAATGGCCGTCGTTAGACATGGACCGGTTATGGTGCTTCACCGGCGGGGAAGCGACGAACATGACCTCCTCTCTTCCTTTCCTTTTCTTCTTTCTACTGAAAGCTTAGCCAGGCCATTGTAAACACCCAATGCGGGTCGAAGTGCTCTACGTAGCAGCATTCGTCCTCTCTCCTTGGCACAGTAAAGTAGCGTGGCATTAGGGTTAGGGTTAGGGTTAGGGTTAGGGTTAGGGTTAGGGTTAGGGTTAGGGTTAGGGTTAGGGTTAGGGTTAGGGTTAGGGTTAGGGTTAGGGTTAGGGTTAGGGTTAGGGTTAGGGTTAGGGTTAGGGTTAGGGTTAGGGTTAGGGTTAGGGTTAGGGTTTGCCTACTGTTTGGGCTTGGAAAGTACAGGAATGCCACAGAGAAAAATGTCTAACGAGATGGTTTTGAGCCTATGTGAAGTTCTTGGTTTGACCAAGCTAACCATACATTGTCTTACATGATACGCATCAAGTCCTTCACTCCTCTCTTTCTAATTGTATCTTGATCACATAGCTGCAAGCCATCGAGACCTGCCAACTTCAAAAAAAAAAAATGTCTGCTGTCCCATTGATCGATATGGCGGCGATTACGGCTCGTTTGGTGCCCATTCAAAAAGCCTGGGATGATGCCGTCTCAGCTGGGCTTTTGGCGAAGGAGGCAGCCGACGTCGAGAAGGCCACTGCCCTGCGAGAGGCCATCCAGAGCGCCACGAAGGAGGCCATGGCTAGGGCCGAGGGAAAGAACTCCGACGAGTTCTCCCAAGCATTCGTTGACCGCAACGAATGGGTGAAGGACCTGCAGAACTGCAGGGACATGTGGCGCCGCCACACGGGGGCCGTCCGGCGTGACAAGGCCGCATGGGAGAAGAAGGTGCTCGACACCTACATGGCGAAAGCCCGAAGTGGCACGCTCTCCCCCCTCCTCGCCCTCATCGGACAGTATCTTCTGTTCGCCGCCGATGCGGAAGCTGGCCGCGCGGCCCTCCTGGAAATTCTTTTTCTCCAGGATCCGTCCATGCGCCTTCGGACGCACAACTGGTACGTCCTCGACCATTCCGATGGTATGACGGAGATCCACGGCCCAAAGGTGGAGAAACTGGAAGCCCCGCTCTTCCCTGAAACCGACCCCCTCCTGCGTGAGTTGAACGCGAAGATCCTGTCGGAGGTGGACGTGAAGCGTGGTGGTGGTCCTGCCTCCTCGATTCTTGAGGAGATGTTCGCCCCAGAGGGCGACACCTTGTACAAGGGGGGCGATGGAAACTGGCTCTCCGCGTACAACCCCGACGGGTCCCTGGCCCCCATCATGGTGGACGCCCAGGCTGTCTACGATGCGTGCGCGTATCTGGACAACAACTGCAAGAGCGCAACGTCGGAGTTGTGGTCTGCAATCCGGGCGATTCGGGAGCAGGTGGCGGCCATCAAGCCCGTCCCACCACAGTACTATCCCGCGAACGGCCCCCATTGGCAGCCATCAGGGCGCGGAAGCGGCAGGGGCTACAGGCCAGGGCAATACTCTGCGCCCCGGGGTCGAGGAGGCCGAGTAAACTCCAGCGACGGATCCCGCCGCTACGGCGGTGAAGGAGAAGAACTGCGCACAAAAAACGCGCAAAGCTCGTAGGTCAGGTATCCGCCGCCGCGAGCAAGAAGGCAGAGAGGCCCATGTTTGTTGGGGGAGATTTTGTTGAAGGAAAGACGTCCAATGTCGAGTTGGATGGGCTCTTCCGAAAGTACCCCCACATTCGTACCTTGCAGCACGCTGCCATCCCTCACGGACAAGAGGGTGGCTGTGCTAAAGGATACCCTTAAAAAGAGCGGAAGGCTCTTCTTTCCCCTGTTCGTGCGCCACCACTGGATCGCAGGTGTGCTACGAGTAAACAGAAAGGGAAAGTTTTCTTGGAAATTAGAGACTCGGCGCCGTCGCCAACTGTGCATCAGGACTTGAAGCGGCAGCTGAAGTCTCGCTGGGGCGAGCTCATCATCTACAGCTCCCCTTTTCCAAAGCAGAAGCCGGGAAGCAACGATTGCGGCATGTTCATGGCCGCAGCCTTCCTCGGTGATTACCTGGACGCCGGCATCGTATCGCCCTCCACCATAGGCTCCAGGTTACGAAAACTATTTGCCTTGGCCGAAAAGACGAACATGGACAAAACGATCTTTTTGGCTAAGATGGAAGCAGAACTGCTTCGCCGCGACGAGCCAATGGAGGGTGGCGGACCGCGCAAAAGAGCACGCGAGATCTCCTCATCGAGGAAAGGACAGCGTGAGGGCTCCACCTCAGAGAGCGAGGAGCGACTGCAGCAAACGGTGCAACTCCATCAGAATGGGGTAGTGCACACGGAGGACCCAGTCGACCCTTTGCTGGAAGCCCGGGCACACAGACCCCTTTGCCAATGCTGGGCAATTCGCAAGACGTGACGATCGTGACGTCAGAAGACGACCAGGGTCATCTAGCCCCGCGTTATGCAGGCCGTATGATGCAAGATGTCTTGGCCGCTACGTTGAACAGGCGCCAAATGAATCAGGTATACACAAGGCAACTTGGTCATTACCTCATGGCGCTTGGCCTTCTCAGTGTCGGTGACGGTATCCAGCGCTCGCTGGAGGTGACGCGTGTAGGGATGAGGATGTACCGCTTGAAGAAGAAGGGCGAGTCTCTCCCAACCAACGTGGAGGAAGCATTGGAGAGAGAAGGTGCTGTGGTGTTCAGGTGGGGACCCCGTCAGCCGTCCATTGGCCATGTGAACGGTGCTCTGTACGTCTCGGCGGCAGAGGGGGCGAAGCTACCCTTCCACATCAGGAATGCTACCTTTGTTCTTGGTGCACGACCTGTGACCGTGACAGTTGATCGGAGGAGTTTTCGTCGTACGAGTTCACGACGGACGAGGAGCAGGCCACGGTGGCAGTGTACCTCCCTGGGTCGGGCAGCTACGAGTACATGAGAGGTGCTCAAGCAGCCCCCACCCCAGCAGGCAGTCAGGCCACAAACCGTCTTTCGTCGCAGCAGATGCCCTCATCCACCCCCGCTCGTGCACCACCGTCGACAACTGCCACAACACCAGCAATGGCATCCACAGCAAAGAAGCGTAAGGTAGGCGATCTGCAAGCGGCCCTTGATACAGAGCCGCGATTCCCTTTAAACGCGGAAGGCAGCCTGGGCGGGGCGCCCAGAGTCTGCCCACGGAGCTGGCAGCTCCACGACAAGCGCCCCCACCATGTGAGCGAGGCGTCGTGGCTCGCACTAACAGAAGAAGTTCGGCAGCGGCATCGCCTGCTTGAAAAACCTCAAGAACATGCCGTTCGAGCTTCTGGAGCAGAACGTCGTGTCGGCTACACTAGAGATTGTACGCCGAGCGGCGAAGCAGAGGAGATGGAAAGCGTCCACGTGGGCCAAGGAACTGGCGTCGTACGCCGGGGCCCTGCGGGACCTCCCTCTGTACACAACAGAGAGCGAGGGGATAGTGCTCAACAACTACCCCGAATGGCGAGCGGCCGTCAAGATGGTGAAACGTCTCGAGCGCGAAATGGAACCAGATCCTCCGGAACCCGTGGACTTTGCGCAATGCCAGAGGGCCATCTTCGAACTGCGTCAGTCGTCCCCACGTGCGGCTCTTTTCCTCAGCATGATGTGGGCCCTGGCGTCGAGAGCGGGAGATATCGCCAGCCTGAGGCAGAAGGACGTGACGCTGTCGACGACGGTCCGCGAGGACGGGATGGTCGCCCTTGGCATCGAGCAGAAGTACGGCAAGGGGACCCGTTTCCGCGGAACGTACTGGCCAGCTTCGACGTTGCAACCGGAAGAGGCTTCGGAGCTGAGGAAGCATCTTGGCCAGAACGAGAGCGACCTCGGTTCGAAGAAACTCTTCCCCGATCAGGAGTTGCTGAGGCAGCAGATACGCGCGGCACTGAAGAGACAGAACCGGGAGTGCGCTCTTCCATCGGTGCGGAAAGGGGCGATACGCCACCTCGCTCGCCAAGGGCTAACCGAGGACGCCCTGATGCGATTGACGGGGCACAAGAGGGTCGAGACCCTCTACCGCTATCTCGGACGTGGCCTCCCCGTAACGCAGGAGGCCGTAGCGGCGCAGGCCGCCGCCTCCCTGGTCCACCGCCCGCCGCCGAGAAACTAGGGCACAAGGCCCCGTCCACCAAGGAGCTCGGCCTGGACATGAACCGTTTGTACCTCGAGGTGCAGCGATTGAGCGGAGTAGAGGACCCAGTACCGCTTCCTGATAGACGACATTGGCGTCTTCACCTGAAGAACAACACGCCGCTCGATGCCGAAGCTGTCTTTGCCCTCCCCACGGCGAAGGAGAGCACTGTCGAGTACCTCCGTGAAGCATGGCGATTCATGCAGCCTGAACGTTACGAGGGGCTTATGACAAGTCGCGATCTAAAGGCCACACAGCTGTCTCAGGCGGAGATCGATGAGGCCATCCGGATGGGGAAGTTTGAGGTGCTCCTTACCCATAGATACGGGTACGAGAAGACTTCCATATGGCTGGCACGGCGTGAATGTGTTCACAGTACCTGAGTTGAAAGGCAGAAGGAGGCTGATCACAGAGCCGCTCCTCAATGCGTGCATCAACCGCCAGACGTTACCAGAGCTGCGTTATCCGACGCGTTTGGGCCGTCGACAGGCGCTGAGACATGCACGGTATATGCTTCAAATCGACTTTGAGGCGTACTACGACGCTATACCTTTGCCAGAAGGACTGAGAAACAAATTTGTTTTCGGAAGGGAAGCCGCTATTTCCGGCTGCGGACCCTTCCAACAGGAGGATGCTGGAGCGTTGCCGTAGGGCAAGCAGTGACGTGGACGATCGTCGACATCGATACACCGTGTACCATTTTCACTATGATCGACAACATGCTCATCGCGGCGGAAGAGGGCCAGGAGCAGGAGTTTATCATGGCAGTGAGGCAGATAGTGGAAAGGATACGGCAGGCAAACCTGATGACGTCGCCTGCCAGGGAGTCTTTGGAGGTCGCCACAGATGAGCAAATACTAGAGATGGCAAGAGAGCCCAACACGTTTTTAGGCGAGGAGTATATGTGGTCAGGAACCGAGAGAGTGATTCGAATTCCGTGAAGACCATCGCCAAATTGAACCTGGCCCTAGCGGCTACGGATTTTACGTGCAGGTCTTTGTTTCACTAGTGTCGCTCATACTTTACGCGCTGCATACCACCAGGTTAAACCCTGCGGGTGCCTTTTCGCTGCTCCGAGCGTATCGCGGTGTTTACCGCACAGTGAACGAGGGACGAAAGTGGGATGATCCACTGCTCTACATGGACAAGTTGGCTCATGAAAGATGCTTGCCCTAGGACAAGAACTCTGCCGAAACCAATGGTGGCAGATAGCTGACGTCATGACCGTGACGTACGACGATGCGCAGTACGACTATATTGCTGTATCTGACGCATCTTACGGCGGTTGGGGGCTTACGTCTACAATCGTTCAAAAGGCACCACCACCGGGTACCAGCAGAGATGGGAACACAAGACCTTCTTTGATGAGGGCAGTTACATTCCCAGCGAATCCCAGTCCGAAGGTTTCTTCGACGCGCAGCACTCCGCCCACGCGGAGCCAAGAGCTGCTGAACTGGTCCTGCGACAGCTTGTTCAAGACGGCATCGCAGATGGATCAAAGGTCGCGTTCATGACCGACCACGACGCCATCCACCGCGCGCAGCAGCGAGTCAACGGATTCGGTGGCATTGGCAGAGGATACACGCTCAACAAGCTGTTTGAGTACGTGTACGACCTGTGGTTTCACCGCGATATACAGGTCACCTTCTTTTGGCTTCAAGGAAAAGTCAACCCCGCTGACACCGTGTCAAGAATCTTTGGGGGTCCTTCCGACTTTTCGGTGTGTACGCCTTCCCGGCCCACACCCAGATCCCGCTACTGCGATCCACCTGCTGCAACGTATGCGAGGATCTACTCAAAGCCGAAAGCAAGAAAAGGGACAATTAGCTATGGGGCTTCTCAGACCACAGAAAGAACTCTGTAGACTATTGCCGTCCTTCAGACGAGAACTGGTTGTGTTTGCTTCACCTGGGGACGCAGCGCATCATAACCGCCACTTCTCTCTTTCCATACTCTTTCCTTTCCAACAGCTCAAGGCAATAGGATACAGACTAATGCGGGTCAGACGAGCTGCCGAGGATTTGGGGCACGCGAGCAGCCGCATTCGTCTTCTCTCCTTGACACACTATAGATTGAAGTGGCATTTGCCTACTGTTTGGGCTTGGAAAGTACAGGAATGCCACAGAGAAAAATGTCTAACGAGATGGTTTTGAGCCTATGTGAAGTTCTTGGTTTGACCAAGCTAACCATACATTGTCTTATGATACGCATCAAGTCCTTCACTTCTCTCTAATTGTATCTTGATCACATAGCTGCAAGCCATCGAGACCCGCCAACTTCAAAAAAAAAAAAAAAAAAGAGTGGGAAACAAAATGCCAAATTATGGCAGTATAAATATTAACTTCAAGTGGCTAGCAGATCTATGAATGATCAGAATGAGGTGGTATACCAAGGCTTTAGTTTTGCTCTCGACGTAAAACACAACCTAATTTCATTTGTATTTTCTTTGTTTTAACTTGTATTTGTTTTTTGGATGATCATATATTTTATCATTATTTATTTT